>CAWUFW010003980.1:1200000-1666053 GCA_963921515.1 Calotriton arnoldi
GCTACCCAGTGTTCTAACAAGCTTCCAGACCCTCCCCTTCATGTAGATACTGACTTCCAGCCATTTCAACACTATTTGGGAATTGACATCCATTCCCAATCCATGCCGGGTTTTGTGGAAGCCATCCTGCTCATGCCTGAAACTCCATTACCCAGAATTCCCTGCTCACTGCTTCTGTCTCCACCCCTGCAGGCCAAGGATGGGTGGAGGAATTCAGCTCACCTGTGGCTGGCTGCTGCTAGCCTGCTCACACCTGATGCATGTGATTAATGTGAGCTCTTTTAAGCCCCAGCTCCCTTCAGCCCAGTGTTGGTCATTGTAGCTGTATACCGGTGAGGCCAATCCTTGTTTCCAGTGTTTCCTGAGTTCCTGAGCTATAGCTATTCTTTGTGCCTGAATTAGCACTGCCTGCAGTGCTACCTTGTTTCCTGAGTTCCTGAGCTATAGCTATTCCTTGTACCTGAATTAGCACTGCCTGCAGTGCTACCTTGTTTCCTGAGTTCCTGAGCTATAGCTATTCCTTGTACCTGAATTAGCACTGCCTGCAGTGCTACCTTGTTTCCTGAGTTATAGCTATTCCTGTTCCTGGGCTTCAGCTATTTCTTGTGCCTGATTTGCACTGCTTGCAGTGCTCTCTTGACTCCTTGTTTCCTGAGCTGTAGCTATTTCCTGTTCCCTTGAACTAGCACTGCCTGCAGTGCTACCCTGACTCCTGAGCCTTAGCATTCCTTGTTCCTGACCTGCAGCAGTTTCCCTTCTCCTGACCTGCAGTGCTACCCTGACTCCTGAGCCTTAGCATTCCTTGTTCCTGACCTGCAGCAGTTTCCCTTCTCCTGACCTAGCACTGCCTGCAGTGCTACTTTGACTCCTGAGCTTTTGCTCAATTCTTGTTCCTGCCCCAGCACTGCCTTCTATGCTTTGTTTTCTTGATTCCTGAACCTGCACTATTCTAGTATACCCTTGTAGCCCCCCTTCTGTATATCCTTTTCCAGTCCCTGCCTTTCTTCCCATTTCCTTGGTTCCAGTTCTAGTTTGCTGTCTTTCTATTCTGCTGTCTTGCTTCTGTTACCTTGTATGTTTGTTACCTGCTTTCTGCCAAGTGTTCCCTGTGATTTCCATCCTTTCCTGTTAAGCACTCCTCCTTGCTAGCTCCTTGTCTATTGTGCTTGTGTTTAGTTCTACCCCTTTGCTGTTACTGCCTTGCGTGTTCCTGTTTGATCGCCAGGATCCGTGGGCACAGCTGACTACCTAGGTGGTGTTTCTTGTTCACTGTGAGTATTGTCTTTGAGTTACTGTTATAACATCACCATAGGTATAAGCTCCACAGACCCTGCCTTTGCATACATATCCTATATGTGGGTATTTTCAGTCAGTATCTGTAACAGCAATTGTGGGTGAGGAACTTACTGAGCTTCAGTCTTACCGTGTGGAGCTCCTGAGTGCTTTACCCCACACTCCCCTTTATTGTTAATGTTGTTTCATATATATGTCTTGCACATTCGTCCTGGGTGTAGTTATTCTGAATGCTAAATTGCCTCGTGAGTGCCCTTCCTTTCTGAGTCTTACCCATCTTGTTCACTTGTACAGGCTTCCCCTTTGGATCCCTTTTTCTCCTCTGACTCCCTGTATGATCCTGGGCAGCGCTGTACTCGTCTTTCTATGTACCTTTTCTACCCAGTTCCCAGTCCTTGCCCAAGTCCCTGACTGTGTTCCCGACATAGTCCCGGACAGTCCCTGACATTGATAGACTGATGCACCGTCTCACAGTTCCACTCAAATACTTATACAGTGAATGAGAGACCTATTGATACAGTGATGCATGCAGTCACAGATTCAATTGAAAGAGTTATACACTGCGTTATAGAGATATTAAGGGAGTTATACATGCTGTTATAGAGTCATTTAGATAGTAATGTGTTTAGTGTGTTGGTTATAATCCATTTTGTAGTTATAAGTTTTGAATGTGGTGGAGGCTGAAATTTACTTAAATATCCGAGGATTACAGGGACGTTATAGTTAGGAATTAGCATTTAAAAAACCTTAGAAATCCACTGAAAAAAACAAAGGTTACAGGTACATTATAGTTAGGAAATAGAATTTAAAAAAACCTTAGACATTCACTGGAAAAAACAAAGGTTACAGGGACGTAATTGCGAGGCTGACATTTCACTCGTACAAAACCAGAGAAATTCAGCAGTTATAGTTACCTGAGCTAACTATAACTCACCCCCCCACAATGCACTGCTTATGACGTCGCATATTACATCACTCATGACATGTCAGTGACATCACTGAGGACAAATGACATCACTCATGGCATCACTGATTACATCATCCAGAGAAGCACTGAAACACCCACTTACACCAACATAAAACATGTCATACACCCACTCCCACACAATCACTAACAAACTCATTCACAGAACCCATACAAACATTCACACATCTTGTCACTCATCCATACAGCCAGTAACACATTAACTCACCCGTAGAGCAAATAACGGAACCACTAACTCACATATACAGCCACTCATGCACCTACTCACTTACCAATACAGCCAGTCACAGATCTAGTCATAGACAAACTTACACACCCACTCATACACCCATACAGCTACTGACATAATAAATTAGTTAATTGTACACCTACTCACACACCTACTCACTCGTCCATAGTCACTCACACAGCCACTAAGTCACCGATACAATTACTCACACAGCCAAACAGCACATCAGTTACTTATACATATACTAATATATATACTCAATCACCTGTACAGTGACTGAGAGAACTACATACTCACCCATACAACCTCTCTCACACTCACTTACTCATCCATACAACCACTCAAATGCCCATTCACTCACACATACACCACTCATACACTGACTCACTCATCATACACCCACTTACACACCCAATGATGCAACTAGACAGCTACTCATGTACCCTGTCACTCGCCCATACAGACACTTATGTATCTGGTCAAACACCCATTCAGCCACTAATGCACCCTCTCATTCACCATTTACAACCACTGATATACCAAGTCAGGCAACTATACAGATACTCACACAGCTACTGACTTACTCATACACGCATCCCGCTCGCTCACCTATACAAAAACTTACACACCCACTATCTCATGTATACAGTCTCTTATAAACCCTGTCACTCTTCTATACACCACTTACACACCCACTCACTTACCCATACAGGAACTTCCACAGCGAGTTACCTTAGTATATATCTTTAACTCTTAGTAACTTTAAGAAAACACTAACAATCA
Organism: Calotriton arnoldi; assembly: GCA_963921515.1. Lineage (NCBI taxonomy): Eukaryota > Metazoa > Chordata > Amphibia > Caudata > Salamandridae > Calotriton > Calotriton arnoldi. Next base: position 1,203,291 of record CAWUFW010003980.1, read on the forward strand.
CTGGATGATGTCATCAATGATGTCATTTCAGATGTCATCCGTGATGTCACTGATCATGTCATAAGTGATGTAATACGTGAGGTCATAAGCAGTGCATTGTCGGGGCATGAGATATATTTAGCTCAGGTAACTATAACTGCTAAATTTCTCTGGTTTTGTACGAGTGAAAAGTCAGCTTTACTATACCGTCCCTGTAACCTTTGGTTTTTTCAGTGAATATATAAATTTGTATATACATATGGAAAATACATCATCTTAATGCAAAGACCAGGTGGCATGAATGCAAAACACTTACATCATCAGTTTTTAATATGGTCAAGAGTCTATAGGTCAAAAAATGCTTAATGCTTATTGCTGTGGGAATAATTTTCCCAAAAATGTGACCTGGACATTATACAGTCTATCTCTGTCTTACATTGTCTTACATGGGAATATAGCCATGAAACTGATGTTATTTCTAGCACCAAGTTTCAAGACAATATAAGCATCTGTATTCTGTAGGTAGATATAGAGATGTAGCCTTTCCTTATGAAATGAAAATGTGCTATCATTTGGCCCAAGAAGAGTGATAACCACAATAGCCTTTCAAAATATTTGCTGTTATTGCTACTGAAAAATTATTATTTAGTTTACGGTTGGTAGTTTGTCTACATAATGGACTATGTCTTCTTTAAATGATGTCCTGTATATTGTAAAAAGTAATTACTGCTTTTTACAGTTGACATATTAATTTGTATGAACTTTGGGGCTTATTTATGGGATTTTGGTGTAGGGAAGCACAGTACGGCATCTTGAGCGCTACCATACGCCAAAGTGAAAGGGCAGGAATGCACAATATTTATGCAATATGGTGCATTCCTGTCTCTTCTCCCTGTGCTGTTGCTGTTTCAGCAACCTCCCGTCAATGTAGACTCCCTTGCACCATGCTGAAAGGGTGTTTCCTTTGCATGCCTTGTTACACCTCACCTCGGGAGGTGTACAGATTTGGTACTTCCCCAGGTTAACATCACTTTGTAAATCTGGGGCAGCGTCAACTTCTATGCGTGTTGCATGGGGAAACCCACCGCAAATGTACATGGAACGTCTCCAAGGCGCAGAATAAGGAGATGCAGGATTTTGTGCGTGTGTGTGTGTGCATGTGTTTGTATATATATAAATATAAATAGCATGGCTCATGTGTTCGTAAAACACATTGCACTCACGGGGTTTGCATTCCACAAGATTTTATTACGAGACGCGCTTGGCGTGTCTGCCTTCTTCCAGCTCGTTTTTACAAAGCAGTCAACACAACGTAAAGGTGCTTCTAAATACAGAGATGAGTTCTCATTGGACATTGACACAGCCAAAGGGAAGAGATTGGTCAGTTCTTTTATCAGTACATAATGATACTCAAGTTCCACACATACTAGGATGATTTCTTTTGAAAATGTTACAAGTCTGAATGACACGATGTAAATATCCCGACACAGAATAGGCATTCTCACAAGTAGAGGAAACAAGTTCTAGTTTTCCTTTGTTGCAGAGCAGTTCAAAGTACCTTTAACTTTGTTAGTGTGACTGCTGAACACTCGTCCAACCATATGGCATTGCAGTTCACGGAGCAGGGACGGCATATTCACGTTATCCCTCAATCTGCATGACTGGCGACTATATCGACTCCATTACCCAAAATGCCACAGTGGCGGTGCAAGGCGTCTGTAGTAATATATGCAGCTCCAAGTCCACCAAAGACGCATGCTGCACTCTTCTGGACGGGTGCAATTAGGAATGGTGGTGGTCCATTTAAAATAGCATGGCTCATGTGTTCGGAAACACATTGCACTCACGTGGGCTTGCATTCCACAAGATTTTATTACGAGGACGTGCTTGCGTGTCTGCCTTCTTCCAGCTCGTTTTTACAAAGCAGTCAACACAACGTAAGGTGCTTTTAAATACAGAGATGAGTTCTCATTGGACATTGACACAGCCAAAGGAAGAGATTGGTCAGTTCTTTTATCAGTACATAATAGTACGCAAGTTCCACACATACTAGATGATTTCTTTTGAAAATGTTACAAGTCTGAATGACACGATGTAAATATCCGCTACAGAATAGGCATTCTCACAGTAGAGGAAACAAGTTCTAATTTTCCTTTGTTGCAGAGCAGTTCAAAGTACCTTTAACTTTGTTAGGTGACTGCTGGACACCTGTCCAACCATACGGCATTGAGTTCACGGAGCAGGGACGGCATATTCCCATTATCCCTGCATGACTCGCGACCATATCGACTCCATTACCCAAAATGCCACAGTGGCGGTGCAAGGCGTCTGTAGTAATATACGCAGCTCCTGTGGCATTTTGGGTAATGGAGTCGATATGGTCGCCAGTCATGCAGATTGGAGGGATAACGGGAATATGCCGTCCCCTGCTCCGTGAACCGCAATGCCGTATGGTTGGACGCAGGGGTGTTCAGCAGTCACACTAACAAAGTTAAAGGTACTTTTGAACTGCTCTGCAACAAAGGGAAAATTAGAACTTGTTTCCTCTACTTGTGAGAATGCCTATTCTGTGGCGGGATATTTACATCGTGTCATTCAGACTTGTAACATTTTCAAAAGAAATCATCCTAGTATGTGTGGAACTTGCGTACTATTATGTACTGATAAAAGAACTGACCAATCTCTTCCCTTTGGCTGTGTCAATGTCCAATGAGAACTCATCTCTGTATTTAAAAGCACCTTTACGTTGTGTTGACTGCTCTGTAAAAACGAGCTGGAAGAAGGCAGACACGCCGAAACGCGTCCTCGTAATAAAATATTGTGGAATGCAAACCCCGTGTGTGCAATGTGTTTTACGAACACATGAGCCATGCTATTTTAAATGGACCCACCACCATTCCTAATTGCACCCGTCCAGAAGAGTGCAGCATGCGTCTTTTGGTGGACTTGGAGCTGCGTATATTACTACAGACGCCTTGCACCGCCACTGTGGCATTTTGGGTAATGGAGTCGATATGGTCGCCAGTCATGCAGATTGGAGGGATAACGGGAATATGCCGTCCCTTGCTCCGTGAACCGCAATGCCGTATGGTTGGACGAAGGGTGTTCAGCAGTCACACTAACAAACTTAAAGGTACTTTTGAACTGCTCTGCAACAAAGGGAAAATTAGAACTTGTTTCCTCTACTTGTGAGAATGCCTATTCTGTGGCGGGATATTTACATCGTGTCATTCAGACTTGTAACATTTTCAAAAGAAATCATCCTAGTATGTGTGGAACTTGCGTACTATTATGTACTGATAAAAGAACTGACCAATCTCTTCCCTTTGGCTGTGTCAATGTCCAATGAGAACTCATCTCTGTATTTAAAAGCACCTTTACGTTGTGTTGACTGCTTTGTAAAAACGAGCTGGAAGAAGGCAGACACGCCGAAACGCGTCCTCGTAATAAAATCTTGTGGAATGCAAACCCCGTGAGTGCAATGTGTTTTACGAACACATGAGCCATGCTATTTTAAATGGACCCACCACCATTCCTAATTGCACCCGTCCAGAAGAGTGCAGCATGCAGCAGTCGCCAAAACACGTCTTTTTGTGCTTGGCAAACCCGAATAAAACCTGGGTTTAGAAGTTTCCCACGAGTGCTGTGCTTTTTGTACTCTGCAGCAGGAATATATATATATATATATATATGTATTTATGTGCATATATATATATATCCACTCCTTACTTCCTTGAGGCACAAGAAAGTTGAGCACACACGGGTCTTACAGAGGGCTGCTCCTTTATTATGACCATCAGCATGACGCGTTTCGTTGTATAATCAGACTTCTTCAGATGCGGTCACAAAACAAATTTTCTGCCGGTCCACACATTTAAAAGCAACATGCCCCTCTACGATTGGTCGGAGCACAGCGTACAGATTCACTGGAAAACACGGACTCGGAACTCCAAGTCCTAGTGGGAGCAGGCACTAGACATCAGTACTAGCCCCAGTGGGCGGTGTCTGCTCCTTTTACAATGTCTGTCGAGATCTAAGTGTGGCGGTGAGCATCTCTCCGAAACCCTCACCCTGCCGCTGGCGTCCCGGTGTCCACCCGCAGGCACCACCTCGGTAAGTAGCAACCCCCTGCGTAGTCGCAGTCCATACATTGATGGCAGGGCACAATCACGGGTGAGCGGCGGTTCGGCGTTTTCAAAGCACTTTTGAATTGTCCACGGTTTGCCACACAAATCCGCCGAACTGCTTATGGGGTGGGTGCTCCCAAGACGCTTGTGGCCGCGCCAAATATCCACTCCATACTTCCTTGAGGCACAAGAAAGTTGAGCACACACGGGTCTTACAGAGGGCTGCTCCTTTATTATGACCATCAGCATGACGCGTTTCGTCGTAAAATCAGACTTCTTCAGATGCGGTCACAAAACAAATGTTCTGCCGGTCCACACATTTAAAAGCAACATGCCCCTCTACGATTGGTCGGAGCACAGCGTACAGATTCACTGGAAATATCTATATATATTCACTGAAAAAACAAAGGTCACAGGTACATTATAGTTAGGCTCAGATTTCACTCATACAAAACCAGTGAAATTCAGGAGTTATAGTAAGCTGAGCTAACTATAACTCACACCCCTGCAATGCACTGCTTATGACCTCACATACATCACACATGACATGGTCAGTGACATCACTGATGACATTACTGATGATATCTCAAATGACATCACCTCCTCATTTTTAAATTAATAATATACCCCGGGGAGTTGGTGGTCCCCGGGGCATGTACAAGCCCTGGGGGGGTGTGCCCCCGGGACCTAGCTCCTCCCAATTACATATGAAGCGTGGGTCGCAACTCCTGCCGACATTTTTTAAAAACATGCTTTTTTTTACCTTGACCCCAGGAGCAGGTCTAGGGGGTCAGGGTATTCCTACCCTGCCCCCTTTGCTTTTTTAACTCTTTTTCTGGGACTCGGCTACAATCCCAAGATGGCTGCCAGCACTTCCTGGTTGAAGTGTTGGCAGCCAATCACATTTCACCACGGGGACTGTTGGATCCTCGGAGGATCCGCGTCCCTATATATCTATATTTGGATTTTTAATAATATTTCAGAAACTACTGAATGGATTTACACCAAATTACAACAAGCATTTGCAATGCAATCGGTCTCGCCTTTGGGACCTTGTATGTATTTAGCTATGCAGCACATTAGCCTTGGTACTGTTCTTTAACATGGAGGGAAAGTAAGCACCAAACTGCGTGACACGCCAGGTATGGGAACACATGGAGAGAAATATTGCCTTTCAGCGGGAAATGGTATAGTCCAAAGCTCTGTTTCTAAGATAAACTCAGGGCCTTCAGTGGTCATATCACTGAAAATACAAGATTTGAAAAAAATATTATTGTCCACGGGTGCTCGTGGAAGACAATTTCTATGGACTGGAATCTAGAGCATGCTAAAGTGATTCTAGTATTTTACTGACCTCTGGTGGTCGTTTTCTATCAAGACAGTTAAATACAGGCAGTTGAAAAGAAAAATTAAAAAAGAAAGCCCTCAGCCGAAAGCAATTCTGGTATTTTACTGACCTCTGGTGGTCGTTTTCTATGAAGACAGTTAAATAGAGGCAGTTGAACATAAAAAACAGTCCCTCAGCGGAAGCAGACTAGTCCTAGGGCTGATCTCCAGAGTCCACAAAGTACATACACATATAAGTATATAATAAGTATATACTAAAGTATATCCAAGAGGTCTCGAATGCTCGACCTAAAAAGAAATAGCAAACAGAAAATTAAATGGGCTGGTCGTCTAGTATTTTTTTTTTATAGAAAATGTATTGCCCTTTCATACATAATGCACATATAAATCGATATGCCTCCAACAAGTATTTTGCTAAAAGATTAATCCCCAAATCACCCTGGAATAAACAGGCTACCCCTTTTAACCAAGCCCCAAGAAAAAAGATTAAAGAAGAAGAAACTAACATGTCGTCCCTGTTAGAAGGTGGTTTTGACACTATGGGCCACCCGGATTTTTCACTTTTTGAGCACCTGTGTGTTGAGCTTTTACTGTGGGAGAGCCTCATAAATTGGGACTCATCCACAGTGAACTCAAGATGAAAGAGACTGCATGTGGATTTTACTGGTGTCCCCCTGGCTTGACTAGGCCGCTGCGCAGCAGCTGGAGTACGGGGCACCGGTCTGGTTACATGCAGACACCTGTGTACATGTGTGTGCACACGTGTAGGGGCTGCGCAGGGGAGATTCCTGGCGTGCGCAGTCCAGGAGCAGCTACAGAGTGAATGGTGTGGCAGGACTTATGCAGAATTGGGTGGTGACATGGAATAGGCTTTATACACTGGGAAGAAACATGCCAGGGAAAGTCAGTGTGCTTTACTGTGTTTTTCACTTAATTATTCCCCTATGGGGAAGTGGAGCCCATGGGCTAGTGTCACTTTCCTAAAGCCTACAGATTCCAGACACGCACTAAAGTCCACTGTAACGGGTGTGAGAAGAAGTATTCTGCAGAGTCCAAAGTCATATTTGTACTGCTTTTGGGTCATCCAGAAATGTCACATTTCTCTGAGTCAGTCATAACCAGGGCCAGGCTGAGGGCTGACCTCAGCTGGATGGATTGATAACCTTTTTTCCACAAGCTAAGGCCTCCTCTCCACGAAGAAGAAGATGGGTTGGGCTACAGGCTCATCCATCAGCAGCTATCACTGGTGCCAGGCACCAGGCTGCACCAAGGAGGGAAGGGCTCGTGTTTCAGAGACCATGTGGCCAGAGACCCTGGACGACGCCATTTTGAACCAGCCCAGAGGCTGGACAAGAAGGAGGGAGCAGGGGCAGGGAAGTGATGTGTCGCTGTTTGATAGGACCAACAGAGACTTCCTGCCAGCCCCCTACTCAACTTTTAAAAAGTGCTTGCACAGGAAGAGAAGCTCTCTCTGGGATGTGGTCTGCTGAGGCGGAAGGTGCTGGAGCCTGGCAATGCGCAGTTGGAAGGAGGTACCCCCTGACTGCCCCCCAGGCCCCTAACAGCGCCAGAAGAAGAGCCCAGGACTGGTGCGCAGAAGCAGGGGCCTCTGCGCAGGGAGAAGAGAGGCCCAGGAGGAGAGCCAGGCGAAAGTCTGGCGCAGGGAGCCAGGGAAGACCGCTCCCTGCAGAATGCACCCTATTGGAGACCTGGAGGGCGAAGGAGAGTGCGCCCAGTGGATGGGGGCCGCCGCCAGGAGCAAGAAGACCTGAACATGGGGCAGATCGGACCCCCAGGGGCTGAGCTATGCCCCCGGAAGGTGAGCGACCTTTGACCCCTAAGGAGAAGGGGAGCCGGGGAGCGCCGTCGCGCTCCCCGCGAAAGTGTCCTGCCTGGAGGGCCAGGAGCCCACCCTGGTCCCCACCGAAGATGGAGGCGGGGGAGCGCCATCGCGCCCCCCGCGAGGAAGTCCCCAGGGGGCCCGGGACCCCATCCCCGGGCCCCGAAGTAAAACCGGGGAGCGCCGTCGCGCTCCCCGTGAAGAGGAGGCAAGGGAGCGCCATCGCGCCCCCGCAAGGAGGTCCCCAGGGGGCCCGGGACCCCATCCCCGGGCCCCGAAGCAAAGTCGGGGAGCGCCGTTGCGCTCCCCGTGAAAATCCTCGCCAATGGGGAGCCAGGAGCCCACCCTGGCCCCCGCCGAGACAGAAGATCGAGGGGGGAGCGCCGTCGCGCCCCCCGCGAGGAGGAGGAGGGGGCCCGGGACCCCATCCCTGGGCCCCGAAGAGACCGGGGTGGAGGGGTGCGCCGTCGCGCCCCCCCGTGTGGAGAGGAAGGAGGGGGAGTGCCGTTGCACTCCCCCGCGGCCCCGCCCGAACAGCAGGATCCAGCGTGTCTGCCCGCCAGAGCGGGCAGACCAGAAATGAGAGGCCGGCTCCCACGGCAGCCGAAGAGGGGGCTGGCCGCGCGGGGAGCCGGCGGGGGCAGCCGGGGGAGGGCTCCCCAGGCTGCCCTCCAATGAAGGAGACAGTCAGGTGTCCCGGGTGGGACCGGGACCCCAGCCCTGGAGCAAAGGCATCACGGGGCCCGGGTGGGTCCGGGCCCCCGACACTTGGCAGGAGCGGCCGGGGGTGGGCTCCCCGAGCCGTATCCTTTACCTGGGGGTCCGGTTGGGACCGGGCCCCCCACCAAGCGTGGAAGGCGGCGTGAAGCGCCAGATGGATCGCGGCTCCCCCGGCGCAGCGGGAGAGCCGCTCATGCGATATGCACAAAGCGGAGCTCGAAGCGCCCCATAATGCCTTGCCAGGCATTTGAGAATCGGTTGTTTTGGTGCTTGTGGTGGCCCCAGGAGGACGGGGCCAGCGCCAACTTGGTGCAAGGGTGCTGGGGGAGCTGCTGGAGAAGCGCAGTCTCCCCCCAGCACGAAGATAAGTCCCACCCTAAGTCTCATAGGGATGTTAAAAGGATAACCCCTCAAGGGCTCACGTGCATTCAACACCTTCTAAGCTGGAACTTTTGTTCTACAGCTGAGGGTGTCGTGAGAAGTGCTTCCTGGAGTGAAGGGCTGAGTTGGGGATGTCTGGAGAAGGGCATCCCCTGGAGATGAAGAGGTGTAATTGCACCAGAACTGAATTTACTAACGGTTATTCCTTCTTAGAGGGACTGAAGGTCACATATGTAATGTGAAGTACCTGTGTAAGGTGATATCATAAGCAAAGTGGGTTATGTTGCCAGACATTCCTGCTAGGGTGTCTGGCTGTATATGCGTAATCCTGTGATTTCATCTGTGATGCCTTTAGGGGCTGTAATTGCAATGCATTCTAATGATCCACAAACGTGCTGAGTACTGTCATTCTAAAGTGTGCGTAAACATGTATTCTTGCTGCTGCGCTTAAGTGAGGAACAACCCAGACTGTTAGCCCTGAATATGTAGGGGTGCATCCTGTATGGTCAATATAAGATGCTCAGTCAGGGTTATGTGTCACTAGGGCAGGTGAACCTATTTTTAATGTGCGTTGAGGTAATGGGGTGGGTCGCCACTGGGATGGTGCCAGTGCGCAGGGCCCTCGCTCCAGGTTATGTTCAACACACTGCATTAGGGGGCAAGATGATGTGCATACATGGGAGTGGTGGTACTAGACCCCACCCCCCTGCGGGAGGGGTGGAGATGTTATGCAATGTCACAAAGTAATTCCAACAGCTTATGTATATTTGTAAATTGGTGCATAGTATTGAGTAGTGTGTGTGTTTAATAAATGTACTCTTACTTTTATAAAGCAAAGTACAGGCTGGACAATCAATTATTGAGTGTTATTTCTGCGCACCTGCAAATGGCGATTACTAGCCCACACCACCTCCCTTGAGTAAGCCTCAGACTGCTCTGCAACGCTACCCTCTGAGAGTCAGGCGCTACAATTGGGTGTTTGGTTCCCAGTGAAGGACAAATGTAGTCATGGTATTTGTGCAGGCCTCACAGATGCTGCCTCGTTTTCCAACATTGGTGTCTAGCGGCGGGAAACATAGTATCCCATTCTGGTGCGCATTTATAGCATTTGATACGTCCAGTTTTGCCACACATTACCTATGCAGCAATGAGCAAATGGAAGAGCGCAAGGCTCTGAGAAGGGTTCAAAGTTTTGGTTAGGTGAACTAAAAGTATGGGAAAGGAAAGCCCCGTGCACATATGTGTCATGTGAAGAGATTATGGTTTAAATGTGAACTGTATTGATATGACCGCGCTATGTTGATTATCACGTGCCAGCGGGATGGTGCTTTCCAGGAAATGATTGCATACAAATGTTCTAAGCCATATTGTACACCTTTGAACCCTAACACTACCCGCACTACACCTGCATGAGGAGGGTGTCTCCTCAAGAGATAGGGACAGCAACTGATACCTACATCACAGGTGGGGGTGTAGGGGTGGATTGACCTTTGTGGGGGACAGGAGAGAGAGGGGTCCTGGGAGATTCCCGCGCTTTTTAAGGGCAGGGAGGGTTTCCACAGAAGGGGCCCCAGGTATCCTTCCCCCGCTGAAAGTTTACTTGCCATTGGCGCAGGCCAAAACCACTGAAAGGGTGGGGCAGGAGGTTTCTTTACCCCGGGTAGTAACGCCCCAGGGGTTCCCATGGTGGGGGACCCCCAGGAATGTTTCCCACGGTGGGAGGAGGGTGTGGTAGAGTTGGGTGTCCGGCAGGCCCCCAGGTTAACTGGTGAGCGACCCAGGGGTGGCCCCTGGTAGTGGGTGGCCCCAAAGGAGGGTAGTTCTTGAGTGATGGTGTGTAGTGGTAGCCCCTAGGTACACTAGATGGGCGAGGTAACTGACCCAGTGGAGATCTGAGTGGGGGTGATGTACTCCCTGGTTTCCAGGTGAGGGGTTAGGGGTTAGGGGTGGACCCTGAGGTTTCAGGGTCCGGTGATTGGTTACCCCGGGGTGGCCCATGGTGATGGGTGGCCCCAAAGGTGGGGTAGTGCTCGAGCTAGGATGTCACCCTGGAGCATGTGTGGTGAGCCTGAGGTGGTGGCTGAGGCGATGCCTGGCCAGGTGACCAGTCAGGTAGGTCCTAGGGGACTTGTATCCCAGGACCGAAGCATGAGGGTGTTCCCCAGCTCGAGGCAGGAGGTGGACTTCTGCAAGGTAGTACCACCCTGAACACAGGTGGGGCCTATCTTAAGTGAAGGGACCCTGTGTTTCGCAAAGGGGTGGGGCAGGCCTAGCCGGGATCTTTAGGGTCCCTGGCTTGGTGTGGTAGTACTACCCTGAAGGCAGGTGGGGCCTATCTTAGGGAAGGGACCCTGCTCTTCATAAGGGGTGGTGCAGGCCATCCAGGGACCATGTAGGTCCCTGGGCGGTCTCCCAAGGCACTGCTGGGAGACCGGGGAGAGCCATGAGAGGTGGGCCTGGGTCTAGCTAACTCGGGGCCCACAGGCTCTCTAAGGGTACTCCGGGAGGAGAGCGCGCCTCTCGGAGGGAAGGGTGCATAGGCCCTGTTCTCGCAGCGGAGAACAAAGAAGGGGTCTAGGTTCCAGGGGTAGTTTCCGTGTGGAGCTACTGACGGGGGGAATGAGCTGTAGGATGTCTGATGAGGCACCCTCAGTGTTCCTCCCTGGCACTGCCAGTGTGGTGGTGAGGCCGGTCTGAGGTCCTATCAGGGAGCCAGGCCAGTGGCCAAAGGGTGCTTTTCTGTGTGGGGAAGCACAAGTGGCTGTGCTTTCTTTAGGGAAGCCAGTCATCCCGAAAGGGTGGTGGCAGCAGAATGACCTCAGCGGCAGGCTGAGGGTGAGGGTCCAGAGAGGTTGCATCTTTGGGGTGCAAGGACCAAACGGAGAGGGTACTGGTTGGAACAAACTCCAGAAGGGAGACCAGCTAGTGACCCAGGGGATGGGATGTAGACCTATCCCAGAAGACCGCATCGGTGCTGAGGCACTGGACCCTTGTCCAGAGAAGTGGTAGGCAGAGTGTTGCATGCCCAAGGGCAAAGGCCGGCCTAGTGAGGCCAAGTCCATGTAGACCATGAGTGACCTAGAGGTATCTAACCTAGAGCCCGGAGGGTTCTTAGGGTAGTCTGGGATCCCTGTCATGGGTGGAGATTTCATGGATGGGAGGAGTAGGTGGTCTGAGCGGATAACTGGTGAGTAAAGGGGGGTCTGGTCGGAACCCCTTATAACTAGTTAGCGCTGACTACGGGAAGAATACCCATGTAGAGTGGCTACTTCTTCCCTGTAGGAATCAGCTGGGCGCGGCGTGTGTTAGAAGGTGGTTCTGACACTATGGGCCGCCCGGATTTTTCGCTTTTTGAGCACCTGTGTGTTGAGCTTTTACTGTGGGAGAGCCTCATAAATTGGGACTCATCCACAGTGAACTCAAGATGAAAGAGACTGCATGTGGATTTTACTGGTGTCCCCCTGGCTTGACTAGGCCGCTGCGCAGCAGCTGGAGTACGGGGCACTGGGCTGGTTACATGCAGACACCTGTGTACATGTGTGTGCACACGTGTAGGGGCTGCGCAGGGGAGATTCCTGGCATGCGCAGTCCAGGAGCAGCTACAGAGTGAATGGTGTGGCAGGACTTATGCAGAATTGGGTGGTGACATGGAATAGGCTTTATACACTGGGAAGAAACATGCCAGGGAAAGTCAGTGTGCTTTACTGTGTTTTTCACTTCATTATTCCCCTATGGGGAAGTGGAGCCCATGGGCTAGTGTCACTTTCCTAAAGCCTACAGATTCCAGACACGCACTAAAGTCCACTGTAACGGGTGTGAGAAGAAGTATTCTGCAGAGTCCAAAGTCATATTTGTACTGCTTTTGGGTCATCCAGAAATGTCACATTTCTCTGAGTCAGTCATAACCAGGGCCAGGCTGAGGGCTGACCTCAGCTGGATGGATTGATAACCTTTTTTTCCACAAGCTAAGGCCTCCTCTCCACGAAGAAGAAGATGGGTGGGGCTACAGGCTCATCCATCAGCAGCTATCACTGGTGCCAGGCACCAGGCTGCACCAAGGAGGGAAGGGCTCGTGTTTCAGAGACCATGTGGCCAGAGACCCTGGACGACGCCATTTTGAACCAGCCCAGAGGCTGGACAAGAAGGAGGGAGCAGGGGCAGGGAAGTGATGTGTCGCTGTTTGATAGGACCAACAGAGACTTCCTGCCAGCCCCCTACTCAACTTTTAAAAAGTGCTTGCACAGGAAGAGAAGCTCTCTCTGGGGTGTGGTCTGCTGAGGCGGAAGGTGCTGGAGCCTGGCAATGGGCAGTTGGAAGGAGGTACCCCCTGACTGCCCCCCAGGCCCCTAACAGCGCCAGAAGAAGAGCCCAGGACCGGTGCGCAGAAGCAGGGGCCTCTGCGCAGGGAGAAGAGAGGCCCAGGAGGAGAGCCAGGCGAAAGTCTGGCGCAGGGAGCCAGGGAAGACCGCTCCTTGCAGAATGCACCCTATTGGAGACCCGGAGGGCGAAGGAGAGTGCTCCCAGTGGCTGGGGGCCGCCGCCAGGAGCAAGAAGACGCGAAAATGGGGCAGATCGGACCCCCAGGGGCTGAGATATGGCCCCCGGAAGGTGAGCGACCTTTGACCCCTAAAGAGAAGGGGAGCCGGGGAGCGCCGTCGCGCTCCCCGTGAAAGTGTCCTGCCTGGGGGGCCAGGAGCCCACCCTGGCCCCCACCGAAGATGGAGGCGGGGGAGCGCCATCGCGCCCCCCGCGAGGAAGTCCCCAGGGGGCCCGGGACCCCATCTCCGGGCCCCGAAGTAAAACCGGGGAGCGCCATCGCGCTCCCCGTGAAGAGGAGGCGGGGGAGCGCCATCGTGCCCCCCGCGAGGAGGTCCCCAGGGGGCCCGGGACCCCATCCCCGGGCCCTGAAGCAAAGTCGGGGAGCGCCGTCGCGCTCCCCGTGAAAATCCTCGCCAATGGGGAGCCAGGAGCCCACCCTGGCCCCCGCCGAGACAGAAGATCAAGGGGGAGCGCCGTTGCGCCCCCCCGCGAGGAGGAGGAGGGGGCCCGGGACCCCATCCCCGGGCCCCAAAGAGACCGGGGTGGAGGGGGGTGCCGTCGCGCCCCCCCGTGTGGGGAGGGGGGAGTGCCGTTGCACTCCCCCGTGGCCCCGCCCAAACAGCGGGATCCGGCGTGTCTGCCCGCCGGAGCGGGCAGACCAGAAATGAGAGGCCGGCTCCCGCAGCAGCCGAAGAGGGGGCTGGCCGTGCAGGGAGCCGGCGGGGGGCAGCCGGGGGTGGGCTCCCCAGGCTGCCCTCCAACGAAGGAGGCAGTCAGGGGTCCCGGGTGGGACCGGGACCCCAGCCCTGGAGCAAAGGCATCGCGGGGCCCGGGTGGGACCGGGCCCCCGACACTTGGCAGGAGCGGCCGGGGGTGGGCTCCCCGAGCCGTATCCTTTACCTGGGGGTCCGGGTGGGACCGGGCCCCCCACCAAGCATGGAAGGCGGCGCGAAGCGCCAGATGGATCGCGGCTCTCCCCGGCGCAGCGGGAGAGCCGCTCATGCGATATGCACAAAGCGGAGCACGAAGCGCCCCATAATGCCTTGCCAGGCATTTGAGTATCGGTTGTTTTGGTGCTTGTGGTGGCCCCAGGAGGACGGGGCCACCGCCAACTTGGTGCAAGGGTGCTGGGGGAGCTGCTGGAGAAGAACAGTCTCCCCCCAGCACGAAGATAAGTCCCACCCTAAGTCTCATAGGGATGTTAAAAGGATGACCCCTCAAGGGCTCAGCGTGCATTCAACACCTTCTAAGCTGGAACTTTTGTTCTACAGCTGAGGGTGTCGTGAGAAGTGCTTCCTGGAGTGAAGGGCTGAGTTGGGGATGTCTGGAGAAGGGCATCCCCTGGAGGTGAAGAGGTGTAATTGCACCAGAACTGCATTTACTAACAGTTATTCCTTCTTAGACGGACTGAAGGTCACATATGTAATGTGAAGTACCTGTGTAAGGTGATGTCATAAGCAAAGTGGGTTATGTTGCCAGACATTCCTGCTAGGGTGTCTGGCTGTATATGCGTAATCCTGTGATTTAATCTGTGATGCCTTTAGGGGCTGTAATTGCAATGCATTCTAATGATCCACAAACGTGCTGAGTACTGTCATTCTAAAGTGTGCGTAAACATGTATTCTTGCTGCTGCGCTTAAGTGAGGAACAACCCAGACTGTTAGCCCTGAATATGTAGGTCAATATAAGATGCTCAGTCAGGGTTATGTGTCACTTGGGCAGGTGAACCTATCATTAATGCGTGTTGAGGTAATGGGGTGGGTCGCCACTGGGATGGTGCCAGTGCGCAGGGCCCTCGCTCCAGGTTATGCTCAACACACTGCATTAGGGGGCAAGATGATGTGCATACATGGGAGTGGTGGTACTAGACCCCACCCCCCCTGCGGGAGGGGTGGAGATGTTATGCAATGTCACAAAGTAATTCCAACAGCTTATGTATATTTGTAAATTGGTGCATAGTATTGAGTAGTGTGTGTGTTTAATAAATGTACTCTTACTTTTATAAAGCAAAGTACAGGCTGGACAGTCAATTATTGAGTGTTATTTCTGCGCACCTGCAAATGGCGATTACTAGCCCACACCACCTCCCTTGAGTAAGCCTCAGACTGCTCTGCAACGCTACCCTCTGAGAGTCAGGCGCTACAATTGGGTGTTTCGTTCCCAGTGAAGGACAAATGTAGTCATGGTATTTGTGCAGGCCTCACAGATGCTGCCTCATTCTCCAACAGTCCCCCACCCCACCAAGCTTCCCCCTTGAGCACTCATCCGGTATGCTGATTGAAAATTTTCATGCCAGAGTTCCCAGATCGCACATTGTTTGGACGCCATCCCTTAACCTCATAACAGTCCCTCTAGCAAAGGGCACCGATTCATGCCTCTAATCCATGCAGCTAGGAAGTAAGGCCTCAGAATAGCAATTATTATCCTAGTCATCTAATATGTGAGTTCAATAGGCCAGCCTAAAACGATTGAGAAAAAAAAAAAAAACGTTCTTCCATCACTACTCAAGAGTAAACTAAAAAGGAAAAGCAACATATCCTCAATTTTCTCAATTGAAGCTGCAAGCATCACCTCCCACTTCCCAAAACAGGTCTAATAAACTGTTAATTTTTTTTTATTTGCAATGCCTCCTTCCCTTCCTTACTGCTGCCTTCAAATGCAACAAATGTTCTTAGTTCTTCCCTGATAGAAAATCAACAAAATCAGACTGGAACTTGATAGTCAATAGCATTTCCTCAAACAGTTCATAACTCTCCAAACTCACTCTGCCTAATTTCTGATTTCACACGCCAACCCGGAATTAAATCTTTGTCTTCTTAGAATATATTTTCCCTCATCTTAGAATAAAGCCTATTCCTTTCTATCTTTGATACTAAACCACTCTTCGCTAACTCTGATACCAAACCCTCCTCTTACCCTGGTGACCCAATCTGTCCTCACATTGCAAAAGACCCTGTCCGAGTCCTTCTTCCTAACTGGCTTACCCTCACCAATTCACTTCTCCAAAACAGGGTTGAAGCCAAGTGCTTCAAATATGCAGATGTGAGGCCAAAGAAAAACCTAAAAACTAACCTTGACCCCTCTGTTAACCATTACCGCTTCATCTCAAATCTGCCATTTTGGAGACTCCCAAATGATAAAGCACATACTGGAGAATGAACTGTTAGATTTGTTCCAATATGGTTTTAGGGTGGGCCACAGTACGACTCTCCAACGCACATGGTGATCAATTATATCTTCTGCAGTTTTGACCGAGGATATACATGCTGTCTCATCCTATTGGATTTATCTGCAGCCTTCGATAAAGTTGACCTTCAAATCATCCTTGAAAGACAGGATGTGCCTCAATGGAATAATTTCAGTTAATAAATTCATGAAATCGCTGCCTTACGCCAAGACGCAAAAGACACCCTGGTCTACCTAACACTGGACTCACCTTATTGTATGTCAGATTTATAATCCTCACTTCTTGGCATCCACAGACAGATCGAGCAAAAACATCTGAAATACAATGTGGGGAAGACAATTTCTCATCTTATACCCAAACCTGACCCAGCTACGACGTTCTTGGACTTGAATCTTGAAATTGGCAGATATCACAGGAAAGCTGCCCACCTTTGCTACATCCTTTGGTTTTCTTTTTACCTTAAAAGTCACATCCAAGTTATGGCTAAATTGGGCAGGTTCTAACGCCACAAACTCAACAAGCTTACGCCAAATTTATCTTTCCTGTCTCTGGAAGGCAATGTGTACTATGAAAAATGCCTGCCTCATAACTGAAGCCCTTAACTTTCTGGGTTCTGAATATCTCAACCAGAACCTTTCCTTCTGGGAAGGCTCTCACTCCCTCCAATGCAAAGACAACATTTCTCTAAATTACACATTTCAGAAAAATACATGTCTGGCAAACGTACTGTAAACAATCTGTTTATTATGCTACCAGTTGTCTAGTCTGGTATTTTCACATCTTTCCTATGAACAGCACTCTGAAACCCATATGTGCATTAATACAACAAATAAATGAAAATAAATAGGGTTTTGTATTAAAATCTTGGAAAATACTAATGTTTACTTGGTTAATTAAAAGAAGCATGGGGCCACAATTCAAGTTATTGTCTTCTGTCCACATTTGGTCAATTTTCAATATAAGATATTTAAGATTGTTTTGCACTTGAAGTACAGATATAAACAATGGGTTGAAAAGCTACCCGAGCAATTGCCAGTGGTTGGACTATTTCAAAGTATTCCTCCCTTATTCTTTTGTGTGATTGGCATAAGTCATTTAGTCTTAAAAATGTATCCACGCCTGGCCCATCTAATGAAATAAAAGCATGAGCTTAACAAAGAACAGAAGTAAAATAAATATAAAGAATGGGAAAAGATCCAAGAGTTTGAACTGGATACAGTCAGGTCAATAAAACTCAACATGCTAAAGAAAACACAAAAACAAAAAGCCAAGTCCATACTCCAGATTGACTTTATGAGGGACACATGAAGTGTAATGTCACTTCATACCACAGGCCCCACTTCTACAATACAAATGACATTGCTGTCCTAAGGCGCCACCACATCAAAATTAAAAAAAAAATTTCAATATGAGAGCTGCCACCACCTCACAAATATAGAGAGATGCAACTCGGTGGAAAACTGTGCACGCAAATAGGGTTGGCGTTTTTCAGACGTGATTTTTAAGAACATTTTTTTGGGGGGGAGATGCTGAAATATTTACTCCTCTGCCACTACAACGTGCTACATGACCTGTGGTTAGGATTACCCTGTGGCTACTTGTCACCGTTACACCAACCAGTACTTAGAAAGGCTGCAAAAAGTAACTGATATCGAGTGCAATAATTATTTATGTGCATGACTACAACTTCCAGAATGCATCGGTTTATTAAATAAAACCTATAACTTGTAATGTAGTCATGGGGTAACATGGTAACCTCACCTAGGATTGAGATCCGTCATTATTGTTGATGGACAGCACTACAAACTTTAAGCAAAAATGCGAGAAATTTACAGACTGCGTCTTGTTTATTACCAATAAACAGAATTTGACACAACTCGGCCAAACGTTCATATGACAGAACGTCAGTTGAAATGTCTTTTTAAAAAGGTAACACTGCAACATTAGACACATGACTAACAAAAATAGTGAGCAAAGTAAGTGTGACCATAGCACTGCGACTACCGGTGTCCGACAGGCAGCCAGGGAGCAGATAAGTAAAGGTCACACCTGTCATACAAAGAGGAACCGTCAGACAGCTCTCGGTTACAAAATTCAAAAGAGAGAACTAATAAAGGCCAGGCAGAGCATGTGCCGCCCGGCACGAGCAATACGCGTTGCTAGCAGCAGGCCACGTCCTCTGGTGACTCTGCTGCAGCCTCTGGGCCTGCAGAGCCAAGAAAAGGTGCGGACGGGCACCAAGGGAAAACACCATGCGCTCTCCTATAAAGCATTGATCACTGCACCACAGGATGCAATGGGCCGAGGAGCCGCCATGGTGAACAGGCTGCAGCCGGACGCCTTGTGAGCACTCTGACTCCTGATCTCCACCCCCTTCCCTAGAAGGCGACTGCTGCAGTGAACTGGATGTTGAGGGTGTTGTGTCGCACTGCTGCTGCCATAGTGAGGCGGAGCCATGTGCCATGACTGGTGGCGGCGGCCGCAACTGAGAGCCAGTGCCCGAGTGTGCAGCGAAAGGAAGTATATGCGGGAGGGCAAAAGATGATAGGGAAGGGCAGGGCAGCACTCCCACCGGGACACGAGAGCAGCGGAGCACCAACCGCTGCTGTGCAACTCAGGAGGAGGGAGGACAACAGCACGCCCAGACCCGCCACCGCTCTGCTGTGCTCGCACACTGACAGGGGGTGGAGGGGGCGGGCAAAGGAGGTGAGAGCAGGGGTTGGGTGGATATTTTGCTGTCTGGATGCAGTTATTGGGAGAGAGACGTGCACGCAGATGGCGGAGTGGATCTGAACGGAGCAAAGGCGAGATAGGGAAACAAGCATTGGCAATGCAATAGGACTCGCATTTACGCGAGACCTATTACATTGAAAACGGGAGTGCGGGTGGGCACGAGAAGGCACGAGCATGACCTGGAGTGTGTGGGAGGGGGGCGTGGGGCCCCAAGAAGTCACGGTCTGTGGTAGGGGGGTAGGGAGGGACGGGAAGAAAGTAGTCTGTGCAGTAAAGGGGCCAATAGCCATGGAAGGATACAAATGACTGACATGGCTGTCATGGGGAGGGACTAACAAGCTTAAAACCAATCGGAAGGCAGCATTTATAACCTAAGCCAATGAACAAGATGGGCCGGTGAGTGGGTGGAGCTTCCACAAAGCTTCCACACTATAGTGTATACTGCATGCCTCGCAAAGCGATGGCAGCGCATTCGCACTGCAACACTAGGCGAGACCTAAAAATGCCCTTCCCTGGACCAATATCTACCTTCCTGCCATATTTGGT
Source organism: Calotriton arnoldi (assembly GCA_963921515.1). Classification (NCBI taxonomy): domain Eukaryota; kingdom Metazoa; phylum Chordata; class Amphibia; order Caudata; family Salamandridae; genus Calotriton; species Calotriton arnoldi. The sequence goes on from CAWUFW010003980.1 coordinate 1,222,690, forward strand.
GAAATTCCGTTCAGCAGTTCGCTCTGTAGCGTATCTAAAGGTCCTTTGGGAATTAACATAGGGAAAATGCACTTTTGAGCCCCCCCTTGTTCTTGGCCCCAGCTTGACGGATCAAGAAACTTTCAGGACAGCAGCTGAAGGGAGCGGTAAATTAGTTTTGAACATTTCGTGAAGATTTGTCAAATGGTGGTAAATTTATTGGCAAAACAAAGACGCTTTTCCTATGGAAACTAGGTCTTAACTATAACTAACTACTGGCAACTGCCAGTAGGTTATATATATATATATATATATATATATATATATATATATATATATATATATATATATATATATTCACTGAAAAAACCACAGGTTTCAGGGACGTTATAGTTAGTTGGACATTTCACTCGTACAAAACCAGAGAAATTCGGCTGTTATAGTTAGTTAATCTAACTATAACTCGCGCCCCCGCAATGCACTGCTGATGACGTCACATATTACATCATTCATGACATGGTCAGTGACATCACTGATGACATCTCAAATGACATCACTGATGACATCATCCAGTGATTGTGTGTTTCTGTAAAGTTTAAATATGTTTATATATATATATATATATATATATATATATATATATATATATATATATATATATATATATATGCCATGGTGTATTGAAGAATGAGTGGGTGTATAAGTGTCTGAATGGATGATTTAGTAGGTGCGTGACTGACTGTATAAGTGAGTGATTAATCGTGTCTTACTGATTGCATGGGTTAGTGACTAAACTGTGTGAATGTCTGTATTAGTCTGTCAGTTGGTGTGTAAGTGGCTGCATGGGTTGGTGAGTAGCTACATGAGTGTCTATATGGGTTATTGATTGGTTGTCTGAGTATCTGTATGGGTGCCTGAGTGTCTGTGTGGGTGGGTGGGGGGGGTGTGACTCTATGCATAGATGTGTGAGTAGGTGATTCACTGGGTGTATTGGTTCAAGAGTGCATCTGTGAAGGGATGTATGGGTGAGTGTGTGTATGGGTGAGTGTGTGTATGGGTGTGTTGGTGAGTCACTGGATGTCTCAGTGGTACATGTGTGAGTAACTACATATGTGAAAGGCAGTATATGTGAGTGTTGGAGTACATAAATGACTATATGTGAGAGTGAGTGATTGTGAGAGTGCCTGTATGGATGAGTGCGTGCTTGTATCAGTGATTGTATAGGAGAGTAAATATGTGTTACTATCTGTATGACTAAGTGAGGTGGTGTGTGTATAACTGTATAGGTGAGTAAATGGGAGTGTGATTGATTCTTTGCATGACTGACTAGGTGTGTGAGTAACTCTGTGGGAGAGTGGCAGTGTGTGAGTGTCTGTATAGCTGTATGAGTGCATATGATAGTGCTGCATTGATGAGTGACTGAATGTATGAGTGACTTTATGGGTGAATGAGTGGATGTGTGTGTAGACCTAGGAATCAGTGAGTGGGTATGTAGTAACTGGTATTGGTGTGTCTATGGTTTTGAAAATGGTAGTCTATATTTTAGAGTGGATGTATCAAAGGTTATGTTAGGGTATGAGGAGGTGCATCAGATTATCACGTGGATGATGTCATCAGTGATGTCATCAGTGATGTAATTTGAGATGTCATCAGTGATGTCATCAGTGATGTCACTGACCATGTCATGAATGATGTAATATGTGACGTCATCAGCAGTGCATTGTGGGGCGCGAGTTATAGTTAGCTTAACTAACTATAACGGCCGAATTTCTCTGGTTTTGTAGGAGTGAAATGTCCAGCTAACTATAACGTCCCTGAAACCTGTGTTTTTTTCAGTGAATTTCTAAGGTTTTTTAAATGCTAATTTCTAACTATGCCTACAGAGGTAGGACATGTACAGAAAGAGGAAGAAAGGCGCAGAAAGAAGCAAGAGAAATGCAGAAAGAGGCAACAGAAGTCCAGAAAGACGAAGAAAGGTGCAGAAAGAAGCAAGAGATGTGCACAAAGAACCAACAGAGGAGCAGAAGAGGCCTTGTTGCAAAGTCATCCTTTTCCCCCAACTTTTTGCTGACGGGTACTGGTGGTAACTGACTCTGACTAACCAGGACTAAAGCCAGTGCTATGCTAAAAGACACTTAGAATACAGTGAAAACACCTACATACACTAGGGAACACTATGCGTTGGGGTACCCTTGTGATTGGCATGACCTTCTCTTTAAGGCCCTAGTACATAATAGGGCAGGGGGATTAAAACTACCTCTAAGTCAGAGGTGCAGAAAGATGCAGTCACGTTTGCAGAGTGGTGGAGAAAGGGTGCTGGGCCTCCGACCAGCGCTCAGGAATTCCACTGCATAGGACTTAGAGGAGGTACCAAGAGGGCTTCTTGGCCCCCAAAGTCCCTCAGGAGTAAATTGGACTTCATCCCCCATCCCGTAGTCTGCCAGGAGGCGCGTTTGCAGAGTGGTGGAGAAAGGGGGGCATGTCCTCCTTAGACGTCTTAGCAATCCCACTGTGTGGGACTTACTGCACATAACAAGAGGGGTAGTTGGCCCCCTATTTAAAGAAGCGTCTTTCTGCACCTCTGACTTAGAGGTAGTTTTAATCCCCCTGCCCTATTATGTACTAGGGCCTTACAGAGGAGGTCATGCCAATCACAGGGGTACCCCAACGCATAGTGTTCCCTAGTGTATGTAGGTGTTTTCACTGTATTCTAAGTGTCTTTTAGCATAGCACTGGCTCTTGGCCTGTTTAGTGAGATGTCATCAGTGATGTCATCAGTGATGTCACTGATCATGTCATGAGTGATGTAATATGTGACGTCATCAGCAGTGCATTGCGGGGGCGCGAGTTATAGTTAGCTGAACTAACTATAACAGCCGAATTTCACTGGTTTTGTACGAGAGAAATGTCCAACTAACTATAACGTCCCTGAAACCTGTGTTTTTTTAGTGAATTTCTAAGGTTTTTTAAATGCTAATTTCTAACTATAACGTCCCTGAAACCTGTGGTTTTTTCAGTAAATTTCTAAGCCTTTTTAAATGCTAATTTCTAACTATAACGTCCCTGACACCTGTGGTTTTTTCAGTGAATATAAGTATATATATATATATATATATATATATATATATATATATATATATATATATATATATATATATATATATATATATATATATATATATATATATATATATATATATATATATATATATATATATATATATATAAAAACCAAGTTGCTCCTTCCGAGATGCTGGAACCCAAGAAGGGTGGTGTACACTCCGGCGGAGCGCGCCGGTCGTTATAATATCCAATTGAAAATCCCGTGTAGTACACTCTCAGGAAGAAACAGACAGAGCACAAGCTAGGTATCCAAGATTTAATCCACACAACGCGTTTCGGCAATCACGTGTGAAAAGTGCACAAAACCAGCCGTCACTGATAAAGTTTTTTGGCCACGATCATCAACAAAATCAACAAAGGACAACATATGCTAAATTACCACCAGTTTACATGGCCGCCATCTTGGACTGGCAAATGAATGTCTATATAAATACATTGCAACTTAGAAATAACAGGCAATATGATGCTTTGCCACATAATGCTCTGTAACATATGTTGTTAATAATTAAATGGATGCCTCTTAACAAGATTGTTGAGATCGATATCAAATTAGATTGAATCTCTGTTTGCTACGCAACTGTATTTACAATATTGAAGCATCATGTGTAATGACATAGTGCTACTGCGATCGTCAGAAAAATAAAATATTTTGTGTGAAGTGGTGAGAAAAATGCAAAGTGCGCATTGCCTCTGTTTGCATGCCTGAGCATAAACTAAAGTGAAGAGCCAGGTAAAAGAGAGAAAAGAGAGAAAGGACTTTGCTGGTGTAGAATATACCAGGCTGAAATCACATCCTCACTAAGCTAACATACAAAGTGTACTGTCTACATGAATACATTGCGACTTGGAAGTAACGGGCAATTTGATATTCTGCCACATAATGCTCTATAACATAATGTCATTAATAATTAAAGGTTACCACTTAACATAATATGTTAAGATCGGTATCAAAGTAGATTAAATGTCTATTTGTGGCGCAAGTATATTACAATATTGAAGCATCATATTTGATGACATAGTGCCACTGCGAAAGAAAGGGGGGTGTAAAGTGGTAAAGAAAATGCAAAGTGTACATTGCCTCTGATTGCATGCCTGAGCGTAAACTAAAGTGAAGAGCCAAGGAAACGGACTTTCCTGGTGTGAGATATACCAGGCTGATCCAAGCAACGTAATGCAGGAATCATATGCCCACTAAGCTATTATACATAGTGTACTGTTGTGGGCTGCCGCTAGTAGAACAATAAATGTCCTGTTAATTACAAACATAGTGTTCATCCGAGCTGTGATCAGGCAATAGAAGCAAAAGGAAGTGGATGAACGTGCATCTAACAGTGACTGGCTGGTGCAAAGTGATTATACATAACAATGTGAACGGTGAGACGTCTGACTCTAGAGGAAAAGGGTAGGATGCCCGTGAAGATAATACCCTGTGAGAGGGCTCCTTCCTTTTCTCCTGCAAAAAAACATAAACAAAAAATAAAAGTTAAAACAATTGTAAATAAGCATTACAGTCCAACACCTAAGGATAAAATAGAAATTAAAAACATACAGTTAAGTATAATCTGCTGCACAGCATTGAAAGAGGAAGAACAGAAATATGCTAACAGTCATAAAATTAGAAAAACAGATGAATTATTTATGACCCTTCTCTCAAGTGAACAGAAAGTTCCTCGTCGAGGTTCAATCCCCCGGGACTTTTAGTTTGAAAATCGATAATGTATCTGGATTCACGTTGCCTAAGGGCCAATACCCTGTCTCCACCCCTAGGATTCTTGGGGATGTGTTCAAGGATCAAATAACTCAATTCTGCAACATTGGAAAAATGTATTTCCTGGCAGTGGCGCGCCACAGGATATTTCGGGTCGTTGTTGGTAACAGCCCTTAAGTGTTCAAGGACCCGTTTTTTGGCTGTACAACTCGTACTGCCAATGTACCAGAGTTTACAGGTACATTCAATAGCATAGACAACAAAACTGGTGCTGCATGTTAAAAACTGTGTGATTTTTTTGGAGATCCCTCCATATTCTAACACAGCTTTGAACAAGCTGTATTTGCACGCTTTGCAGTGGCCACAAGGATAGAATCCTATGAGGCCATGTGTGATAGTTGTTGGATACAGGGTGATGTCATTTCTGACCACTAGATCGCGAATGTTTTTGTTCCGTCTGTATGTCACATTGGGTCTGTCTGTTATACTAGTGCCCAAAACATTATCGGACTTGAGGATATCCCAATTTTTTGTGAGGATGCGTTTCACTTTGTGTGCCTCAGAATTGTAGGTGAGAATAACACGTGTGTCTTCCCAGTCATCCTCCCCGATCTCACAGGGTTTTTCCTCTAGAGTGTGTTTTCTATCGACCACTTCTGCCCTATCTTTAGCTTTTTTAAGAACCCCGTTGGGTATCCCCGACTGTGGAATCTCTCTATGATGCGATCTCTCTCCTCCGTATATGCCTCAGTGTTGTTACAGTTTCTTTTGGCCCTCAGCAGTTCGCCAAATGGTATACTCCATTTCAGTGCCTCTGGGTGGCTGCTGAGGGCATGCAGGACACTGTTACCTGCAGTGGCCTTCCGGAAGAGAGAGGTACACACTCTGCCCTGTTTGATTTCTAAGCTATATATACATATATTATCTACTGGCGGTCGCCAGTAGATAGTTATAGTTAGGACCTATTATCCATAGGAAATCCGTAACATTCTATTCCCAATAACTTTGGCGGCGTTTGACGAATCATCGCGAAATTTTCAAAACTAGTGGGGCGCTCTGGTCCGCTCCTGTCTTGAAAGTTTCGGGGTGATTCATCAAGCAGGGGCTGAGAAAAAAGGGGGGTCCCAAAACGTGTTTTCTCCATGTTAATTCCCATAGTAAATTTTAGCCACGGCTACAGCCCGAACTGCTGAACGGAATTACACCAAATTTGGCAAAAAGGTAGCGCTTGGTTCAGAAAGCGACCTTTTTTTAAATGGTGTAAATCCGTTCAGTAGTTGCGGAGAAATTCAAAAATAAGAGTGAAAAAATCAATTTCCCATAGGAAAATTTATGCAAGGCTACAGCAAAACTGCTGAACGGAATTACACCAAATTTGGCAAAAAGTTAGTGCTTGGTTCAGAAAGCACCCTTTTTTAAAATGGTGTAAATCCGTTCAGTAGTTGCTGAGAAAATCCAAAATAAAAGTTTCGATATCTATGGCCGCGGTGGATCTGCGCACCCTCCCGACCATGAGCTGCATGCTAATTGGCTGTCAACACTCCAAACCAGGAAGTGTTGGCAGCCATCTTGTTCCTCGGTAGAACCAAGGAACAAGAAAGCAGTAAAACAAGTGCGCAAAACGCAAAAAGGGGGCAGGGTAGAAACACCCTGACCCCCTAGGTCTGCTCAGGGGGTCCCACAAGGACCCCCTGGGCAGAAAAAAGCTTTTTTTTTTAAAAATCGGCGGGATGCGCTTAGGGTGCGCGGATCCCGCCGATTAAATAAAAACAACACAAGAAACAAGTGCGCAAAATGCACAAAGGGGGCAGGGTAGAAACACCCTGACCCCCTAGGTCTGCTCAGGGGGCAGAAAAAGGCATCGTGCCGGAGGCCCCGCCCCCTCCCTGCAGCAGTCTGCAAACACGCCACCTGGCGCGTTTTAAGAAGGGAAGTAATTCCCCTTGAATACTGGGGGTCCCTGGGGGCCAACTAGCCCACCAGGAACCTCCGGTATGCGCCAGGGGGCTGCGTTGCAGAGAGGTGTACAGATGCCACGCCCCTTTTTACACCTCTCTGCAACGCAGCTCTGTGGCGCTTTTTGGAGGTACATGGTGGGCTAGTTGGACTCCAGGGACCTTCAGTATTCAAGGGGACTTAATCCCCCAACTTAAAACGCGCCACGGGGTGAAGGGAGGGGGCGTGGCTTCAGGTGACATGTGTGCAAACAGGCCCCGTGGCACGTTTTAAGATGGGGAATTAAATCCTCTTCAATCCTGAGGGTCCCTGGGGGCCAACTAGCCCACCAGGTACCTCCAGTAAGCGCCACGGAGCTGCGTTGCAGAGTGTTGTAAAAAGGGGCGTGGCCTCTGAACACCTCTCTGCAACGCAGCTCTCTGGCGCATACTGGAGGTATCTGGTGGGCCAGTTGGCCCCTAGGGACCCTCGGGATTGAGGAGGAATTAATTCTCCAACTTAAAACGCGCCACAGGGCGTGTTTGCAGACATGTCACTTTAGGCCCCACCCCCTTCCTTCACCATTGTGCAAATATTCCTCTAAAATCAACCGAACTACGAATTCCGATTTACTCACCATAAGGTTTTAGGGACAGTTATAGTTAGTTGGACATTGCACTCGTACAAAACCCGTGAAATTCCCCCGTTATAGTTAGTTCAGGTAACTATAACTCGCGCCCCCGCAATGCACTGCTGATGACATCACATATTACGTCACTCATGACATGGTCAGTGACATCACTGATGACATCACTGATGACATCTCAAATGACATCACTGATGACATCACTGATGACATCATCCAGTGACTGTGTGTTTCTGTAAAGTTTAAATATGTTTAATATATTTAGGGAAAGGCGTATTGAAGAATGAGTGTGTGTAGAAGCGCCTGAATGGATGATTTAGTAGGTGCGTGACTGAGTCTATAAGTGAGTGATTAAACGTATCTTACTGGATGCATGGGTGAGTGACTAAACTGTGTGAATGTTTGTATACGTCTGTCTGTTGTTGTGTAAGCAACTGCATGGGTTTCTGACTAGCTAAATGAGTGTCTATATGGGTTATGGATTGGTTCTCTGAGTATCTGTATGGGTGCCTCAGTGTTTGTGTGGGTGGGGTGTGTGTGACTCTGTGCATAGATGTGTGAGTGGGTGATTCACTGGGTGCATGGTTTCAAGAGTGCGTCTGTGATGGACTGTATGGGTGGGTGAGTGTGTGTATGGGTGTGTTAGTGATTGAATGTATATCTCAGTGGTACATGTGTGAGTAACTACATATGTGAAAGGCAGTATATATGTGTGTTGGAGTATATAAATGGCTATAAGTGAGAGTGTGTGATTGTGAGAGTGGCTATATGGATGAGTGTGTGCTTGAATCAGTGATTGCATAGGAGCGTAAGAATGTGCTAGTATTTTTATGAGTAAGTGAGCTGGTGTGTATAACTGTATAGGTGAGTAAATTGGAGTGTGATTAATTATTTGCATGACTGACTAGGTGTGTGAATACCTCTATGGATGAGTTGCGTTGTGTGAGTGTTTATATAGGTGTATGAGTGCATATGATAGTCCTGTACTGAGTGACTGTAAGTATGAGTGACTGTACGGGAGAGTGAGTAGATGTGTGTGTGTAGACCTAAGAATCAGTGAGTGGGTATGTACTTATTGGTATTGGAGTGTGTATGGTTTTGAGAATGGCAGTCTGTAATTTAGAGTGGGTGTTTCAAAACTTATATTAGGGTGTGAGAAGATGCGTTAAATTCTCACATGGATGATGTCATCAGTGATGTCATCAGTGATGTCATTTGAGATGTCATCAGTGATGTCATCAGTGATGTCACTGACCATGTCATGAGTGATGTAATATGTGACGTCATCAGCAGTGCATTGCGGGGCGCGAGTTATAGTTACCTGAACTAACTATAACGGGGGAATTTCACGGGTTTTGTACGAGTGCAATGTCCAACTAACTATAACTGTCCCTAAAACCTTATGGTTTTTTCAGTGAATTTCTAAGGTTTTTTAAATGCAAATTTCTAACTATAACGTGCCTGAAACCTATGGTTTTTTCAGTGAATTTCAAAGGTTTTTTAAATGCTAATTTCTAACTATAACGTGTCTGAAACCTATGGTTTTTTCAGTGAATTTCAAAGGTTTTTTAAATGCTAATTCCTAACTATAACATGTTTGAAACCTACGGTTTTTTCAGTGAATTTCAAAGGTTTTGTAAATGACAATTTTTAAATGTATTAATTGTTATATTTATTTTTTTCATACTGATTTACTACATTTTTAGAAACATTTTTTTTTACATATTTTATTTTTTAAATTACATTGTAATTACATTATACATTACAAAAAATACTTTCTCAGAATGAATTACTTTAGTTTAAATACTTTGCACATAGGCAATAGACTTTTAAGTACAGTAGTTACAGTTGTTGCAATGGGCAACACATTTTCAAACACAATGCAACATTCAGCTCAATGTGAATTTCTAGTTAAATGCAATTAGTTACTTTATGGATTACTTTTCTAACCACAGGACTGGATCCTAGATTCAGTCCTGGGACATCTCCTGTAAACAGTTGAGTAAAAGCGTTTTGGTTACAGTAGTGATTTTTAAGGAATATTATTGTATTTTAAAAGTTGACACTTAGAAACTTTTTCTCATAGAATCACCAATGTTATCCTATGGAAGGAAATTCACTTAGCAGGTAAAAACTGTTATCGTTACTTTTTCTTACTCAGTGTTGGATCCTGGATCCAGCACTGGTGCATCTCCTATAAACAGTTGAAAGAATGCGTTTAAGTCATACAGGCGATTTTTAAGGAATATTTGTAGTTTGTGAAAATCGACACTTTGAAACTTTTCAGCTGAAAACCAGACAATGGATTCCTATGGAAGAAAATATAAGTTACTGGTAAGTACGGTTAAAATTACTTTTCAGGGTCAGTGCTGGGCTAAAAGATGCAGCACTGAGGTCTCTCCTGATAACAGGTGAGTAAATCGGAATTCGTATTTCGGCTGATTTTAGAGGAATATTTTAAAGTTCCAAAACTCCACACTTAGAAGAATTTCCAAGTGAAACCAGTCAATGTTAGCCTATGGAAGGAAATTCAAGTTACTGGTAAGTACGGTTAAAATTACTTTTCAGGACCAGTACTGGGCTGAAAGATACAGCACTGAGGTCTCTCCTGATAACAGGTGAGTAAATCGGAATTTGTATTTCGGCTGATTTTAGAGGAATATTTGTATGTTTCAAAAATCAACACTTAGAAACTTTTTCAGCAAAAAGCAGACAATGATATCCTATGGAAGGAAATTCAAGTTACTGGTGAGTACGGTTAAAATTACTTTTGAGGATCAGCACTGGGCTGAAAGATGCAGCACTGAGGTCTCTCCTGATAACAGGTGAGTAAATCGGAATTCGTATTTCGGCTGATTTTAGAGGAATATTTTAAAGTTCCAAAACTCCACATTTAGAAGAATTTCCAAGTGAAATCAGTCAATGTTAGCCTATGGAAGGAAATTCAAGTTACTGGTAAGTACGGTTAAAATTACTTTTCAGGACCAGTACTGGGCTGAAAGATACAGCACTGAGGTCTCTCCTGATAACAGGTGAGTAAATCGGAATTCGTATTTCGGCTGATTTTAGAGGAATATTTGTATGTTTCAAAAATCAACACAGAAACTTTTTCAGCAAAAAGCAGGCAATGATATCCTATGGAAGGAAATTCAAGTTACTGGTAAGTACGGTTAAAATTACTTTTCAGGATTAGTACTGGGCTGAAAGATGCAGCACTGAGGTCTCTCCTGATAACAGGTGAGTAAATCCGAATTCGTAGTTCGGCAGATTTTAGAGGAATATTTGCACAATGGTGAAGGGAGGGGCGGGGCCTGAGGTGACATCTGTGCAAACGCGCCCCGTGGCGCGTTTTAAGTTGGGGGATTAAGTCCCCTTGAATCATGAGGGTCCCTAGGGGCCAACTAGCCCACCAGGAACCTCCAGTATGCGCCAGGGGCTGCGTTGCAGAGACATGTAGAGAGGCCACACCCCTTTTACACCTCTCTGCAACGCAGCTCTGTGGCGCTTTCTGGATGTACCTGTTGGGCTAGTTGGCCTCCAGGGACCCTCAGGAATGAAGGGGATTTAATTCCCCATCTTAAAACGCGCCACGGGGCCTGTTTGCACACATGTCACCTGAAGCCCCGCCCTCCCTTCACCACTGTGCAAACGCGCCCCGTGGCGCGTTTTAAGTTGGGGGATTAAGTCCCCTTGAATCCTGAGGGTTCCTGGGGGCCAACTAGCCCACCATGTACCTCCAAAAAGCGCCACAGAGCTGCGTTGCAGAGAGGTGTATAAAGGGGCGTGGCCTCTGTACACCTCTCTGAAACGCAGCCCCCTGGCGCATACTGGAGGTTCCTGGTGGGCTAGTTGGCCCCCAGGGACCCCCAGTATTCAAGGGGAATTACTTCCCCATCTGCAAACGCACCAGGGGGCGCGTTTGCAGAGTGGTGAAGGAAGGGGGCAAGGCCTGCGGCCCGATCGTTTTTTTTTTTTCCCGTTTTTTTCCTGAAGGGGGGCTGTGTGGCCCCCCTTCCTTTTTCTTATTTTTGGGCCCTGGGGACCCCATCCCCCAGGGCCTTAACCCCTCTTTTTTTTAAATTAAATTAAACTGGAAGGGGGCCGCGTGGCCCCCCTCCCCTGGTTGAAAACTGCCCCGGGGACCCCATCCCCCGGGGCATGGCCACACTTTAACATTCCTTTTAAGGAGGGGGCTGCGTGGCCCCCTCCTCAGGCCTCCTTTTGCCCCGGAGACCCCATCCCCGGGGCAGGCCTTTTTTTATTTTATTTTTTAAATAATTTCTGGGGAGGGGGCCGCGTGGCCCCCTCCCGGGCCACTTATGGCCCCGGGGACCCCATCCCCCAGGGCCTGGCCTCTGGTTGGGGACTGTGGGGGGGTCCCCAAACCCGCCACAGTCCCGCCGGCTCCCCGTGTCCTAAGGGAGCCGGCATTGCTTTTCCACACAGGGAGCAGCTAACATGCTGCTCCCCGTGTGGAAAAGCAATTGTCTTTGGATATTGGAAGCGAGAGCAGGTTTCCCTGCTCTCTCTTCCAATATCCAAAGCAGTTTGCAATGACAGGACGGGAGCTGCGAGGCTCCCGTCCTGTCATTGCAAACAGCAGTGTCCCGGGGGTAGGCACCCCGGGACACTGCAGGAGCCGGCCACTGCAGGAGCCGGCCCTGGGGGGTGGCGGTCCCCAGGGCCACCACAGGCTCCAGGAGGGGGCCGCGCGGCCCCCTCCCCACATCAGCAAAGCCCTGGGGAGGTGGTGGTCCCCGGGCTTCGGGGGTCCAAAACGGACCCCATTTTAATTTGTTAGTGCCCCTGGGAGGTGGCGGTCCCCGGGCGTGTGGGGGCTCGAGCCCCCCCACACAGGAAAAAGTAAAAAAAAGAAGCCCCGTGGAGGTGGTGGTCCCCGGGGCTGCGGGAGGGCTCAGAGCCCTCCCGCACCATTTTAAAAGAAAGCCCCGGGGGTGGCGGTCCCCGGGGCTTGGGGGCCCTTGAGGCCCCCATACATAAATTTAACCCCCCCACCATGCCCCCGGGACTTGGGCCACCCGGGGGCAAAATACAATCGAAGCGCGGGAGACCGCCCTTTGATTTCTTTTTTTTATCGGCAGGATCCGCGCACCCTGAGCGCATCCTGCCGATTTTTTATTTTTTTTAAAATGCTTTTTTCTGCCCAGGGGGTCCTTGTGGGACCCCCTGAGCAGACCTAGGGAGTCAGGGTGTTTCTACCCTGCCCCCTTTGTGCGCTTTGCGCACTTGTTTCTGTCCCTCGGTTCTACCGAGGGACAAAATGGCTGCCAACATTTCCTGAATCAGAATGTTGACAGCCAGCTGACAGCCAATTAGCATGCAGCTCGTGATCGGGACAGTGCACGCAGGGTGCGCTCAGGGTGCGCGAATCCTCCGTGCCCATAGATATATATGGACTTTTACTTTTGATTTTCTCAGCAACTACTGAACGGATTTACACCATTTAACAAAAGGGTTCTTTCTGAACCAAGAACTACCTCTTTGCCAAATTTGGTGTAATTCCGTTCAGCAGTTCGGGCTGTAGCCGTGTCTAAAGTTTCCTATGGGAAATTGATTTTTTGACTCTTATTTTTTTAATTTCTCCGCAACTACTGAACGGATTTACACCATTTAACAAAAAGGGTTCTTTCTGAACCAAGAACTACCTCTTTGCCAAATTTGGTGTAATTCCGTTCAGCAGTTCGGGCTGTAGCCGTGTCTAAAGTTTCCTATGGGAAAATGAATGGGGAAAACACGTTTTGGGACCCCCCTTTTTTCTCGGCCCCCGCTTGACGAATCACCCTGAGCCTTTCAGGGTAGGAGCGGACCGGAGCGGGCCATAAAGTTTGAAAATTTCGCGAAGATTCGTCAACCGACGCAAGAGTTATTTCAAATAGAATGTCGCGGATTTCCTATGGAAAATAGGTCCTAACTATAACTATCTACTGGCGACCGCCAGTAGATATATATATATATATATATATATATATATATATATATATATATATATATATATATATATATATGCGCCAATACTCCTTCTCATCTCGCTTCCTCCCCGCGAAAAGAAAGAGCACGGACCGCTGTAGTTTGGTGCTGTTAGTTTATTGTCAAGCTCTCAGTAGATCGTAGTTGCCATGACGCGTTTCGTCCCTCACAGGGGACTTGATCACATGACGCGCTTTCAGCAAGACAATTTGTTTAAATAGTATTACTTTTTTTTCTCTTTTTTATCACGTGATTTAAAGTGACGTGTGCATAAGTGAAAAGTAACAGGATACTTATGGGCATAGACAAGTTACTTACAAACGGTAATCTTTGTAACAACTTTCACAGTTAACAGGAAATTGCTGTCATAGTTTACTTTCAAAACATTGTTCTTGGTTTTACACAGATGTTATTGTAAGATTTATAATATGAATAAATCTATACATGATCCATTTACATTAATATATATACTTAAATAAATAATACAAATATTAGTTTACTGTATAAAATCAGATAAAATTTCAATGTAAATACCTAAAAACCCTGTTTTTTCAAAAACAAATTTTATAAATATGTGTTTTCGTTAAAACCCATATAATTTTTGTTGGCTTTGTTAAATTTTATGGCCTATTGCATTTCCCAAACTGTAGTTTTGGTCCAAATACCTTGTTTTTCACCCAACTAAATCTTAAAAGTGTACCTGTATGTAAAGGAACTCACTATTGGTATCCCTGAATATAAATATGTGCAAAATCGCGTGAATAGAAAAGTGTCAAGTGCAGGTTCATTAACCTATGTGTAAACAAAAACTCATATCTTACTATGTGTGTTAAAAAATAGGGATGGGATTGGCGGTTATTAAAAAACTCATTGTTTCAATTCATGTGTGTTCATGGATGAGCAGATTTTTAGTACCCACTACTTAATGTAAAGTGCAACACTGGTTCTTATCCTGTACTTGGATATTATCTAAAAAAACAGACTTGCATGTAGTTCCTCAGTGGCATTAAGGCCTTTCGGGTATTTGGTGTCGAGGTTTAAAATATATAACATTTCTAATCTACGAAGAGCCTTCTCTCGATCACCGCCCCTTTTGTTTTGTGGCACAGAGTCTATAAGGAAGTATTTCAAATCTTTAAAATTACCTCCATGAGATTCATTAAAATGTCGGGCCACTGGATACGATTGATCATTGTTCTTTATAGCCCGCATGTGCTGGAGTACCCTTTTGTGTCCTTGTAGGATTGTACTACACACATATTTTAAATTGCAAGGGCACTCCAGCACATATACAACATGGTCTGTTTTACAATTAAGTGCTTTATCAATCTTAATTTCTTTCTCACCAAACGGAGTTTTATATGTTGTTGTTGTTACTCCATGTTGGCACACTTTACAGCTTTTGCACTTATAAAATCCCAGTCTCTGACTTAACCATGTGCCTTTGTTTGCGGACCAGTAGGATCATTTTTGACTAGAACGTCTTTCATGGATGGGCTTCTACTGTATGTGATTGCAGGTCTTTTTGGTACCAGATCACCAATCACAGGGTCTCTTCTAATAAAATGCCAATTTTTTGTGATTATATTTTTGACTGCTCTTTCTTGTCTGTTGTAGTTTAGAATTAATCTAAAATTTTCAGGGTTGTTTTTGAACTCACTCCCTGTTGTTTCTTTCCTGGCGAGGAGTACTTCCCTAGGTGTAAGATTGCTCTTTTTAAGGGCTATGTCTAGACATTTTTTGGTATAACCCCTGTCTTTAAATCTTGTTATACACTGTGCTTGTGCCATTTTTAGATCTTTTTCATTGCTACAAATACGTTTAAGACGCAATAATTCACCGTATGGTATACTTTGCACAAGATGACCTGCATATTTGCATTGCATTGCCTGCTGTTGGCTTTCTATGGAGTCTGGTCTCCAGTTTATCGTTATGAACATATACCTCAACATCCAAGAAATTTACTGTAGTTTTACTGATAGAGGCGGTAAAGTGTAGATTCAATTGATTTTGGTTAAGTTTATTAACAAAAACTTCCGCCTCTACCTGAGTGCCACACCATACCAAAAATAGATCATCAATAAATCTCCACCAAGTTTTCACATTGTTATTCATGACTTCAGTATGTTCCTTCATGAGGACCAGCTCCTCCCACCAGCCCATATGAAGGCAGGCGTAACTGGGGGAGAAGCTGGCCCCCATCGCTACACCCCTTAACTGTTGAAATAGCGAATTTTGAAACATGAAAATGTTATTTTTTAAACAAAATTCTACCATACTGATAAGCATGTTGGTGTGTTTTACGTGTTGAGTACCTGTGCGTGACAAGTAAAATTCCAGTGCCCTAAGGCCATCGTTGTGTCGAATGGACGTGTAAAGTGAAGTCACGTCTAAAGTAATGAGCAGATACTCTCTTTGCCATTTAAAATTAAGCATTTTGGATAGAAAATCCCCTGTGTCTCTTATATAAGTTTGTAGTTGTTGAACATATTCTTGTAGGAAGAAGTCAATGTAGATCGATGATTTCTCCAGTAAGCTATTTCTCGCAGAAATAATCGGCCTGCCTGGAGGTTTTATCAAGTCCTTGTGAATTTTAGGGATGAAATACAGTATCGGTATAACAGGATTGTCATTTTTTAAATATCTGTATTCATCCAATGACAGCAAACCAGCATTCTTCCAGGCCACCAATTTCATTCTGTAGGTGCTGTAAACATTGTTGAGTGCCTGTTTGTTGCTGCGACCGTAACAGCTATTATCAGTTAGTTGGTGCATTGCTTCATTGATGTAATCATCTTTTTTCCAAAGTACCACGTTTCCGCCTTTATCGGCGTTCCTTATCACTATGTCATTGTTGTTCTTTAATTTAGTCATTAGTTGGTGGTATTGCAGTTCTCTTTTGTTGTTTTTCCGTTTGTTAGCACTTTGTACTTTGCGGTTTAGGTTCTTTAAGCTTCCCACTACTTGCTCGTGGAAGGTATCTATTGTATCCTTTAACATTACTGGATAGAAAGTGGATGGAGGTTTGAAGGATGTGGTGCTTTGAGCATACACAATATTTGGTGATCCTGTGCTTGCCATCCCCGGGCCCATATTTACATCCTCATTTATCAGTTCCTGCATGTCTTGTAAGAACTGACAATCGACCACATCAATGTTTGTATGCATTGGTTCATTTTCAATTGTTCCTATAGGTGTTCCAGATTTTTCTGTTTCTTCACTTTCTTTATCTGCATTTTTTTCTTTGTTTTTTCCTTTATTGTCTTTTTCCAGACTGTTAGTTTTGGTAAGGTTCATTTGCGCAAAGTATTTTTTCAATTTTAATTTTCGGACACTTTTGAATATATCAACACGGGTGGCTGTATAATTAAAGGCACTCTCAGGGCAGTATGACAGCCCTAGAGCCAGCAATTGCTCTTCTGCTTTGTTTAGGACTGTATCCGTTAGGTTGATAACTGTTTTTGAATCATCATTTGTGTGTTCTTCCAGTGCTATTTCCTCCAATGTTTCCTCGGTTGGCGCTTTTGTTGCCTCTTGTTTGTTTCGTCGTTGATTTGCCTTTCGCCTTTCCCTGCGTTTTTTTGTTCTACTTTTGTTTGTTGCTTTTGTTGTTTTCTCGGGCGTAGGGACTGTAGGCGCTCTAGGCATAAAAAATCAACCTCATCAGTTAATGAGATGTTTCTTGCCGGTTGTTGTACTGTTCTTCTACGGGTCTCATTTTCTGACTCGCTCTCAATTGCTGAGCTTACTTCTGATGCTGAGGTTGTTTCTGTCGGAGTATTATCTACTGGGTTGCCGTGTTTGTCAGCAAGCATTTGCCCTGTTCTTGTTGCTTTTAATGAATCAAACTTTTTTGCAAAAGTAAAAACACGGCCGAATTCGTAATCACATCTGTCACGGTGAAATTTAAAAGCCTTTCTCTCTCTTATGACATCTTCCTCTTTTTTCAATCTTTTATTAATTTCCACTCGTATTTTTTCTAGTTCTTCAGTGTTGCCCATTTACATTAGTTCTAGATTTATTTTTGCAATTTCATCCGCCAGTCTAGCTTGATCTTTTTCAGCATACTTTACCAAAATGAATAATAGTCTGCGCGACGAGTCCAAGTTTGTCTCCGCCCATTCTTTCATCATTTCCCTGTCAGGCGTTTCGTAGCTTGGAGCAAGTAAAATCCTGAGACCCCGAGGGACCCTGTTAACATCTATGTAGCGTTGAAGTGATTTGGCTTCCCACCACTTTCTTTGCTCCGCGCGCATTAACTTTTCCAGTTGCTTGGTTTTTTCTTTCAAAGTATCGTTCTTTGAACATTTTGGTGCATTGTGGGGTATTGAGTCCATGTTTAGAGCTACCTCATCATTAAACATTGCCGCCGCCTCCTCCTCCCTTTCTCTCAGCGCATCGGCTGACATTTCCGATCCTGGAGCTGTTTGCTGATTAAATAATTCGTAACTTCGGGATTTCAAGATGTGGGACTGTGTCCGCTTTGATCCCGTGTTTCGTGCTGTCAACTCTGAACCCAGCTGGAGTTTAATCAATGGGGCTGCCTAGCGTTCCTCCCACCACTGGTTTGGCGCCTTACGCGTCCTCCAACCCGCACTCGCCTACCTGGATGGTGTTTGAATCCGCCGGTTCCGCTCCCAGAAGTTGCCTCTCCGCCGGGGGGCTGGTATGCCTTGAATCCTTCCGGATTTTGTGTCGAGGCTCAGGATTGAGCCGTGGCTCCTTTGTAGCAGGTAAGCCCAATTTTCAGAGGGGTCCGTGTTTGAAGCTGGAGGAGTCAGAACCAGCTTCCATTATCCGCCAATACTCCTTCTCATCTCACTTCCTCCCCGCGAAAAGAAAGAGCACGGACCGCTGTAGTTTGGTGCTGTTAGTTTATTGTCAAGCTCTCAGTAGATCGTAGTTGCCATGACGCGTTTCGTCCCTCACAGGGGACTTGATCACATGACGCGCTTTCAGAAAGACAATTCGTTTAAATAGTATCACTTTTTTTTCTCTTTTTTATCACGTGATTTAAAGTGACGTGTGCATAAGTGAAAAGTATCAGGATACTTATGGGCATAGACAAGTTACTTACAAACGGTAATCTTTGTAACAACTTTCACAGTTAACAGGAAATTGCTGTCATAGTTTACTTTCAAAACATTGTTCTTGGTTTTACACAGATGTTATTGTAAGATTTATAATATGAATACATCTATACATGATCCATTTACATTAATATATATACTTAAATAAATAATACAAATATTAGTTTACTGTATAAAATCAGATAAAATGTCAATGTAAATACCTAAAAACCCTGTTTTTTCAAAAACAAATTTTATAAATATGTGTTTTCGTTAAAACCCATATAATTTTTGTTGGCTTTGTTAAATTTTATGGCCTATTGCATTTCCCAAACTGTAGTTTTGGTCCAAATACCTTGTTTTTCACCCAACTAAATCTTAAAAGTGTACCTGTATGTAAAGGAACTCACTATTGGTATCCCTGAATATAAATATGTGCAAAATCGCGTGAATAGAAAAGTGTCAAGTGCAGGTTCATTAACCTATGTGTAAACAAAAACTCATATCTTACTATGTGTGTTAAAAAATAGGGATGGGATTGGCGGTTATTAAAAACTCATTGTTTCAATTCATGTGTGTTCATGGATGAGCAGATTTTTAGTACCCACTACTTAATGTAAGTGCAACACTGGTTCTTATGCTGTACTTGGATATTATCTAAAAAAACAGACTTGCATGTAGTTCCTCAGTGGCATTAAGGCCTTTCGGGTATTTGGTGTCGAGGTTTAAAATATATAACATTTCTAATCTACGAAGAGCTTTCTCTCGATCACCGCCCCTTTTGTTTTGTGGCACAGAGTCTATAAGGAAGTATTTCAAATCTTTAAAATTACCTCCATGAGATTCATTAAAATGTCGGACCACTAGGTACGATTGATCATTGTTCTTTATAGCCCGCATGTGCTGGAGTACCCTTTTGTGTCCTTGTAGGATTGTACTACCCACATATTTTAAATTGCAAGGGCACTCCAGCACATATACAACATGGTCTGTTTTACAATTAAGTGCTTTATCAATCTTAATTCCTTTCTCACCAAACGGAGTTTTATATGTTGTTGTTGTTACTCCATGTTGGCACGCTTTACAGCTTTTGCACTTATAAGATCCCAGTCTCTGACTTAACCATGTGCCTTTTGTTTGCGGACCAGTAGGATCATTTTTGACTAGAACGTCTTTCATGGATGGGCTTCTACTGTATGTGATTGCAGGTCTTTTTGGTACCAGATCACCAATCACAGGGTCTCTTCTAATAAAATGCCAATTTTTTGTGATTATATTTTTGACTGCTCTTTCTTGTCTGTTGTAGTTTAGAATTAATCTAAAATTTTCAGGGTTGATTTGAACTCACTCCCTGTTGTTTCTTTCCTGGCGAGGAGTACTTCCCTAGGTGTAAGATTGCTCTTTTTAAGGGCTATGTCTACAATGTATATTTATCTCATCGGGCACTGAAAAACGTGTACCACAACTAGGCTGATGAAACTGTTTAACATAGCTCTCATCTTCCCATTCCATGGGAATGGACAGATGACCAGGTATGAGAACAACATGTGTGGGATGGCTACAGTGTGTTTCCTATCAGTTGGTTTACAAATGATGAATGAGAAGTCAGTAGCTTGTGGTGATTCAGCATGGGATATATGAACTAAGGAGGGAAGTAAAAGAGACATAAGGCCTGATTTAGATCTTGGTGGGAATGGTCCCGCCATTGCTATTTTGTTGGTCTTCTCACCCTCCTCCTTGGCTATCCACCAGCCCGATTAAGATGTTGGATGGGTACTGGAGAAAAGACCCCCGCGGTCCCACCGACTCCGACAGGAGGTGTCTCCCACGATGACGGCATCAAAGGCTGAAGCAACTGTTGGAGGGAGTCCTGCCGAGACTCCAGCCATCCAGATTGTGAAGTACCTTTACATCAAGGCAACTGTGGCAGGGATACCTCCAAGCTCATGTTGCACGAAACAAAGAAAAAGGGTTGAAAACCCACAGCGGGGTGGTGATAATACCAACAAGATCTAAATCAGGCCCATAGGCTCTAGGAGATGCCACGCAGCATGCCTTTATGCATTACTTGCCCAAATTCTGTGAGTGTTACTGAAAGTACAGATAACATGTATAAAAATTAACTCAACTCCTGTCTGCCTCACCTCTGCTGATCAAATTAAAATAGATTTGCAGCGCCAGTTGAGAATCATGGTAGGGCTTGTCCAGTTTCACATTTTCAGCTGTATCCACATGATAAAAGTGGTTACATATTCACACATAGTCAGCATTTTGGAAAAAGAATTAAGCCTCAGACACACCAGGCAGAGTATATGGATTTGTGTCTCTCTCGACACTGCTTTAATCAGTTTAGACATTGGAGCATACTAGAAAAACAGCAACAACAATCATTAAGGTCCAGGTCTCTCTTTTTGGGGTCCTTTTTTTTCGTAGACCTACAACACTAGAAATGCCCTTTTACTAGGGTTGGGCATAACTTGCTTAATTTGGTGAATCGTGATTATGAGAAACTACAGCTAAATTATGTGGGATTTTACGAGGCCTTGGTGTAAAATTCCGCTCCGCTCGCCGAAAGTTTTGAATTTTGGAACTCCGCAGAGAACTCAGAGTCCCAGATAAATTCAGCATTTTGCTTCGTAGCAAAATATATTTTCAGTTGGAGTGCTGCTGAGATTTGCTGACTGCCCACGAGTGAGACTTGCTGGCCGCCTGCCAACACTCTCAAGACTTGCTGGCAGCTAGTGCGGCTTTAGGTTGGACCTGCGACATCTGGCACCATTTTCTGAAGACAGCAAGCACAAGAGAGCGCCAGTGACTGTGGCTGCATCCTTGAGCAGATTTTCTCGTTCAAGAATGTGCATTGTGTTGCCAAGCATTTAAAACGTAGAGTGAACGGGTGCATACCCACTCACAAAATTCTGCGTAGTCTCGTTGAGTTTTTTGGGTGGTCCTCGGAATTCCACATAGCAGAACTCCACATTCTCCACCCAGGCCTAGAGTATACGAGTAGCATAACCCAGCACTTAGCGCTATTGTTTAGTACAAAATACAGTCTTGCATCCAAAATTGACCCGAGGATGCACTTTGTGCTATGAAAATACTACTAAATACAACAGAACGTGCAATTTCACCTCAAAAGAGTAAGGCTTAATTACACCGGCATAATTAAAATTTTACTCAAGCCTACCCATTGCTGTCTAAATAAAGGCAGAGTTACTTACATTTTGTGCCACGTGTGCATCCCGAACTTTGCACAAATTGGCAAATAATGGGTTTTGAGATTTACATTCCAGCACAATTACTTTTTTTTGCTGGAAAATTGCCTGAAAGAAACAAATACATTCCTTTTGTGCAGCTTTGCTTTACTTTGAATCGCTGCGGCATTTCATCAGTGATACAAAGACATTCCCATGCAACCGCCTATGGTCTTTGTTGGAAAGTTCTATCTACTAAAAACTGTTGACAGGGCTCTGTGCAAAGAAAAATGCTGTTTTGAGGCAGGTGATAAAAAGCAGAAATGTTTCAACTTTTCCAAGTAGGAACTTTCTGAAGTAGGAACATTTTTTAAATGTGTCTAGACATAAAATGTTGTCCTGGAAGGTTATCCTTCTATGCTATACATCACATACACACCTTTGAACTATGCTGCAAAGGTCTGTGTGTGGCTCCATTGACCTGAATTGTGTGCCAGCGATAGGGAAACGAGCAAACTCAAGATGATGGATGGAGTGGTGAAACTTTTCAACCACTCAACCCCAGTTAAGAGATCTGTGTGTCATCCATTGTTCTTCTTCTCACTATGCCACCCCTGTTCTGACCCAGCCATATGCAAATCGGTCTTGCCCATGCTCCTCATGGGAGCAGTCCAGCCCGAACTGCCAGGCCAGGTCCTTCCTGGGCTGGAAAGAAGCATCCTGGGACCGGTTTTGGGGCATTACCCCCTCATCGGCCAGACTAGCTTGAATCCAGTGACACAGCGAGCAAGGGACCCACATCTGGGCATACCCATGGCCACTTAGGGAGAACATAGCAAACACAGAAAGAGAGCAGGTTGCTGCACTGTGTTGCGTGACCCGTTATTAAATCTACCTGTAGCCTGAATGGTAGAACATATATAGTATAGTAATGCACTTAGACAATTAGGGACAGACATGACACACAATATAAAAAAAATTGCCGACTTTTACAGTATAAAGATTGGTTTGAAACCAAACCTTTTTTTGTTTTTTTCCATAACATTTAAATTTGGGAAAATAGTTTTGGGGGATTTGGTAAAAATGACAGAATAGCTGGGTCTTTTAACTTGGGAAGAAAACATTATGTTGACAACCACCTGATTTTTGTGAGTCGTGGATATAACTCGCCTACTGTGATCACATTTCTGTAGGTGAAAAAGTGGAGCTCTTTTGTGACATACCATGGATCACTATCCTGTTGTTGGGCTTGTATGCCATCTGAGGGAAGTGTAGCACCGGTGGTACAATGTGCTGTCGGGCAGCCACATAGGTAGATGCTGCCTCTTCCTCCTGCCTGCATAGCTTGGAGGAGTTAACATGGTGAGTATGCCAGGCATTCAGATGCTTTTGTATTCCAGATGTTCCTAACGAGTATTTTTTGCAAAGCTTGCAGGTCACTATTTTAGCAGAGACCTTTTTCATCAGGTGGAATGGAGGAAAACTCCCACTGAAAAGAACTCAGTTGGGGTCCTGGTATCTCCCTCCATGTCCTGAGGCTTTTGATCATCCGTCTGTCCTCTATCTGACGCCATGCTCTGATAACTTTTGAGAGTAATGCCCAAAAAGTCCAAACTCTCAAAATAAACGTAGCACACACTGCACAAAATGTCTACAAAGAGTGATGTTGATCTCCAATGAAAGTAATTATGTTGTACCTACATCAGAGTGTAACAACATTGACAGGAACCAATGAGATGTGATTTTAGTGGAAGAATTTGGTACCTCGCTAAAAAACGTAAATCTCAGAAATGTTAACAGCTAGCACAAAATGGCATAGTTTCTTGTTGCTGTAAGTAAATTCCTATGCACAAACTTTAAAAGTCATTTAATGGTAAACTGAAGTTTAGGAAAACGTTCTGGGCACTGCAGGACCTGGAAAAGTAAGTAAGGGCCAGATGAACGAATTTTTAATAAAGCAAACTTTTTTGTCTTTGAAATGCAGCTCGTTTTCCTTAAAGGGAAAAGCAATGCATTTTGAAAGAAAAATTGAACTTTTAAGTTTCATTTTTTAAGAGTAGGCTGTGGTCTGTGGGACCACTACCTGCTCTTAAAAAATATTTGTCTTAACATTCTCAAAGGGGAAGGGGTCCAATGGAGATGCTTCCCCATTTGTGAATGGGTTAGCACCTCCTTTAAAGAGGTGGCAAAATGTTAATGCTTTGTGACTGTAACATTAATACATAGCACTAACGTTCTGTATTTGGAAGGGAGACTCTAAACGCCCCTTCCACATACTGAATTGGTATTGGGTCACAAATCCAAATTACAATTTGGTAACTTGCTACTGAATCGCAATTTGAGGTTTGAACATTAAAAAAAAACATTTTTGAGGCCCGAATCGGCAGTTGTGACCTCAAAAATGCTTTGTACATCTCGCCCTAAATGTCTCACAAGAGTCTAGCGACAGTCTAGCATTGTGTCTATGGGTGTTGCAGATGTACTGCGGTACTGAAGATACAGCAAAGACCCCAACAGCCATTTGATTGGTGAAATAGTGTTCACTACTCAAATAAGCCTGCATGATTCCGAAATAAGCTGAAAGCAATTTCTTAAACATCATTTAGACTTTGCTATTTCAGAGAAGGATAATATTCTTGTTCCAATCTCCATCATTGCTTCAAGAGAAAGTGGAGAAAACCAGTCATCTACCAGTGCATCCACATGTCCTACCCTGTTGCAGAATCTCAAGATTATGAGGTTTTATTGGTGCAAATGACATCTACAGCACTAGCTTCCACAAGACCGGAAAGTAAAACTATAGTGTGGAAATTCTTCACACTTCCCGCAGGGCAGAAGAAAATAAATGCTTGAAATGTGACTTGCACTTTGTACACTTAGGTGCTTCACAGAGGCCAACCTTGTTAATATTCCATGGGCACTAGATGAATGTTGAGACATCTCGTGCAACCCACCCATGTCACAATGCCCTAGCAGAGATGCAGAGACAATATCAAGGAGATGAGGAAGATCAAGAAATTATACCTTCAGACATACTGCAGGAGGCACAGCAGGAAGAAATTCAAAGATTCTGTACTTTGCCACATACTACACAGAACATGTGGAAATTATTTGTTCTGAGGGAGGAGTATTTATTCAAGAGACATGGACACTTATTTCAAAGAACAACATATGCATGTGTGTCCTTTAAGAAAAAAGATGAAAAATGTTGTGCTATAAGAACTTTTTCACCAAAACACAAAACTAAAAATTTTAAATAGTTTACATACAACTTCATTATAATAATGACTCATAAAAGGTTAAGAGAAAAGGTATAACAAATTTGAAAACAAAAAAAGCTTCATGGAATTTTTTTCAAAAAGAAGCATCTAAAAAAAATTACTTTTGATTACCTGGCTGCACAGTGCGGCATATGGTCAGTCACTATAGACTGCATATATTGTGTGTAACTATAGGGTATGTGCAGCACAGTTTTCACACTCATATAACCTGCATTGTATAATTCTATTTTAGGTAAAAATGTATAGGCAATTACAATGTACTAAGTACAAGAGAGTACGCTCAGGTTTGTACACTGTACTTAGGTACCATTATTTAATTGGTTGAGCGAGATAAATTATTAATATAGAGGAGCAGTATCTAAACACGAATAAAAGATCCGAAAAATAATAGATATTCATAGGCTAAAGCGACATTATAGATAGGCTTATTAATAAGATCTTACTATTTGTAAAAAAAGCTAGAACTTCACTAAAAAAAACTAAGGTTAAAGTGATGTTCTAGTTCGGTGTTGAAATGAGATGAGTTGAATAACCCCAAAAACCCTGAAATTCACCAGTTATTGTTTAGTGAAATAACCATAACTTGCACCCCTGTCATGCACATATTACATCACTCGTGACATATTAAATAACATCATTGATGATCTCACTGATGACATTATCCAATGGTTGTGTCAGTGTGCTACATATCCCCAGCAAAAAACATTCACCTCAAAAGATTGATGGACATAGAGGCCTTCTGCCTTGTGGTTTATAAATGTCACCAGAACAACTTGATGGAAATACAGGCTCCTTATGCCCATATTACACAGTTACTCATTATGTATTTCAAACATACACACACACACACTCTCAATAACAATATTCTTCTTTTTCCTTTACTTCCTCTCAGCAAAAGATGTCATTGGTTCCAATAGAAATAAAGGAAAGACTATGCATTAGACAAGGGAAGTGTTTGTGAAACATTAAAGCCAACAGTGCTAACAAACACTGTACACATTAAAAGATCACGGAATACATTGTGCACAGTAAAAATCCAACATCCATTTGTTGGACTACTCATAATATTGGCATTCCTTCATCTTTTTAATTTTAAATCTGTAAAGTGAGGGCAAAATCTGATGTGCATCCAACATCACTGTTTGATATTAGATTACCCTGGAAATATATGGGGATACACTGTTATCTCAGTTCTAAAAATATCCCATCAGTACTTCAGTGGGTGAACACTACATTACTACCTGAGTAGACTTATTCTTCATATGTTGTTTAAAAGCTCTCTCATTCTTATTATCCAGTTTAAAGAGCTGCTGGGGTGTATGATGTGTATTAGAAGCATTCCTCTATACAATCTGTTCAATCAAGGGCTCTCATTATATTTATTTTACGAGTTTACTTAGAACAGCTTCATACCTAATAATACAAAACATATTTAATCTAATTAGCATTTCATGAACATCACATTCATATGTAAGACCATAATAACCATCAGTCAGTATGAACTGCCAGTTCCTCATCATATTCAGTACATGTGGGTTCTTGGTGTTACGTTCCATAATATACTTAGATTCCATTGTTCACAGAGTTTTGTCTAGATCACTGGTTGACAATGAAAAACATGATTAAGTCTTCTACCAAGAGGGGGAAGACTGTTGACGCACATAGGTGTGTTGGATGATTTCTCATAACCTAAAACCAAACCCTTCAAAAACTGAATTACTCCTCATTTTGACTATGATTTAACCATCCCCTGTACAAGCCTGGGCTGCTATAGTTTACATCCCTACAAGCAAACTCACTATTGTTGACAGTGCCAGATCCCTAGGAGTCACTCTAGATCAAAGGCTCAATGTTTCAAACATAAATCAGCAACGCAGCCAGGAATGCAAGATATTCTTTTGGGAATCCGCTGCAACATTCCTGAGCAAGACAGTAACACAGCTAGAATATTGCCGATCTTCAAAAGGTAGCTAAAATACCTTCTCCTACAAAGACATTTTGGCTAGATGTCCCCTTGGCCAACCTCCCTACTGGTAATGTACCCTCCAGGAAGCTGAGAATAACGGCACTACTACTGTTTCCTTTGACCTAAGCTTGCTGCTATTATTGATACCACCTACATCCTGTAGTAGTGATTGTAGCAAGCAACTGCCCTTATGCAACAAACCCCCCCTCACTTGGTAACTTCGAATCTTTGTATTGAAACTTGTTTTATGGTAAAGCACTCTACCACCGTTGGAAAATGTTTGTACTATATAAAAATGCATGAATAAATAAATGCATTAATTGAGTGGTAGAATTCTTCTGGTTATGTTGGGGTAAAGGGTGGCGTTGATGACCTTATGGATTCTATCTATTTTCTTCTTGAAGACATTGTTGATAGCAAGTCATTAATGATCCTTTCTTAGAAAGTGGGTTTGGTTTTTGATTTCTGTTAAGGGCAGCGCATAGAAAGAGCAAAGTTGTTTAATACAGGTGGAAGTGCTTGACTTTTGTTTGCATACCCATTTTTCTCATTGTCTAATGATGTATGTACTATCAATTACTTTCTAGTTACTCCAAGGAGCAGTTGGTATGACATTCATGGAGTGGAGCTTTAGAGGGTTGTTGGTATCGGCTGTCTTCTGGAAAGTGCAATCCAGGTCCTATAAGAACATTTGTAAGTTGGTGCTGGCAACAGATCAGGATGCAAGGAAGCTTAGAGGGAAATTCTTTGCTTAGGGCCTTATTACGAGTACGACTGTCCTCAGGACTGCCGTGATCACAGTGGCGGTCCAACCACCATCACCACTGCGGGTCCGCCCGCAGTTTTGTGAGTGTGGCGGTCGGACAACCACAAGACCACCCCATCTCCGCCGGAACAAAGATCACACTGCACCGGTGGTCTGCAACAGGCCTCAATATGCTAGTGATGATCATGCCAGCACCGCCAAGCATATTACGACCTACATATCTACCGCCCTTTTCATGACGGTGAGCCCTCCATGAAAAGGGTGGCCGAAATGCAGGTAAGAGGGCCCTAAGTGGGCCCTTGACCGGATCTGGGCTTGGGGGTGCATGCGGGAGGGCACATGTTGTGCTCCCCTGGAATTGCACCCCCATTCCTGCACGGTGTGGCATGCATGTCACACTGTGCAGGACCATGCAGGACCATGCTGCAGGTACTTTCACTGCAGCGGTCTGCTGTTAAGGCTCTCCTCTGAGCCTTACCCAGCGGCCGCCATGAGACTGCCCCAGCACCACCTGCCCTGGATTCAACTCAGAATCCAGCGGGCAGGCGCACAACGGGCTTGGAGGTTCTTCTGTTGGTGCGGCAGTGGCGAGCCGACAGGAGGACATCCAAATTCGTAATAAGGCCCTTAGGGGCATATGTACAAGCCCCTATCACCATCACAATGTCACTTTCAGTGATGTTGTGATGGCGATAGGGGCTTTGTCTTATTTACAAGGCAGCGTTAAGCCACTTAGTGTTGCTTAACGCTGCCTTGTAAATAAGGCCCCCTTTCACGCAATGCTTAGCGTGAAAGGGGTGGGCAGTGGGTGCTGCGGTGGGCGTTCCACCGCAACACCCATTGATTCTGCTTTGTGCAGCCACATGGAAAAAGCAAAAAGCCTTGGATTGTTTATGTACAGGAAGGTCCCCAATCCTGCACATAAACAATCTTTTTTTTTTAAAATGCCATTTTGTGACTTCCATGTGTGCTGCATTAAGCAGCACACATAGAAGTAACAAAATGGCATTTAAAGATTGTTTATGTACAGGAAGGTCCCCTTCCTGAATATAAACAATCTTCCTGTAAATAAACAATCTTTCCCATGCACACAGACACCCGTGCAGTAAGGTGCAAGGGTGCCTGAGCTGGCGCTACACTGCTAAGTGTAGCACCAGCGCAGGGGGAATAGGAGGGCTGCACCATATTGTTGTAAATATGATGCATCCTTGCGTTTCTGAAGTGGTGGAGTGAGGCATTAAGCCATGACGGCTAATGCCTCACTCCGCCACTTCAGTCGTACATATCCCCCTAAGTCTCTTCTTTCACTTGCACTGCCCTCAATGGGTAGAGATTGTGTAGTTCAGATCGATGGTGATGGAGGTATAGCTGGATGAGTCTTGCTGCTGGGGATTGGAGTGCAGAAAATACCAAACATCTTTCATTTAATTTGGGTCAACTGAGTGATGAGTTGCACAATGAAGGCCATTGTGAGCATGTCCTGAAAGTCATCTTTCATATTTTTCTATTATGCTCTTTCCCGGTTATTATAAATGCTTTGGTAAATGTTATTAATAGAGCAGATGGAGTTAACTGTATTGAGGTTGGAGTAAAATGGTGGGTTGGTGGTAAATGGTCATTTTATGAGCTGGAAATTGATAGATTGTGTTGCATTAAGAAGCAGATATGCAACACCACTTGGAAGTCGAGGTTGGAGTCATAGCCAGTTGTGCTTGTTGTTTACTATAAACACACAGACATATACCTATAAAAGCTCAGTCCACATAGAATTCAGATTTTTTGCTCGGATTGGTAGACGTTTTCTCACCCAGTAGTGGATTAGGTGGATTTTGTAGACATGTTTGCTTTAATTCAGAATAAATACAAAAATGAATTGATTGTTTATGAGAACAATTGATTCAGGATTAAAAAATATATATTCTTGAAACAGTCACTTCAATTTTGACACAAAAACATATTGTTGACAGACACTTACTGGATTATGATACACATGTACACATTGCTCTTTTGTTGTCTCCTCTTCTAAAACTGCCAATATATGAGTCACACCATGGTGTACATATATACACCATAAACAATAAAAACAAATTAATTTGTGCAAAAGAGCTATTAACAGTTCCAGGGCAGTTGGAAGACACCCACAAATTCAAGTGTTGCAAATCAACTTTTCAGTTCATGTTTAAAGCAGCCTGATTTTAAATTAGGGCAAAGTTCACTATTTTTCTAGAAAGGGGCATAGAAGAACAGTGCCATATTTACTAATACATGGCACCATTGTTGGCACAGTTTAGGCTGCCTTGTGGCATGCACACACCCTTGCCCCATGGTACAAGTGTTTGCATGATGTCTAACATAGGTTTTGTACTGGAAAGGTACACTTCCACTAGAAAATACTTTGCTTAGATATTGTTTAAACCCTTTCTTAATTTGTATGTGTGCTGAACATTGCTTAATTTTTCTCAAATGTCACAACTGCATTGAGGAGACATATATTTTTGGCTCAATGCCCTGACTACCTTTAAAGTTAACAGGGCTTTGCATCAAAAACCATGGCTGATTGTATAGGGACACCCATGATGCAACATCCATGGGACG
Source organism: Calotriton arnoldi (assembly GCA_963921515.1). Lineage (NCBI taxonomy): Eukaryota > Metazoa > Chordata > Amphibia > Caudata > Salamandridae > Calotriton > Calotriton arnoldi. Next base: position 1,252,940 of record CAWUFW010003980.1, read on the forward strand.
CCTCCTTTATGCAAAGGAGGGCAAAGTAGCACAAAGTGCTACTTTGTGTTAGTTAAGGGTAAATGTCTTGAGAAAATAAAGATTTGTACTGTAAAGAGCTGGTTTGTGTGACTTTTGCAATACTACACTGGTGCAAAGCCTTCATAAATCTGGCACTCATTTTCCTGGGACTAACAACAAGCCCAATAACATGTGTAGTATCCTCCTCTTAGGGGTTTCAGTATGGTAAGGAAGCGAAATAAGTTACACCTCCATTCTACCACACTCAGTGGCGAGAAAAAGGAAAACCTTTTTTACACAACTCTCACCCTCTCTGGTAGTGGCATGCTTCATCATCGGGTTCACCCTGACTTCTAAAGGTCAGGGTGGGCTTGACCGTATTCCAGGGAGCTCCTTGAAGAATGTTTTTTTTTGGGGGGGTTATATACTATTAGATACATTTTCTCATCTACCCCAAGGTAGCCCTTTATTGGTGGGGGGGATGGGAAGGATAAAACTATAATTATACGGGGCAAACAGGATGTTGTGGTCCTATGACCCTAATGTTAAAACATCAACATGTTTCTGCCATATACTACTGGCCTAACATGGGTCCTACTATCATCAAGGGTCCCTGCCCTCAGCGAACCTGTTTGGCACACCTCTCTCCTTGGCTGCGCCTGAACAGGTTCACTGAGGGTAGGGACCCTTGATGATAGTATGACTACAGGGCCTACCCCTACTACCCCTTGAAGAGTATACTTTCTCTAACTCTAGGGCACTTCCAAAACGGCAAGTACACCACTTTTTAACTGCATGCGAAAGCTTATCTTTCCATGCTACGCACTATCTGTAAAATCTTTACAGCAGTGCGCCCCTGGGGGAACCATTTCACTTCTTTCACCTTGAGGAATGCCCAGGACCCAGGTCACCCCTAAGAGGAGGATACTACACAGGTTATTGTATATTTAGTAGGGAGCACGTATCCCCTTACCTTTCATATACTGAAGGACCTCTCCACCCTCCTGGGTCCAGGAGTTACACTTCTGCTCCTAAGTGTTCAAGTAGCTAACAACATGTCAACTTGTGCATATTTTACCCAGTGAACATGGTTGAGCGCCTGTATCTCTGTTAGTAATAAAGTCAATTACCCTTTCATTTATTTTTCGCTATCATCGCTTATCTGAATATTTTCTGCCCACTGGTCTTTCACTCATTCGAATGGATTTTGAACAGTTACGTTCATTTTAAACTCAGGGGCATACTGTTTGCAAGATATCTCTCTGCAAGCCAAAATCTTATAAGAGATATTTCACTGATACCCAGCCAATGATAATGATCGTGCTCTAATTAGCAGCAGAGCATCAGGACATTTCTAATTAGGAGCTATTTCAGATCATCCCATCCCGTTTGAGCTGCTAGTTGATAGTTTGAAGTAGAGACCTTTAAAGCTTGGCACCTTCTGCTAATTGCTGCCTACCACTGCAAAAGCTCTTAAAAGCCCTGCGTGATACAGCATTTCATAAGAGTTGCAGTAGAAGAGAAGGAGAGCTCATGGAGTGGGTCAGGCCAGTGTCTTTCAACAAGTGAAGATCAAATATATGCTTTATGCAGGTCTTAGATAGCAGCATATGAGAGGCAGCAGCAAGACAGGTGATGGAGAGAGCTCAGTTGCATTTGCTTCTTTTACTTGATATAAAAGATCCGGATGGGACTGTGCTCGGTTAATAACTAAACAGAAAAGGGAAAGTTATTTATGGCCTTCATATTATCCCCGCGGAGCTCAGTTGTCTGAAAATGGGTCTAGCAGTGGGGAGAGTGCACACTCCAAAGACAGTGCTAGCGGAACTCAGACCCCTGCTCAAGGGACAACAATACAAATAGATAAGAACCAAAAGTTAACCATGTTTAAGCTGATTAAAATAATCGATTAGACAGCCATTCCGATCAGTGTCATAGATGTGTAAGTGCAGACTTTAACATGCATTCAAGGATATGTTAAGCACCTACCAGAGAAGAATTCATGGGTACACTTCTTAATTTTCTAGCTGTTCTTATGCTTTCTCCTGTCGCCAAGTAACAGGTTGGCAGATGCTGTTAGATTTTAACAATTGAATCAATTTTTATTTGACAGGATTGAAACAGGCTTATAGGCTTGACTATTTGTCTGTCTGCGCGTACCTCGGTAGGGATGAACATTCACGGTACCTTAGCCACACACAAGAGAGAGACAATGGATCAAATGAACCTTTGAACCAAAGTGAAACCCCTGTACTACTCCCTGCTCGTGAATTCTGCACTTTGCATAAGTGGGTAATGGTGTGAATAACATAACACAATATCCTATACTGTTAAATTCTCATTTGTTCCATGACTTTCTCCAGTTGTCTCATGTTTTTTCAAAAAGTACAGTATAAATCTCAGCTGAGCATCATACCCAGGGTTGTCTTAAGATATTTTGGCTGGGCCGTAAGCCACCAAGCAATTAACAGTTTAGTACTCCTAGTGGCTGGAGTGTGCCAAGAGATGGACAGCAGAGGAAACAGTGCCCACTGGGGGATTTCCCTAAAAAAACAAGAAGTCATTCATGTGTGGCATTTCTGACGCTCCACTGGGTGCCATGAGGGTCAAGGCAAGATGCCAGGCAAGATCAGCTTTCATCCCTGCAAGAACATGCGCCTTCGGTTCCCCTCTTGGGTCTCCTCCTAGCTTTCTAACCACGACCAGCTTTTTCACATTGGTATCACAAAAGGTCCTTTTTACCTGCAGAGTCCCCCAAGGTTCGATACTGTCCCCTGTCATTTTCAACCTCATGGAGTCACTTGGTGCTCTACTAACAGATAAGAGAATAACGTTTCACCAATATGCAGAAGATACACAACTCAACTTGAGAGTCTCCACTGCTTCAAACATCCAATACCTCAAACACTGCCTGCACATCATCCAGATACTGGATGTCCAGTGACTACCTGATGGTCAACCCAACCAAGACAGAATTCCTGTTATTTGCCAAGAACCACAAAAAAGAAACGGTACAAACCTGGCTAAATTACATGAACCTCGATGGCTTCAAACTCCAGCTTTCACTGAATGGAAAGTCACTAATATTCACCCTGGAAACCGACCTCACCCTCAAGGTACACAATGTCAAAAAGACAAAGGCATATTGGTACCAGCTCTCTCTTCTTATGAAAGTGAAACTTTTTTTTTTTTTTTTCACTAAGATTCGTCAGAACTTCTGTTCAAGCCCTTGTACTCCACCATCTCAATGGTGGTGACACCCGGTGACGCCCTGCTCCATGGCCTCCCAGACTCCACACTGACTCCCCTTTAAGCCATCAGCCTGAAGAAATATTATTCCATCATTACATTACCATCCTGATGGAACTCAATTGGCTTATCTGGACGGCCCAAGCCATCTTCAAAACCTGCTGTATCATTTAAAAAGCTATCAAGACAAGAACCCCTGCCTATTTTGCAGACAAACTCACCATCTCTGGTGGTTCTCAACACACTTGCAGCCAAGATACCATCAGACTGCAGATTAAGAGGTTTAGAAAAAAAAAAAAAAGTCAGCATAACTTTTCCAGCATCACTGAATCTATCAATATTCGGTTGATCCAATTTAGGAAAGAGTTGAAGACTTACCTCTTTAGAGAACAAAACATCACAATGCTCCAAAAGTCCAAAACCTAGCTACTATTCCTGTCACTTGATGACTTTATGGTTGTCTTTAAATCTGTACACTTCTCTATTGCCTTTTGGTTATGTTGGCGGTATAGAAATACCATGCACGTGCATGCATACATACACAGGGGACCTGAGCTGTAGCTCTTCAATATTTGAAAATTTACCCCGAAGGTGGGCAAAGTGAGTGCTGGACTACGAGAGCCACAGGGACTTGAGAACAGTATATCCCGGCCATGATGATCCGCTCAACCTGTACCATGGACCTGTAAGAAGAAGGGAGTGTAAAAGTAACGTAATTATGGGAAATTGCAAAAACGTTGGTGGTATGGCGGCTCCTTGGTGAATATAGCCTTGATATTTGGTTGTTGTAGCTGTTTTCTTTGTGATACCTCCACTAGTAACCTAGGGAGCAGGTAGGCTGCTTGGGTGCTTTGAAGAGACTGTATCCCTCTGTCCAATAGGCCATTCTGAGGTTGCTGAGGGTGATGACTGCACACTGCGAGCAACAGTAACAGGCCCAGTTCAGAAGGTGCTGACATCCTCTTCTTCCTCACCACCACCTCCTTCTTTCAGTTGAACTCGCTCTTCTCTCTCACCACCAGCAGCTATGTTTTTGGGCAACTCTTCTCACATGATTGGATGTTGATGTTTCAGATGATCCAGTTGGACCCTATACTAAAATGTATACCTGGTTATTATGACAAACCTTTTGTGGCAGATTGGGCACTCTGCAGTGTGCTCCTCATGTGGCATGAGTGTAAAGTTCTTATTGTACCGCAGACTGAAGAACTTTTTGAGGTGGGGCTGGGGGCCTAGAGAGAAGGGGTCTTCCAGATCACGAGAATCAAGTCTACCAAAACGAAATAACATCACAGGGCAAGGTGGCACACAGAAGGACAGACCAGTAAAGGTGATCTGACCACGTAGACACGTGCTCACCCCCATGTGCACCGCAGAAGAGCTGGTGCTGTGGGGAGAGATCAGTGAGATCGCACAAGCTCTGAGAGCAATGCAGTTTCTGACAAGTGTGGGCTACCTACCGGATACTGGGTAACCAAATAAAAAGTAAAAGTATTGCCACAGCAGGTGCATCAGAAGTTTAGAAAGGATTAAAAAAAAAAAAAGGAAATATTTTCTGGGTGCGAAGTGCCTGGATCAAAGAAACAGCCTGCAGGCCAAAGAAGCTCTCCACAAGCCGATGAGCTTGTTTTAAATCCATAGCGCAGGGGCATGCAAAGTTTTTGGGTGACATTTTGAAGGCTGGCAGGAGCACCAACAGGCCTCCTAAGGGTTCCCAGTGCAGGGAGAAGTCTCAGCATAAGCCTTTCATTGTAATGAATTAGGGCCATATTTAAATGAGGAGTTGCATCTCTCTTGCACCATGCAATGTGGTGCATGCGTGACACAAGTCCAAAATCCAATTTATGAAACCACGCAAGGCCACCTTGCGTGGCCCTGAGTTGCTTCATAAATTTAGAGTAACGCGATACAGTGTAAATCGCTGCGTTGTGTTACTCAGCCCTGGGAAGTAGTTCCATTGGCGTTGTGTGGGTCTTTTTTTTTTTTTTTTATAGAGCGCATCTGTCACTCCGAGGAGCATCATGGCGCTAAAGTCGATTGGGTTGCGGGCATAACATAACAGCAATTGAGAAACAGGATTAAAAGAGTTAGATCAGAGCTCTGTATAGTGCATTTGAGGCAGTGAAAATCCAGGTTTTTAAGGACTTCCTAAAGAGGGTTTCTGATTGAATGAAACAGAAGTTACTAGGGAGTTGGTTCCACACCTTTGTGCCTAATACTGCAATGGATTTACCTCCTTTGGAGATACATCTGAAGGCTGGAGGTTTTAATAAATTTGAGTTGGACGATCTAAGAGTGCGGTAAGGTACATAATGGGTAAACCTAGATCGAACATACTGCGAGCCAGAGGAATGAAAGCTTCTGAAAGTAATTATTAAACTTTTGAAAAGTATTCTTTTGTGGACAGGTAGCCAGTGCAGTGTTTTAAGGGCAGCTGATGCAGAGGATTTCCTGGGCCATTTAAGCACTAGTCTTGCTGCAGCATGTTGAACCATCTGAAGTTTATGAAGGACTGATTTATTAGTACCTGCATAAAGGCTGCTGCAATAGTCGATTCTAGAAGTAATCAGAGCTGTTGCAACCATCTGCCTTGTCATAATGGGAAGTAGGTCAAAAAACTTTTTTAGTGATTTGATTAAGTGAAAGCAGGTTCCTGCTACAGATTGCGCTTGCTGATGAAAAGACAGAGCAGAATCAATTCTGACCCACAGGTTTCTGGCAGCAGTTACGATGTTAGGGGGAGGAGGGGTATCAGCCAGCCACCATCGGCTGGGGCAGAAGTTATTACCCTTCCCTAACGGCATGATTTCCGTTTTTTCAGAATTGCATCTCAGGTGGTTGTTTTTCATCCAGTGAAAGACAGCTGTGAGGCATTGGCAGAGGTTTTCCTCAGCCAGTGTAGTATTTTTGTCTAGGACCAATACCAACTGTGTGTCGTCCGCCTATGAGATGGTCTCAATGTTGAAGGACGAAATTAACCTGATTAGTGGGGCCATATATGCATTAAAAAGTACTGGGCTGAGGATGGAGCCTGGTGGGAACCCGGTCAGCAGAGGTTTTTCTGTTGACTGATATTGCCCAAGTGTAATGACTTGCCTTTGGTTTTGAAGAAAAGATTTTAACCAGGGCAAGATGGGAAATGCCATAGGCTTCGAGGCGGTCTAGGAGAATGTCATGCGAGACCATGTCGAAAGCAGCTGATAGGTCCAAAAGGACCAACACAGCGCTTTTTCCCTCATCCAGGGCAGCTTTTAGGGATTCAGCCATAAACAAAAGGGATGATTCTGTGGAATGCTGCGATCTGAAACATGATTGGTTTCGGTGTCGAATTTTTGCTCCTTCCAGGTAGGTCATAAGTTGTAGAATGACCAGTTTTTCCGTGATCTTACTTAGGCAGGGAAGGAGGGAAATGGAGCGGCAAGCTGTTTTTTTGTAGGGGTCTAACTGCCACAAGTTTCCACTCATTAGGAACCTCCCCAGTAGACAATGAAGTGTTTATTACATTGTGGATAATTGGGTTGACCGTGTTTATCAGGGAGTGTAGGATCACATGGGGGCAGGGATCAAAAGGAGACCCAGATTTGACAGCCAAAATTGCTTGACGTTTTTGATCTAGACTGAGATTTTGAAACACTTGGAGGGAGAGTTGGTTACTGTCAGAAGCAATCTTGGAGTGAGTAGGGGACAAAGGGGGAGGGGGGAAGTCTTTTTTCAGCAGCTGGACTTTTTCCTCAAAGAAATCAGCAATGCGGTCACAGAGAGCCTGTGAAGGGGGAATCTCTTGTTTGAGTTACATGGGTTTTAAAAAGGAGCTCACGATTTAAAAAATAGTTTTTTGGTTAGAATTAGCCTGTTCGAGCATTTCAGTGAAGTGCGATTTCTTGGCGATTTTATATTCTGATGATAATTTTTAAGGGCGGCCTTGAAATTGGTCCACTCTGTCTGATTATATTTAAGTCGCCATCTGCGTTCCAATTTTCTGTAGTGGCTATGCATTTCTTTTATCTCGTTGGTATACCAAGTGTCTGAGGCTTCTATAGCAAACTGTGTTCTTCAGGACCGGCTGCCACAAAGTGATCCTTTAAGTTGGTTAGCTATGATGTGAAATGTTTGTTGTCTTCCGTTGGGTCTCCTGTTAGTATAGGCTTCCCACGCAACTCCCATTGATTTTGATGCATTCCCAGAGTTACTAAAAGTGGTAGACCTGGGAATGCTAGGCCTTCCCAGTGAGGCCTAACAAGAAGAAATATCTTTGTTTCTCCTTATTTCCTCTTTCTCTGTGTGCTGCATTCTGCAGGAAACACATAGGAAGATGAATATGCCTCAGGGGATTGTTTATGTGCAAGAAGGTTCCGCTTCCTGCACAACAACAATCCTCCTTGAAAAGCTGGCACCCTTGCACCATGGTGCAAGGGTGCCTGCGTTGGAGCTAGGTAGCTAAAATGGCGCCAGCACATGGACAAAAGCAGAAATGCACTGTAAACTTTTAAATACTGCACATTCCTGCCCTTCTCTGTCATGCAGTGCAGTGCAGCAAGGTGACTTGCTGTGCTGTGCTGCACCGCCTCACATTCTTATAAATATGCCCCTTAGTTACTCAGGACTAAGCTTTAGTTTTGGTTTAGAAGGTTTTTTGGACCCTTGGGGGCATGTTTACAAGCCCCTTGCGCCACTTTTGCGTCACTTTTAACATGGGAAAAGTGACGCAAAAGTGACGCAAGGGGCTTGTAAATCTGCCCCTTGGTGTCTTGGGTCCTGAGAGATTGCTAGGCAATCTGGTATAAAAAATATGAGTATGAATAGGGTGGAGCTTCCATTGAAGTGTTGATAGCTGGAAATGTTCATTATTTAATTTGTGTCAAAACAACAAATCTGGCTTTTCATTAGTGAAGGGAAACGTCATTTACAACTTGGGCTAACAACACATTCCATTACCCCGCAAGCGTTACCACGCTTGCGTTTACCACGCATATGCCTCTACCACGCATATGCGTGGCAAAGGCAGTCAGCGCACTAGATTCAAAGCAGATGTGTGGGGAGATTCGAATGAGGCACAGGAAGGATTGGGACAGGAAGGATAGGGAATCAGCTTGGTAAGTAGGGTTGGGGTCAGGGCGGGGGGATCGGGGTTGTTTTTAGGGTTGTGGGTCGGTTTTAGGGCTCAGGGCGAGGGGATGGGGTCGGGGTCATTTTTAGGGCTGGGGCCGGGTTTTAGGGTTCAGGGAGGGGTCAGGTAGTTTTTAGGGCTTGGGGGCTGGGTTTTAGGGCTCAGGGTGGGAGGGTTTGGGTGGGATCTTTACCACGCTTATGCCTTTACCAATCCTGCCTTTACAGCAAAATCGTTGTAAAGGCATGCATGGTAAAAATGCAGTCGTAGTAAAAACTGAATTGTTAAGGTATGCAATATATTCACATGCGTGGTTCCATCATACAACCATTAGTGAATGACTGAAGTACCATCTTAATCATCGTAATGCGCTTCAATGTTCATGCACATTGAAATGTAAATTTTTCACTCCTTATTGAATTGTGAACACCATTTGACAAAGCCAAAATGATTGCTTTTTTGGAATTGCCCACATTAAATGGTTTGTTGTAGATGTGTAAAAGGGTATTGTTCAAAGGATTAGGGTCTGCTGGCACACAAACTGTTAAGGGTGCTACAGGCATATGGGGTCTAGTCAGGACTTAGCGGGATAGTTGACAACTGTGACCTTCTTTTAGCAAGCACCCCATATAGGTAATGAACCTCTTTAGAAGAGGTCCCAATTGGTTTTTTCCACAGACCCATCTGAATATTTGTAATGTGCACATTATTTAGCTGTATGTGGGCTAAAATACTTTTCCATTTTAAAAGGAAAATTACTTACTGGATAATTATTTGTTGAGAGTTATTTGTTGCATTTCTGAGTTCTGAATTTCTGACCCACAGCACCTCCCTGAGTCAGTCCTTCACTGGTCTGCCTCACTACCCTGAGAGTCAAGTCCTATAAGGGGTACTGACCCTTAATATGAGGCTCCACAGCACAGGGCCCCCAGGATACATGCAGAGAAATAACTCAGTTGATACAGTGGATGCCCAGTAATTTCTGATAGCCATCTAACCGCCTGGCCCTGATTATTACCAATGTGTAGAAACAGCCTACTCTTAAAACACAATAGCATGCTAGGTACCTCATTTAAAATAAAAATGTAGTTTCCTACAGATGGATGGCAAAGTGTTGACCATTCAGTTGTAGACTCCAAAAGTGAATCTTAAGGCCCAACAAATGCCAGTTAAAATGGCAAAGAATTTGTCACTCTTTCTATTACAGAATATATACTGATCATTTTTACTATAAACTAAAATCATCATTTTGCCATACAGTATATGGTAGTTGAAATACTGGCCTCGAACTGCATGAACGAGCGAACAAAGCTTGCAAGGTTGACCTCTTCCAGAAGTGTTTGGAAGGTTTTCCTTCAGGGAAACTATGAAATAATTGCTATTGTGGGCATTTAGCAGCTCTACTTCACACAGTTCTGCTTAAAGGCACAAAGTTTTAAAGGAACACGAAGAAGCACTCATGCCAAGCAAAACTGACAACTGCTTTGCTGTTCCCGTAGTTTTTCTAAAAAATGCCTAAAAGCCATAGATGATAGAGACACTTCATGAAATGCAATCTCTAATGGCCACTCATTTTACGTAGCATCATTCTTCACTTCAATTCACATAAATACACGTTTCTGTCCTGCCCTAGGTACATATTTTACATTTGTGTTATTTCTCAGATTACAGGAATTTACAGGTTGCCACAATAGACAGGTTGCAACAATGGTAAAAGGCTTGAGTTTTATGACAAAACATCGATTATCACTCTAGTACCAGATAACGTTTTATATTCGGAAAGTCAATAATTTGTCCCCAAACATCACATTTTTACTTTCCTATAAATATGCTCAATGCCCCATTACACGTTTCATGAAAACGATGTTTTGCAAGGAAAACAAACATTTTGATTTTCAATACATGCATGTTTGGTGCAAAACATCAATGTGTCATGTTCACCAATCATTCACAGGTGCTAGTACTACACAAGGATACATTCTGCCTTGCGTGCTCATGTATCACCATCTCATGCCAAGGTTTCATGGCATGAATGCCCAAATATGCCACAAATTGTCACTATTATGTCAGGATCAGTACACCTCCAGAGATGGGCATCAATATCCATAAATGGAAAGAGTAGACAATGAAGTGCTACCATGGCACCAGGCCAGCAATATCACACTGACAGATGCCATTACATCATCAGTGCCAATGATATGCAAATAATTACTGCCATTATGCCTATGCCAGCTGTATCACAGGGTGGGCACCATCAAATCAGAAATGCCTACAATATACAATAAATGACCCCAGTCATGTAAAATGCCAGCATTATACCAGGGGTGGCATCTTATCACGGATGCCCATAATAGGCCAAGACCTAACCCTATTCTGCCAGGATCTGTACATTACAAGAGATGGACACCAACATGCCTTAGATGCCGATAATGTGCCAACATTAATATTATTATTCTAGGGTCAGCATTATCCACAGCATAGGGGTTCCAGCATGTCCTGGGTGCACCCCTAATCAAATAAGTACCCCTGTTACAGCACCAAGACTGAGCACGGATGCTCAATTATACTCAGCATAATTCCAGGAGTGGACACTCCTCATGCTATGGGTGCCCACAGTATTTCATGAAATACTACCATTATGCCATGGCAAGCACTACACCAGGTTTGGGCACCTTATGACAAAGATCCTACCGTGATTATGCTAATGCCATCATAACATCAGGAGTGGGCACTATTGTGCCATGGATGCCAATGATAAGTCAAAACATACTGCCATTCTGTCAGGGCCAGCATTGTCCCTGCAGTGGGCACCATCTTGGCAATGATGCCCAGATATGCCACAAATTACCATCATTACTCGACGGCCAAGAGTTTACCACGTGTGGGCAGTAGGCCCATCACTCTCGCACCAGTGCATGCCCTCTTGCAGACACAAATATCAGCATTTAAGATGAGTCAGGCAGATAACTCTCACCTTGGACATCTGCACTGATCTGTAGGTTAAAATTTCAAAGCCTGGCAAAGCAGGCTCCTCCATTCATCATTCTGATGTGAGTAAATTGAGTACAATTAAATTGAGCACCATTAAACTGAGCAATTGTACCACCTGTTATTTGCATTGCTTAGAATGTGTTTAGGTATGAAGTGCTATAGAACCAACAATTTATTATTCAACAGATTTATTTTAATATGATATGTTTTTTGCAACTTTATGGAAAATACAGACCTACTTTAGACCCTAAACATTGTGGCCGAAATGCAGGCTCAATGCCAGCTTACCAACTGGAGCCAGAGAAAATGGTGGACTGCAACCCATGAGACATTTGCGCATCACATGAGGATGGTGCGTTATAGCAAACGATCAGTCTTGTGAGACCTACAGGATTACTTGTTTGTCAGTGAGCTCGAACTCCTTTCATCATGAATGGATACACAGAAGAATCTTCATCATATATTTTGAAAACTTTATATGTAGTGCAGCTACTGTGTGTAGATATGACTGTAAAAACAAACGCTTTACTGGCAAAAATGAAATGAATATACAAAATAATAAAAACTAATATTGCAACACTGTGACAATAGTTTATGAATTGCCTTTTCTTTTTTATGAGAGAAATAATAGAATTAGTCCCTGTTCTCCAACCCCTTCCTTCCGACCCCTAGTTAAGCTTAACACCAAACGTGCCAGTCTGAGTTTCTTTGGTGGCTTCTATCCCACATACCCCGCAGAACAACTGTTCTTCAAGAAGGTCATCTCAAGTCTCTGTTATGGCGTTCCCTAGTGAGCTGATAAGGCCAGCCCATCTCCATGAAGCCTGTGACCTTTACTGAGCATGTTTGCAGATCAGCCCCCACAAATAAGTCTTCCAGGAAGATTCATCTGTGCCTAACACGTGTCTGTACCATGTGTAAATACAGTTTTCTGGTTATTCTGAATTTGTCAGGCCTCTTGCAGAATGATGTAAAATGCAAAGATTAACATATTAATTTTGTTGTGCCTTGACTGAATTCTGTCACATATTATAAACATTAAAGTACATATATCTGAATAATTGTTGTGCTATCAATTGTTATGCTATGGGAAGGGTATGCCCAGACGTGGGTCCCGTGCTCACTGGGGTGGTGTGGTGAGCAAAAGAATGATGGATTTAACCCAGATCCTTGTGACTGGGGGTGAATGATTGCATTGTCCAGCATTCCGTCCATCAATTGTTTCTTTTGCATTTGCTGATGAAGGGTGATGCCCTGAAACCGGTCCCAGGATGCTTGTTTCCGGTCCAGGGTGGACCTGGCATGGCAGTTCGGGCTGGACTGTTCCCATAAGGAACAGGGTCAAGACTGATTTGCATATGGCTGTGTCCAAACTGGGGTGGAGTGGTGAGCAAAAGAATGATGGATTTAACCCAGATCCTTGTGACTGGGGGTGAATGTTTGCATTGTCCAGCATTCCGTCCATCAATTGTTTCTTTTGCATTTGTCGCCCTAAGTGGGAAGGGTATGCCCAGACGTGGGTCCCGTGCTCACTACACCACTGGATTCAAGCTAGCCTGGCTGATGAAGGGTGATGCCCTGAAACCGGTCCCAGGATGCTTGTTTCCGGTCCAGGGAGGACCTGGCTTGGCAGTTCGGGCTGGACTGTTCCCACAAGGAACAGGGTCAAGACTGATTTGCATATGGCTGGGTCCAAACTGGGGTGGTGTGGTGAGCAAAAGAATGATGGATTTAACCCAGATCCTTGTGACTGGGGGTGAATGTTTGCATTGTCCAGCATTCCGTCCATCAATTGTTTCTTTTGCATTTGTCGCCCTAAGTGGGAAGGGACTGCCCAGACGTGGGTCCCGTGCTCACTACACCACTGGATTCAAGCTGGCCTGGCTGATGAAGGGTGATGCCCTGAAACCGGTCCCAGGATGCTTGTTTCCGGTCCAGGGAGGACCTGGATTGGCAGTTCGGGCTGGACTGTTCCCACAAGGAACAGGGTCAAGACTGATTTGCATATGGCTGGGTCCAAACTGGGGTGGTGTGGTGAGCAAAAGAATGATGGATTTAACCCAGATCCTTGTGACTGGGGGTGAATGTTTGCATTGTCCAGCATTCCGTCCATCAATTGTTTCTTTTGCATTTGTTGCCCTAAGTGGGAAGGGTATGCCCAGACGTGGGTCCCGTGCTCACTACACCACTGGATTCAAGCTAGCTTGGCTGATGAAGGGTGATGCCCTGAAACCGGTCCCAGGAAGCTTGTTTTCGGACCAGGGAGAACCTGGCTTGGCAGTTCACGCTGGACTGTTCCCACAAGGAACAGGGTCAAGACTGATTTGCATATGGCTGGGTCCAAACTGGGGTGGTGTGGTGAGCAACAGAATGATGGATTTAACCCAGATCCTTGTGACTGGGGGTGAAAGTTTGCATTGTCCAGCATTCCGTCCATCAATTGTTTCTTTTGCATTTGTCGCCCTAAGTGGGAAGGGTATGCCCAGACGTGGGTCCCGTGCTCACTACACCACTGGATTCAAGTTAGCCTGGCTGATGAAGGGTGATGCCCTGAAACCTGTCCCAGGATGCTTGTTTCCGGTCCAGGGAGGACGTGGCTTGGCAGTTCGGGCTGGACTGTTCCCACAAGGAACAGGGTCAAGACTGATTTGCATATGGCTGGGTCCAAACTGGGGTGGTGTGGTGAGCAAAAGAATGATGGATTTAACCCAGATCCTTGTGACTGGGTGTGAATGTTTGCACTGTCCAGCATTCCGTCCATCAATTGTTTCTTTTGCATTTGTCACCCTAAGTGGGAAGGGTATGCCCAGACGTGGGTCCCGTGCTCACTACACCACTGGATTCAAGCTAGCCTGGCTGATGAAGGGTGATGCCCTGAAACTGGTCCCAGGATGCTTGTTTCCGGTCCAGGGAGGACCTGGCTTGGCAGTTCGGGCTGGACTGTTCCCACATGGAACTGGGTCAAGACTGATTTGCATATGGCTGGGTCCAAACTGGGGTGGTGTGGTGAGCAAAAGAATGATGGATTTAACCCAGATCCTTGTGACTGGGGTGAATGTTTGCATTGTCCAGCATTCCGTCCATCAATTGTTTCTTTTGCATTTGTCGCCCTAAGTGGGAAGGGTATGCCCAGACGTGGGTCCCGTGCTCACTACACCACTGGATTTAAGCTAGCCTGGCTGATGAAGAGTGATGCCCTGAAACCGGTCCCAGGATGCTTGTTTCCGGTCCAGGGAGGACCTGGCTTGGCAGTTCGGGCTGGACTGTTCCCACAAGGAACAGGGTCAAGACTGATTTGCATATGGCTGGGTCCAAACTGGGGTGGTGTGGTGAGCAAAAGAATGATGGATTTAACCCAGATCCTTGTGACTGGGGGTGAATGTTTGCATTATCCAGGATTCCGTCCATCAATTGTTTCTTTTGCATTTGTCGCCCTAAGTGGGAAGGGTATGCCCAGACGTGGGTCCCGTGCTTACTACACCACTGGATTCAAGCTAGCCTGGCTGATGAAGGGTGATGCCCTGAAACCGGTCCCAGGATGCTAGTTTCCGGTCCAGGGAGGACCTGGCTTGGCAGTTCGGGCTGGACTGTTCCCACAAGGAACTGGGTCAAGACTGATTTGCATATGGCTGGGTCCAAACTGGGGTGGTGTGGTGAGCAAAAGAATGATGGATTTAACCCAGATCCTTGTGACTGGGGGTGAATGTTTGCATTGTCCAGCATTCCGTCCATCAATTGTTTCTTCTGCATTTGTCGCCCTAAGTGGGAAGGGTATGCCCAGACGTGGGTCCCGTGCTCACTACACCACTGGATTCAAGCTAGCCTGGCTGATGAAGGGTGATGCCCTGAAACCGGTCCAAGGATGCTTGTTTCCGGTCCACGGAGGACCTGGCTTGGCAGTTCGGGCTGGACTGTTCCCACAAGGAACAGGGTCAAGACTGATTTGCATATGGCTGCGTCCAAACTGGGGTAGAGTGGTGAGCAAAAGAATGATGGATTTAACCCAGATCCTTGTGACTTGGGGTGAATGTTTGCATTGTCCAGCATTCCGTCCATCAATTGTTTCTTTTGCATTTGTCGCCCTAAGTGGGAAGGGTATGCCCAGACGTGGGTCCTGTACTCACTACACCAATGGATTCAAGCTAGCCTGGCTGATGAAGGGTGATGCCCTATAACCAGTCCCAGGATGCTTGTTTCCGGTCCACGGAGGACCTGGCTTGGCAGTTCGGGCTGGACGTGGGTCCCGTGCTCACTACACCACTGGATTCAGCTAGCCTGGCTGATGAAGGGTGATGCCCGAAACCGGCTCCAGGATGCTTGTTTATGGTCCAGGGAGGACCTGGCTTGGCAGTTCGGGCTGGACTGTTCCCACAAGGAACAGGGTCAAGACTGATTTGCGTATGGCTGGGTCCAAACTGGGGTGGTGTGGTGAGCAAAAGAATGATGGATTTAACCCAGATCCTTGTGACTGGGGGTGAATGTTTGCATTGTCCAGCATTCCGTCCATCAATTGTTTCTTTTGCATTTGTCGCCCTAAGTGGGAAGGGTATGCCCAGACGTGGGTCCCGTGCTCACTACACCACTGGATTCAAGCTAGCCTGGCTGATGAAGGGTGATGCCCTGAAACCGGTCCCAGGATGCTTGTTTCCGGTCCAGGGAGCACCTGGCTTGGCAGTTCGGGCTGGACTGTTCCCACAAGGAACAGGGTCAAGACTGATTTGCATATGGCTGGGTCCAAACTGGGGTGGTTTGGTGAGCAAAAGAATGATGGATTTAACCCAGATCCTTGTGACTGGGGGTGAATGTTTGCATTGTCCAGCATTCCGTCCATCAATTGTTTCTTTTGCATTTGTCGCCCTAAGTGGGAAGGGTATGCCCAGACGTGGGTCCCGTGCTCACTACACCACTGGATTCAAGCTAGCCTGGCTGATGAAGGGTGATGCCCTGAAACCGGTCGCAGGATGCTTGTTTCCGGTCCACGGAGGACCTGGCTTGGCAGTTCGGGCTGGACTGTTCCCACAAGGAACAGGGTCAAGACTGATTTGCATATGGCTGTGTCCAAACTGGGGTGGAGTGGTGAGCAAAAGAATGATGGATTTAACCCAGATCCTTGTGACTGGGGGTGAATGTTTGCATTGTCCAGCATTCCGTCCATCAATTGTTTCTTTTGCATTTGTCACCCTAAGTGGGAAGGGTATGCCCAGACGTGGGTCCCGTACTCACTACACCACTGGATTCAAGCTAGCCTGGCTGATGAAGGGTGATGCCCTGAAACCGGTCCCAGGATGCTTGTTTCCGGTCCACGGAGGACCTGGCTTGGCAGTTCGGGCTGGACTGTTCCCACAAGGAACAGGGTCAAGACTGATTTGCATATGGCTGGGTCCAAACTGGGGTGGTGTGGTGAGCAAAAGAATGATGGATTTGACCCAGATCCTTGTCCATCAATTGTTTATTTTGCATTTGTCGCCCTAAGTGGAAACCCAGGATCACATCAGAACATGGGCTTCCATTGGAATTCTCAAGGGCATATTATCAAGCCCATTATCGCCGCTTTAGCTGCAGTTTCCTGCGATAATTTTAACGCCGTTCTTGCTAATATGCCCCTAGTTTCCCTAGCTCTCAAGTTGGCAGATGGAGTCGGCAGTAATGTGCGACACAGTTTCACTGCAAAATGATTAAGCCAATGAGCGAAAGTACTTAAGCAAATGCGTGCATGCCGTGAAAAGTTAAAAGTCCGAGGGGCATATCTACAAGGGCTGGCAATAATTATCGCTCAGCGCTCTTAGCGTGAGGATAATTATCGCCGGCCAACTCTGAATTTTATCGCGGAGATAGCGTGCTATCAGCAACGCTTATCTCCAAAGCGATAAAATTCAGAGCGCAAGCTGCCAACTGTGCGATTATCGCTGGAAATCCAGCGATAATCGCACAACTTTTGGCGATAGCTTGCTGATAGGGCCACACATACTTAGCCATGATATCCACCTTCCATAGGATATCATGGCTAAGTCGGTTTCAAAGCAGGCGTAAGGAAAGTAGCGATAACAGAGGTTATCGCTACTTTTCTTGTCGATATGATTCTTAGCGTCAGGCTTGATAATAGGAGAAATGTCGCTAGCGACATTTCTCCCGTTATTCTGGGAGGAACGCCACTTTGCATCTCATTAGAGATGCAAAGCTGGGCGATAAGAGGAAGGGCGAAAAGCATGGATTCACGCGTTAGCGTGTCCTTGCTAATAGGGCGTTAAAATTATCGCTGCTTTTCGTCCGAAAACGGACGCTAAAGCGGCGATAATTTTATCGCCAGCCCTTGTAGATATGCCCCCAAATAAGTAATAAACGTATTGCAAAATTAAAGATATGGAGAGGGAAGTGATGTGCGACACGGTTTGGAGGCAAATAAGTAAGTTGTGCAAGGTAAAAGCCAAAATAAGTTTGAAACATATTGGAGAATGAAACAAATGGAGACGGCAATGATGTGTGATGCGGTTTCACTCGAAAATGAGCAAGCCTTGAAAGTTATAAGCCGAAAGAAGTGGAAAGCCTTAAAAAAAAATCAAATGGATCAGAGAATCAAAGAAATATAGACAGCAGCACTGACAGGGAAAGTAAACAAAATGTGCAATATGGTTTAATGCAGCCAGGAAAAGTAATGCCAAAATTAAAGTTCCACACAAAAGGGAATTAACACAGTACTTCGGGTATGGGAACTGATAAGATATATTGAATAAAATTAATTTCACAAGCAGGCAAAACCTAAAAAATGCAAGCCTCTAGGAGCAGAGAGAGGGGGACTCGAGGCAGAGAGGGAGACTAGGACATAGAGGGAGACTTCAGAGCCCAAACAGAGAGTGCCGCTGGGATGAGGGGGCAGTGCGGAAGACTGTGGTGCAGAGAATGAGATGCACGGAGCACAAAGAGTGAAATGTGGGGCACAAATAGAGACCCATGCTGGAACTTGAAAAACTTTACTCTCGGAACCCATAAATTGGGGCCATGGTGTGACAACAAAAAGGGGGTGAAGTCCAGAGGGCCTGGGTCATGAAAAGGAGTCTGACAGTCAACTTATACATTTATTTTAAAATAAATCCACCGCAAAGAAATTACCAACAAGGAGATCGTGACAGTAAATCTGTTCTCGCATAATTGATTGTGAAGGCTGCATTTTAAAATATCTTAGGGGGTAAAGTTAACTGCTGCAGAGAGCGTTAAAGGCCCAGAAAATCTCAGGGAATAGTAATAACGGTAAGATAACTCTGGTGGTTAATACACTTGTTGGAGAGATCTGTGTTTTGTCAAGTCACATTTTTGACTCATAAAGTAGCATACAGGGTTAATGGGTCTCCTGCAAAGCACATTGTGTAACATGCAGATGACAGATTATTATGTTATGCAGATAGCTAAGTGGGTAACTGCTTTTCACAGAGATCCTTTTCTTACTTGCAGTTCATAAATTGCAAGCCTTCTAAATATAGCAGAGTGAGCTTTGAACAGGCATCAGGGATCTGCATGCAGACTGCAAGGCAAGGGTTTAGAACCTTATAGTTTTTTTGTCAATTTATTGTTATTAGGCTGCTAAAAAAAGTGTCTTTGGGTAGTTGTAAAGTCTTATTAGTGCAGACAACCCCAAGCACTATTATGTTTTAAATCCCAACTTTGGGATTAATTACAAGTCTGGCGGTCCACAGAAAGCCAGACTCATAGGGGCACGGTGGCAGCGGTCTCCCGACCGCCCTATTACGATTAGGGCGGTCGGACAGCCATTTCCCCACCGCAGTCGTCAGGGAGCCACTGTTCCCTGGCATTGTTGTGACAGTCAGGAGGCATCAATATGCTTGGTGGGACTGCCACGATCCTGTCAAGCATATAAGGAGTTTCCACTTCACCTTGGTTTTCATGGCAGTTCCTCCTCCATAAAAACCCTGGCAGAGAGGAAACAAAGGCAGCCCTACTGAGCCCCTTACAGGGTTCCCTTGTGCCTCTGCACCCTGGAGTTCACGCATAGGGGCACAATATGTGCCCCCCTGACTGCATGCACCCCGGTTCCTGCATGGCATGGGCTTACCAGTCCATGCCATGCAGGAACTGTTTTTGGCATTCCCATCACGGTGCCCATTTTCAGGGCACCACTGCGGGAACGCCAAAAACAATGCCCACCAAACAAGAGGAAACTCCTAATCTGGCGGTTGACCTGCCACCGTCTTCAGCGCTGCGCCGGCTGGTCGGACCCAGCACCACACCGCCAAAGTCGTAATCAGGCCCTTTGTGTTTCCCCCAGCCATGCAATCTTAATATAAGCCCTCCCACTGAATACGATGTCTGACTCTCATACCTTGAAACAATCATTATGTTATATATTGTCCTGCACACTAATTTACACACTTACATCAGTTATTATCAATGTATAATTTGTTTGTGTGATGAAAAACACTCTGATACCCTATATTGGGAGTAATAATAAAAGTATTAAATAACAAAATTGTAAGGGATATTTAAATTGTTTTTCCTGTAAATCCTCATACATACTGATGCATCTGACATTCTTGCAGTGCATGAGTATATCTTACATATAAGGGTTGCAGAAAGTCAAATCCCTGACCCCTAAATGGAGTTTCTCCTAAGTACTTGTGAAGCAGTGCTTAATTTGAGCCGGGGCTTGCCAGTGCTAAGCACCGGCACTTAATTGGTTTCCGGTGCTCAGCACCGGCACCTAATTGTCAACACCATACATAAAACAGTCTACCACATGGTGGTGCTGCTCATCTAATTTAGAGATGAGCAGAACAAACGTTGTGTAGGAATACAATATACATTAAAATTGCTAATACCTGCCTCCCCAGCCATTCCTTTAGCTTTGGGGACCTGGAATAATCTGAACTGTCGCATTTACATGCGAGAAAGAAGGTTAGCAGTTGTTTTGGCAGCGATGACAAGAGCGATGGGTGGTGCAAGCTGCAGTGGCCTCCTGATCAGAGCCCTGGCACTTAATATTTTACAAATTAAGCACTGTTGTGAAGTGATAACAAGCTGTATGCCATTGTTTCCCCATTGCATTGCCATTTTGGTGTTAGGCTGCTGATTGCTCCCCTCCCCCGATAACATCAGGGTCGCAGCTGAGACCTCTAACTTGCTCCCCGTAAATTCTGGCACTTCCTTTGCGACCCCTGGCCTCAGAGGAGGCAAAACGTTTGCCTCCCCTGAGGCCAGAGGTCGCAAAGTAAGTAAATAAAAAATCAACCTTGCAGACTGGAGGTTGCTGAATTGTGCCCCACACAGAACAAATTCAAGATTTTGTACTAGGGCCTGGCAGATCCGATTTGTGGTGTGCAGGTGCGGGCTATCGGAGGCTGGGGCTTTTGGAGGCTGGGACTAGGCCCCTCCGCCGAGCCAGGCCCCTGAGGTCTAGATGTTCTTCAAAGGCCCTTAGGCCATGAGGAACCAGGATGAGTGTGAATCCACAATACACATGGTATAAACATGCAATGATTAATCTGTCAGGCGAACGTGAGCTGCATTCGTTCCACATGAGTCCATGTTGCCAGCTCTTATTTACAAAAATATTAAACAAAATAAAATTTACTTATTGCTCGCCTTCAGGGCTCCCCATAAGTAGGCTACATTATTATGTTTGCACTAGCACCTTTATTGTTTTGGTCATTAGCTCCGAGCCCTTTTGATTTAACACTTGTTACTTACAGCCCTGGGAAGCAGCAAGACTGTGACCGCAAAAAACTGTGTAAAAAATACGCAGTTTTTTTTACTGTTGTGCAGTTTGCATGTTTTTTCTACTTTTATTTTCGGTGTTATCATTTTAATCTATGATGTATAAATGATTAAATTAATTAAGTTGTGAAGCTGCTTGGGCTTATTGGCTCTACCACCTTTCAGACAAATTGACACAGAAAGGTGGCTTCAGGTGGCACTTATTATTGGCGACCAGCACTTTTTTCCTCTTCAGACTCTGACCCACAGCAAGAGAGAAAAAAAACACAAAGGGGAAATAAGGAGGAATAGAAAGACAGAAAAAAACATGACAAAGGAAATGGGCAGGGATGAAATAGAACCTGCAAGAGTGAAATAAAGAGGCGGTGAGGTGTCTGGTGGTGGATTAAAGAGGCATTCGGTGGAATAAAGACTATGGAGAACTTGTATTCGGCATACCAACATTCGGTATCTCTGACAGCAGGCTTCTGAGCAAAACCTTGGGCCAGAGACTTAGGGGGATATTTACAAGGAAATGGTGCAGTGTGGTGCTGCATGCAATTTTGAAGACGATTCCATTCTCCTTAGTAATTGTTAAAATTCAGGGGCATATTAATATGCCCCTCAGTTACCTTTGAGTATTTGATCCTATGTATAGTACAGACTCATATTTCATTCTGGAGATGGACATACACATTGAGCAGTAAGATATTTTTCCTTTATTTCATTTATATATATTCTGTTGTCAATGTGATTTCAGTCTGTGTTATTGTATTTCTTTGTACCCCTGTATATTAACTTTGTGCTTTTTTTGTTATTTCATGATTTTTTAAAGTATATTTTTGTATAATTCATCACCCGGTTGTTGTAATTAATTTACTAAGGGCCAGATGTACGACCCTTGTAAATTGCGACACGCAATTTGCGCTCAATTGCAAGTCGCAAATTGCGAGGCGCAATTTACAATATACTACAGTGTCAGAGACACTGATTGCGATTCCCAATGGGGTCACAAATTGCGAGGCTCATGAATATTAATGAGCCACTCGCAATTTGCGAACCCATTGGGAATGGCTGGCCCTCCCAGGGATGGTGGCCTGCTGGGCTCAGCAGACCTCCATGTCTGAGATGGTTTGTCAATAAAGGAGGTTTTTTTTTTATGCATCCCATTCTTAAAGGAAAACGGGATGCATTTAAAAAAAAGAAATGAAACGTTTTTGTTTCATTTTTTAAGGGCAGGTAGTGGTCACTCGGACCACTGCCTGCCCTTAAAAAATATTTCAGAGCCAGCCACAAAGGGGAAGGGGTCCCCTGGGGATCCATTCCCATTTGCGACTGTTGTACCACCCTCTTGAAGAGGGTGGTAATTTGCGAGTGTTTTGCGACCGCAATTGCGGTCACAAAACATTGGTACATGGCTTGTGACTCGCTATTAGGAAGGGAACACCCCTTCCTAATAGCGAGTCGCAAAACACTATTTTGCGAGTCGCGAAATAGTGTTTGTACATGGCCCTATCAGAATTAGCATGCGCAAACGGGTCGCAAACCTGTTTGCGCATGCTAATGCTCGTCGTACATCTGGCCCTAATTTGGTTAATACAATTTTTTTATTTGCTCTTTTGAGTATTATTAGATATCACTCCATAGAAACAGTCTTTGAATTTCTATAATTTTGCATTTCAATAAATCCCTTATAGGCAGCTTTATATTTCAGCATGCAATTTAGCCGCACCGCATCATTTAAAAAACGCAGGGCTGTGCCGTATTTACAAGAATACAGCACACCCCTTGCTCCTTGCTAAAAAAAGCTGCTTAGCTCCAATACAGACACCCTTGCCCCATAGTGCAAGGGTGCCTGTGTTGCAGGGATGATTGTTTATGTGCAGCAAGGGATACCTTTCTGCTGATAAACAGTCTTTAAAGGTGATTTGCTCTTTCAATGTGGGCTGCAGAATGCAGAACACATAGAAAGAGCAAAAACGAGGAAAAATAAAAGTATTTTTCCTCGTTGCACCAATCTAATACATGCTATTCAGTGATGTTAGTTTTTGGTGCTGCCTCAGATTTACTGATCCTTGTAAATCTGGGGCAGCATCAAAAAGCAATGGGTGTTGCGGTGGAACATCCACAGCAACACCCATTGCACGCCCCTTTCACACAGATAGCTTTGTGAAAGGGGACAATGTTTGCAAAGCGGCGTTAAGCCACGCAAAGTGGCTTGATGCCACTTTGTAAATATGGATCAGGGCATTGCGCCCCCAGAATGTCAGAAAAAGTGACATTCCGGTGGCGTCATGCCCTTGTAAATATGCTCCTTGCTTTTAAAAGGACAACTGAGGGGGGTTGGTCCTGCACTGCCCGATGTGAGTTCCAGGTGCCTGTGCATCAGAGACGTTTTAATGCAGAATTTGATTTTGAGCTGAAGGTAAAAGGGAACAGTACATACATTAATAAGGAAAGATAGAGCTCTCTGCAGAACTTAGCCACATGTTGCTAGTAACAGATGAAATCACGTCCCCAGACAGTGGAAGTGTATTGTCGGCATTGCAATGATTGAGGAGGGAGACCAGGGACTACAAAAGATCCCACTAGAATTTGCAAGAGGAATAAATCCCAAAGGAAGAACTGCTTGTGAATGTTGGATTGAAGTCGGAGGCAGCTTTTGGAGAGAACCGAGACTCTTTCTAGATGTGAGGTTTGTCCCAGGAGGACAAGGACCACCAGTGATGGGGACCGCACAGTTGAGTCTGGGAGTTTGCCTAATAAGCTTTATAAAAGTAACCTTATTGTAAGGTACCCCCAATTACACCTGGTTCCATTAAGGCCAATATGCAAAAAGAAATTGATGCTGAGGCAAAAACTTTCCTCAATTGGGACTAACCTGCCATAGTGGGTTATGACTATGCATTGACCCAGGCAATTTCCTGTGAGGAAACTCGTATTTTAGGGTTGTAATATATCTCTGTTTGCCCCACTGGTTTTTATACATATAAAATGTGTTATGGTCCTGAGGAATGTGGTAAAGTCAATGTGAACTCGGGGGGCGTGGCCAAGCAAGATGGCGGAGTAGACGTGTTTTCAGAGGGCTCCCGCCATCTCAGCATCCGGAAACATCCTGGCTGTGGAAGATAGCAAACTACAGCAATTATAAATGACAGACGTAACTGTCCTCCAAGGACGACTGCCAGAAACTGAACATCGGGGCTCAGACACGCTACAGAACAAGAGAAAACGAACTGCGGCACTTGTGGAAGGCCTGTCCACAGCGGTGAAAGAAAAAGAAAGCCGAAATCGCCGATCGGGACACACGAAACAGTACCGGAACCCTGTCCGCGGCCCACAGTGATCGTCAGCACGCCCTGAAGGTATGGCGATAAATAGGTATGGGCGGCGGCTGCAGGTGGGGGAGACGAGACTGCCGGGTGCCTGATGTAGCAAAGAGAGACTTGCGCTGTGCATCAGACGCGCGCGCGCTAAATTCATCGGCGGCCATAAAAAAGGAGAGGCCCTGTTCTGGTGTGCATGGAGCCATCAGTACTAACGTGGCGATGGGGCATCGCGGTGCCGAACCCAAATAAAAGAGGAAATGGCGAGGGTGAGCGCGGGGGGCTGAGGCAACCCTTCCCACATACTGTACCAAACAGCTTTACTGATGGGTGCATAAACCTACGATCGGCACTCGTGGGGCTGCTATCGCTCCACTCACCATGCAGGCTGGCGGTTCGTATGAAAAGGACGGTGTGTGGCGCGACAGGAAGGGCACAGAAGTGGCAATCACCTTGTCTGCTGTAAGCGGGACGGCGAGCACCAAGGGAAGCCCAATATGGTGGAATGGATTGATAGACCTTTCAGAGACCCACAAATTCTCCAGAAGGGGACTGCTTTCCCAAGGACGTGGATTGAAGCCGCAGGCAGTCCCGAAAGCATACGCAAAGAACTGAACATGCGGCACCTAAACAATAACGAAAAATCGGCGATAATCAAAACAACAAAAGGTTAAGGGGAAGCACAGGGAGCAATTAATAAACTCTGCAAAGCGACCAGAAGACCCTCCTGGGGCAGCTCGGTGTAGAAATATTTCCATATAAAAACAAATACTTAACGGCCTGGAGAGGTGGAAGAGAAGCTTGTCTAGCTGAGGCTCAGTGAAAGACGGAAAAGAGTTCACAACAAACGAATCCTGGCCCAGGCCCCCGCGTACCAGCTGTGATTACATCCCTCAGAAACGAAGAACCTATAATACAATATGGTGAAAGAGAAGGGTAGTAAGGCAGCCCAGGCAAATAAAATTTCCAACTATGCCCAGCCGCTCCCACTGGATCAGGAGGCACAGATGCCGATCCCGACCACCAACGCAGATGAGCAGGCACAAACCACAGACCGACGCCCCTAAATAACGGAGATGCTCAAGGCTATCCACGCCATGAGAGATGAGCTAAATCATAAAATTGACTCTGTCGCCATAGATGTGAACTTACTGCGGTGTGATCTACGAAAGATCTCCGACAGGGTCACCACTACGGAGCAGATGGTGGACCCGGTACAAAATGAACTACATACTCTGAGGGCTACTGTAATCAGCCTCCAGAGAAATGTGGTGCACCTCAATGATCCTGCTGAAGATGCAGAAGGGAGATCACGAAGGAACAATCTTCGCTTTGTTGGATTCCCTGAGAAAGCGGAAGGCCCATCTGCGGAACTCTTTCTGAAAGATTGGCTGGCTGGTGCTCTGGCCCCAAAGAAACTTTCCAAGTTTTTTACAGTGGAGAGGGCGCATAGAGCATTAGTTCCGCCCCCCCCCAGCCCCCACGAGACCAGGGGCACCTCTCAGGGCCCTTATAGCCAGATTCCTTAACTTCCGGAACAGAGACTCTATCCTACAACTTACCCGAAGCCGAGGCCTGCTGACATATGAGGGCCACCAGATTTCTATCTACCCGGATTACACACAGAGAGTACAAGAACAAAGGCGATCCTTCCTGGTGGTGAAACATCGCATGAGAGACTTGAATCTTAAATATTGTCCCTTATTCCCGGAGAAGCAGAGAGTCGAGAGTGGCAGTAAAACATTATTTTTCTTCTCGGCGGGGGAGGCAAACGACTGGTTGGATGCAAGAGGCTCCCCGGGAGCCTGTTTGTTGCCCTCCACATTGACACCAAGGAAACCCGGATCTCAGAGACAACCTAGAAACCGACATCGGCAGACGCAATCACAAGACAGTTCCAAGAGCCGCAGCACCAGCAGAATAAGGGTCTACCCGGATGGAACTCTGCAGGTGTCAGATGTTGTCTGGACTTAAGAGCCTCATCACTCGGATGCCCCATGAACAGTAACCTGAGAGAAGACACGGACGCTTAACAGGGGTCCGGAATGGAGGTACAGGAAAGGAGCTGGTTATTCTAAAGATACCCCCTGAATCGTGACATTTGGTAAGACTAAACTGAGGAGGAGCGCTGGGAGGGGGGAGAGAGAGGACAATTTCACCATGGAACTTTCCACATGAACTGTGACATATGGCGGGGGCTTGCCCCTAGAGGCAGGTGCCTGGCCGAGGAGTTGGAGGCTAGCCCTCACACCTCATCAGCTAACTAGCCACTACCTTAGAAAAGGGTGGGAGGGGAGAGAGATGGGTAGTAGTATGTATTTTTCGTTTATTTGCATAAGGTAATAAGTTCAGGGAAATTTTCAGGGGAAATGGGGCGGCATATACATGCCTTCACCGGGTTAAGTTCAGAAGGACAGGGAAATGTGATATTGGCCAGGGGGAGGGGGGACGTTGGGGAAGTTAAGATGTGGGTAAAAAGGTCATTTCTTCATAGAAGTCAGTTTGAAAAACTTACAAAGCTAAATGCCTGGATGAGAATGATCACCTCAGTTAGAGTAGATTGGAATCATGCTGTGCGAAAAGGCGTACAATGTAAATTAAGGCGACCACCATGAGTAAGATAATGACCTGGAATGTTCGAGGCATCGCAGCCTTTGAAAAACAAAGACACATATTTGCTTACTTGAAAAGATGTAAGGTGGTGGTGGCCTGTCTCCAGGAGACTCATATTTGGGGAGATTCAATACAGTCCCTACGGAAACGATGGAGGGGGCAACTGTATGCTACTTCATATTCTGGGTTTGCAAGGGGGCACTTATATGGGGTTCCATTTCAACACTTTCAACACTTGCACCACGTAGTTGACACAGACGGGAGGTATGTAATCCTACATGGGAGGTTGGATGGAACAGAAGTATGTATCATCAATGTATATACACCAAATGATGACAATGTTTCCTTTTGTACCAACCTTTTAGAGGCGGCCTCCCTCTATTTGGGAGCACCAATAATGTTAGCGGGGGATGTTAATTGTGTTCTTGACGGTTCCGTTGATCGGGAGCCACCGTGATTCAACACTAAGCCAAAAATGACTGGCGCATTGCAGGGTATGCTAAAAGGAATGCACCTGCGAGACCTATGGCATGCGCGCCACCCCACTACAAAACAGTTTTCATGCCACATGCCCACCACGGGGACCTCCAGTAGACTGGATTACTGGTTTCTCTCCTGGGATCTGGGTTGAAGCATGGGAGGGATAACGTACCTGCCGAGATACTTATTGGACCATTCCCCGGTCCTACTGGAATTGGGGAGCAGAGGAGTAAGATTCGAGATACCTCTGTGGCGGCTCAATAGCGACGCACTCAAAGACCCTCCATTTGTTGCCACGATATCAGAAGAACTGAATAGGTATTTACAAGAGAACTGGGGATCAGCCTTGTGCCGGGCGACTGAGTGGGAGGCCATGAAGGTGGTTATACAGGGAATTTGCATCAATACCACATACGGGGTAAGATCTCAATTGGAGAGGGATGTGGCACGCTTGAGGACAACCTGGGAAAGCTGGAAACTGAGATCACCAAGGCCCCCCAGAAGTTGAAGGAATGGAGTGAGGCCAAGGAGGCTCTCATGACAGATCTCCGCAGATTAGAAAAACATGTTCACATGACATATCGACAGAGACTCTATAGGGAAGGAGATAGAACCGGAGCATTGTTGGCGCGCCTGATAAGACAGGAAATGCCAGTGGCCCAGATACTGCATATCCGAGATGAAAATG
This sequence comes from Calotriton arnoldi, assembly GCA_963921515.1. Taxonomy (NCBI): domain Eukaryota; kingdom Metazoa; phylum Chordata; class Amphibia; order Caudata; family Salamandridae; genus Calotriton; species Calotriton arnoldi. Next base: position 1,281,096 of record CAWUFW010003980.1, read on the forward strand.
GAGTATTGGTGTAGTGTGGTTTGTGGCCTCATTTTCAACATTGCTAAGTTAGCTTAGGCCTGGCTGCCATGATGCCTCTTTTTGCACACGTTATTTCGTGACTTTGTTTTTCTCAGACTCTGCTTGTGCACGTTCATATTAGAACTGTCTGCATTTCTGCCTTTCACCTTTTCTGATGTCCTCTGTGAGTTTTGTCTGCACACAATGTACAAGGTCGAAAAACAACGTCCCTTGTTGTTGCTGTTCTGGTCAGCCCCTCGCACTTAGACATAACATGAAACACAGCTGCGCTGGAGAATTTTGGGTGCTTTTAATATGGTGTTTGTGCTGTTGGAGGCACTTGCAGAAATACCTTTCCAGAGAGAAGAGCTGTGCTTGTCTTATGATGTAAACCTTGCATCGCGTTCTTGAGGTATGGGGGTCCCCCGATCAAAGCCCAGAGGTCTTCTATTTTTATAATAAACTAGTTACTAGCAAGGGGAGGGTGGCAAGGCCATATAGTCCTTCATCCAATGTCATTATAAAATGCTGTCCCCGTTTGTATTCAATGGAATTGTAACCATGCTTACTGTTTTGACTTTATGCATTATGCTGCTAGTACTGGCACGTGTACTGTATAGTTGAAATAAACATTTTAAACTATACTGTGTCTCTTAATACGCACGTTGTGGACAAGTATGAGTGAGAGATGAAAGAGTGTTCTTGCTCCCGCGATTCCTGAGAGAGTCCGTGTTCTGGGATGTCTAATCATTGGTAGCTTCGCTGTAGTACGGAGAACGAATGTGACACTATAGCTAGTCGGATTGGGATTGTGGGCACTAAGGTGGATGGTTGGTACACCGCTATACACCGAGGTCCTATTTTCCTGCGCATAGTTCTGTATATGTGCAGAATCCCCGCAACATGGCGCCACCAACGAGGTGGGCTTCTTATCTGCTAGACGCTTGAGTAGTGCTTATGCTTGTCCACAATTCCCCTCACTTCTGTGTCCGGAACGGCTATATTTATGTTTTAATAGGTTCTTTCAAGCTTGAATTTGTTAAAAGGTGTTTATGTTAACCCTATATTGCGCTGCCAAACACTAGGTTGTCGATCATTCCTGGTCTTAATGGCTGTGAATGTAAATATTCCGGCACATAGCCGCGCTGCGCTCCGGGCCCATTTATTAGCCTATGGAGTGCCGGACGCGGGTGTCGCACTTATCTTTGTGGTGCAGGCGGATCCGGCTCACCACTTTGAGGTATTTTATTCATGGGTCACTTTTCCGGCGGTCGATGGAACTGATGATCTGTTCCACGAGTATACCGCCACGGCCCTTCCTAATGTTTATAGACCTTATCAGGCTCTTGAAGTTCCACTTACGGCATGGCAACACCGAATTTGGTTTAATGGCGCCCTCCCACACCCGGTCACCCCAATTAGGCTAGGCCCTTTATTGATAGGTGGGGCCGCTTGGCCTGTTTTGGCCGGTTATACTCCACATCCACGTTATTTAGCGGTTCCGATTGATGAACTGCGCGTGCTGCATACGTCTTTGGTACATGTGTACAGAGCATTAGTCCAATATGCTATAGGCAACGTCCAGATGGCCCCTCCTGGAGTTGCAGCGCATCCAGCTGGACCTGGCGGTGTGACTATAAGCCCCGTCATGGTTAATTCGGTGATGGGCAAGCGTCCACAGAGTAAGGATGATTTACCTTATTGGCTTGCTGAAAAATTTGACCAGCTGGAGGCGGTGTTTCCGAATACCTCTCCTGTGGAAAAACACAGGATTTTGACTATAAGTTTTCCAAAAGACTTAATTCCCGAGTTGACTGAATGTAACAACTGGGGTAGGGTATTTGCGGCAGTGTATGCGAAGTGTTTCGGCACTCCATCTATGACAGTCCTCCCCACCGTTATTAAGCGTGTTCAAGACGAACATGGCCCTGAAGCGGCTGTAGAATTGGGGATGAGATTAGTGGGAGTGTTCGATGTAGTGGCTGATCTAATACTTGCGAACGTCAAGGGCGATGCAGTTAACTTCCAAGTAGCTAATGCCTTGGCTTTAGTCCCAGAACCGGACAAGCCCCGCGAATTACCAAAAAGTATTGCACAGGCTTATAAAACCATTGGCCACAATAGTTTGGGAGTTAAGCCTTTTGCTAAAATGCAAACTCAGCCACAGACTCAACAAAAAACTCAGTCTAGTACAGACGAGAAACCTTTCTTTTCTAAAAAGAATTGGAGGTTAAAGAAACAGGGGAAGCAACAACAAAAACCAAGGTCGCGTGGAGCGTCTCCGGTTTCCGCTTCTTCTGAACGCACATATGATTTGCGGGACAGGGCGAGAATTAGGTCTCCTGATAGATTTCAGGTTCCTGATCAGCGTTCTCCTCGTTCTTTACAGGCACCATCGTCTTCACAGGCTGGTGGAGAGGATCGCCAGGAAAGAGGCAGGGGTCGTGACGCCCCACCGGGGCGAGACCCACCTCAACCGCCTGGAAAAGGGAAACAAGAAGAGTTTCCGCATTCTCGCCCACCGTTTCAGAAGAAAAAAGTTGCTGCTTTAACAGCGAGATATGCCACGGACGGTGAGAACGAGACTCCTGAATTGGACGTGGGCGGTGACGCTGCTAGACAGCGCCGCGGAAGTTACCATAGTGCGGGAGGCACTGCGTCCTCATGTGGAGGCGACAGCAACTGAGACTTTCATTACTGTCGAGACAGCTGACACCCGAGTGGCACCCCCTGACAGACTATTCAACATTGTTCTTCAAATTGAAGGTGACATTGAGCGCATTATCAAAGGGATATTTTGGGAAAATCTGACCTCTTCTTATGACATTTTATTGGCGGAGGCGGATTGGCCGCCCCCATTTCTTCTGGCTGCTCCTATAGCGGAGGCAGTGGTCCTTCCAAGCTTTTCGCGACATGTCCCCAAGGACAAGGCGGAGGCTCTCGCAGCGGAATGGGCTATGGCCCAGGCCCCGGCACTGTACTGTAATCACGTGGGGTGGGATGAGGATTCTCCCCCTCATGAAATCCCATTGCGGTGTATGCCACAGCCTCAACCCCAATATCCCATCAGACGGGAAGCAAAGGGTCCCGTTTCCGAAATTCTGACACAGTTAGAATATCAAGGAGTAATTGAAACATGCGTGTCACCAATGAATAATCCCCTTTTCGCGGTTTCTAAACCCGATGGATCTTACCGCTTAGTTTTGGATTACCGGCATTTGAACTCTCATTGTCGAACCTTTGCGGTACAAAATACCCATAGTTCTGCGCTAGTAGACAGTCTTGTTCGTAAAAAATATAAAACGACACTTGACCTTTCCAATGGTTTTTACACGCACAATTTATCCCCGGAGTGCAGCCAATGGAGCGCTTTCACTTCCGGTGGAAAACAATTTAAATTTCGGCATTTGCCCATGGGCTACAGGAAAAGCCCGGGAGTCTTCGCCGCCCGTGTTGTCTCTTTGTTGGACAGCATAGACCCAGATGCGTATTCGTACGTCGACGATATTTATCTGACAGACGACGAATTAAGGCCGCATCTTTCTCGTGTGGAACGCATTATTCTTGAGTTTGCGGTCAAAGGTTACAAATTTAACTTTGCCAAATCTCACATCGCAGAATATACTGTGTTGTTTTTGTGCTATGAGCTCAACAATGAAGGAAGGGGCTTAGCGCCCCACTTCCTGGAGAAGTGCGCTCTTTTGCGCCCTCCAACAACCCTGAAAAAACTTCAGTCTTTGCTGGGATTCTTGAACTTTGGGCGTTCTTACATTCCCGAATATGCCCAGCGTATCAAGCCTCTCTATGCCTTGATACAACCGACCTTTTCAAAGTCATGCTGGCTTCCGGAACATTCACTTATTCTGCAGTCTTTGCAGTCTGATCTCCTTGAATCTAAGTTCTTATTAACTCGTGATCACACAAACCTGGTGATTAGAATTGTACCAGGGGCAGTGGGTTTCACTTACTTGACGTTCAACGAAGGTGACACAGTACCTATTGCATACAAGTCACATCTTTACACTTCAGCCGAGTTGCGCTTTTCCACAGTGGAAAAGGTTCTTACTGCGGTGCAAATGGCGATCCTCAAGGAACGCGCACTGGCACAAGGTAAACGCATCTTGGTGGTAACACCCTATCCTGCCCTAGAGGCAGTGACAAAGGCAAGTGTACCAAACTCAAAGGCTTTGCACCCCCATTGGATACAATGGGCTACTTCTTTGACGTCTCCAGATGTCACCTTCATCTTTGATGCTTCTCTGCAGACACAGGAATTTTTACAGTATGAGTTTGTTCATCCTCCTCCTCTGTCTTTGCTGCCGCTTGAGGAGTACAAATGTATCATTTACACAGATGGTTCAGCGCAACCGGCCACTGGTTCTAAGCATGCTTATTCAGCGGCGTGCGCTATTGTGGCAGGTAAGATTGTGAACGGTGAGTTCAAATCGAGTGTTGTGCATACGCAGGCACTGGGAGATAGTACCGCACAATTGGCCGAGTTGCGTGCGTTGGTGCTCGCACTTGAGTTTGCAGACCCTGATGTGACTACACTTATTGTATGCGATTCTTACTACTGTGTTCAGTCTTTTAATGACAACTTGTTCTTTTGGTCTCAGAATGACTATAGAGATTCTAAAGGCAGCGCAATTAAGCATAAAATGCTTTGGGTTCGGGTGGCAGATCTTAAACGATGTCTGCCACTCACACAGGTGATTCACACTCCTGGCCACCAGCGTGTGGGCACACACACTGTTGGTAACGGTTTGGCCGATGAAGCTGCCAAATCAGCAGTAGCCACGTGCTCAGTAGCAGACGTTACAAGATCCATGACTAAAATAGATAATGAGATTTTGGCAGCTATTGCTGCAACAACGGAAGGTACCAATTACCCGCAGGGTTTCCCTTCCAAATACTCTTATTATCTAAGTCCCGACCAGGTTCCATATGTAAGAATTCCAGACGTTGGTGATCGACTGATTCCCAACGCGGACCGCAGAAATTCTCTGATAACGGCCGCACACGAAGGCTTAGCTTCGGCTCATGCTGGCGTGTCGGCCACTGTTTCACTCTTGCAGCAGCGTTATTGGTGGCATGGTTTATACAAACAGACCCGTAATTATGTTCTGTCTTGTGACATTTGTCAACAAATCAAGCCCTCTACGGTTGCCCGTCCGCCACAAACACAGCTCTGCATTTCTAACAAACCTTTTGAGTGTGTCTATCTTGATCACTGCGGTCCATTTTCTTCTGATACTGCATACAAATACATCTTAGTTGCAGTTGATTCGTACACACGTTTCATCTGGGTTTGGCCACACCGAAGTGCTGACGCTCGAAATGTCATCAGGGATTTGCGTGTCTTTGTGGGAATTTTTGCTTGTGGCACCTTCCATTCGGACCAAGGTCCCGCGTTCGCCTCTAAGGTGTACAAGGACGCAATGCGGTCTATGGGGGTGCTGGTGCAATTTTCGTCTCCGTACAGGCCTGAGGGCAATTCAGTTGTTGAGCGAATGAACCGTGACTTAAAGCAATCCTTGACAGCAAGAGTCTTAGGTACTGGCAGAAACTGGCTGGCCCACTTGTATGGCGTGCAACGTGCACTTAATAATCTCCCTAGAAGATCTCTGGGTGGGCGGACCCCATACAAAATGCTCTTTGGCATAAGGATGTTTGTGCCAGACCTTGATGGTCTAGACATGGTGGCAGCAGCCACAATCTTTGACGTAGATAACCATTCTACTATGTTACAGGACTTACAAGAGACCCGTGACAGGCTTGCAAGTGAACACTTACCCACAACCTCAGACGCTGCGCTGCAGATTCCGGTTGCCGGCTGGCTTCCGAAGATTGGGGATCTGGTCCGAGAGAAGGTGGAGAACAAAAAAGAATTTGGCCCCTCTTATCGTGCACCGGTTCCAGTTCTGGGCTTGAAGGGTACTCGAACAGTCATCTTACCACCGCTTCCTGGTCGCAAGGACAACAGATACATCTCAGTGGACAATGTCAAGCTACAACATCTGGCCGATTCTGAATAGTGTAACACCTGCTGTATCATGTCCAGCAATTTCCAGAAATCCTGCTCATGGCCCTCCTGGCTCCACTTTTGACGATGTTGCCATTGGGATGGTCGCTTTACCAGCTCGCCTGCCTAACTTCCCGGCTTCCTCCTGCAACGAGGTAACTGAGTATACTTATCCCGCAAGTGAGTCAGTAGCTCATTTGCCTACAACACCACTGAGCCCGACTCGTTTTTCCTTTGATTCGTCTTCCACCTCATCATTTATCCCGTCCAAATTCAGTATTTTTGTATCTTGGTTCAGAGACAATTTTTTGATCCCTCCATGGACATACATCTGGTTGGTGCTATTCCTGATTTTCCTCTTCATGTCCATTGGTTTTGTGACAGTGTTTTTCTTGCTCATTAATGGTCACTACTTACCTGAACGCTCTGCGGTGAACTCTGTGGCTGGAATTTTGGCTCCGCATTCTTCTTCACACATCATGAAGCGTGACCACACATTTGTGAACATTACAGCCTTTCCAGTTGCTTATGGAATCGTATGGGATGCGGTGCCTTTCCAGATCCATGGCCCGACAGAGATTATTAATGTCCCAATGTACTTCGTGTTTCCATGGGGGATGTGGTTAAAGGGAATATTCATTCAGATTATTGGGATGTGCATGCAATTGAATCATTATTTTCTGATTTGAAATATTATGCTGCCTTTAATGCTGAAGATTTGTACTTAAATTCCGCTAATTATGCCGATTTGTATTGCTATCAACATTATGGTAATCATTTTTTGCATAAACCAAGTACTCCTTGGGGTAGTTTCAATTATACCCAGTGGGAACATTGCCCGACCCCGCTAAAAGGTAGCTCCCAAACCCTCCTAAACAAATTTACATACTTTACGGACTTTGACCGGTCCAACCCTGGGTCGTATTATTTTAAATTAAACAGTTCTTCAATTCCGAAGGTGATGTTGACCCACACCAAGTTACTGTACTCCAGCTCCTTTATTGAAGCATTGGCGGTTGGTGGATATGAGCACTGGAAAAACACCATTGATTTGAAATTTATTTGGGGCACTAAATCCTGGCAGGTCCGCGGTACAGAAGTCTTACACCGCGCTTGCCTCATCCCGACCCAGATGGTGTTTTTAAATGATACAATTTACCAAACAACTTGTTTTGGTCTGGCCACATCTAAACAGTTAAATACGCCTACCACTCCTGTATTGTCTTCGTTGCCGAACCGCAGCTTGCATTTAGATTTTTCAATTGACACTTTGCAAGCTTTAATTCAAAATAATTTGTTTAATGTCTCTGTATTGGATAACTCAGCCTGGTTGGTGTGGCCCGCAGCTGCTAATGCCTGCCAACTGCGTTTTTATAACTCTGCTCCTGGTTACAAACAGGATAGACCAGATCCACGTTTTTCTGATTCACGTTCCGTTACTACATATTCGGTTGGTAAATTATGTAAACAGTGGTTGCGGCACTCTGCCTTAGATTCTGTAAAACAACATTTATCCCTGCTATCAGGCAATATCGAACTGGCCGACTTTATTCTGGGACCTAGAGGTCCAAGACTGAAAAGATTTGTTTATGCGACTTACAATGAAATCTGGAAGCTTTCACAAATAGAAGCTGCTTCCCGTCTACGGGAAATAGATCAAGCGAATCTAGAAAAAGTGCTTGCTGTTGTCGACAACAGTATTAACACCCTGTCTTCCCGCATTTATACCTTAGAGAACATTGTTTCATCTGTTGTTGATATTGTACAGGATGACATGTCTGTGTTATATCATGGTCAAAATCAATTTCGTTCAGTGATGCAGTTTGCCTGGACTTTGCAGACTCTTAAAATGGGTAAGGTTCCCTGGCATTTTTTGAACTTGTCTGCTTTGTTTCTGCCTTTTAACTTAACTGAAAAACAGCAATTCATGTCCATGAAAGATGCAACGTACTCTCTTCTATATATCGAAAAAATAGATCCCTTACCGTTCTCGGTGGCGGAGACTAACTCTGCCGTGTGGCTTTGCCCTTTTCTTTGTTTGAATTCAGTTCATGCATGAAACATTATCCGGTTGGCCGTTTTGAGCCTTTGGGCAGTGCCTTTTTGCATGAACTTTGGTCCCTGCCTTTCACATACAGGTGCCTTCGGGATGACAAGGAAGTGTTTCTCACAGGAGAGTCTTGCGATTCTGCGGTGGGTCACTCCCTTGTTTGTAAGAACATTAAATTGCACGGGGCGTGTAATGTTTCGGCCCCGAATCTTGCTTGTATTTTAAAAGGTGTTCCTGCTCCTGTTATTTCACCCACTTTCACTATGCTTGCTAATGGTAGCTATCTGCTTTTGAATAATCAGGATTGCTGTGGTTTGCTGGCTGGCATTCCCTATATAGTGATAGTTTCGCAACGCGTGGTGTGCTGCAAAAATGTGCTTTTCCCGCCCCCGCGTGAACAGTTAGATAGTTCCATTTGGCCTTCCATACCCACTTTAAAAGCGGATTTCAATAAATTGAGCAGAATAAAGGCGCTCTTATTAAACCAGGAAGTAATGCTGACTTCCGCACGGGAGACCTTCGTGCTCCAGGTGGCTAGTACCCACAGTGAGATACAGGCCCTGTTAAACACCAACCTCCCACAACATTTTGGGGAGCTGATTCACCGTATATTCAATGCATCTAACACCGCCGGCCTTGTACACTTTTTTAAAGTTGTGGGCTCTGGCCTTTTGACTTCCTTTCAGACTATATTTGGTGTAATACCAGCTTTTATTCATTCTATTTTTTCCAGCGTCTTCGGTGGCTTTCCATTGATCCTTGCATTAGCTGCTGGAATATTGCTTTTGTTTTGCCTGATGCACAATGGCTGCACCTCTTGTGGCCCACCACCTCCCAGGGCGCCTGCAGATGCTCCGTGACCGCATGATTAACAGCTTCGGCGTCCTGCCGCTTGCAACATTCAGCGTGTTGTATGGCTTATCTTTTCGCTTTGCGTATTTCACTTGCGTGCAACCAGTGATGTCATGTTTACGATGTCCGTTTTCTTGGTCTGTGGATGTTTGCCTCTCCAATTCGTACTGTTCTGAACCGGATTTCGACCAGTTGATGGGCCCCTTAATGGCCCATGAACAGGTATGTTCCGGTGAGAGCTTAATGGCGACTGCGGCTACTCTTGGAGTTTTGGCACAATGGGATATCTGGGCGGCTGCTCAGACTCTCCTACAACAAAGTTACATTGAGGATCACGCAAGTTGTCCCGCAATGCTGATCGATGCTCCCTGTTGTGAGGCACATGTATGCAGTTTTGACTTACTCAACTGGATGGCATCTCTTTTTTCAAACGATGACAATGATGCTTTTTTGGAATCTGTTGCAGTCTTCTGCACATTCACCCTGATGGATTAATTTTGTTGACTGTCTTTCAACGCAAACTCAGATTTTTTTTATATTCTCCTCATTCAGTGATCGATTTTTTTTTCCCTACTTTTGGTTTATTTTCCTACAGCGGTGTTTTCACCTAAAAGCAGACGTTTGCATTCTGCTCCGTCCATTTGAACTCTGCTTTCGTCCTCTGTCTTGTGCGATGGACTGACCAGGGGAGGGTGTAGTGTGGTTTGTGGCCTCATTGTCAACATTGCTAAGTTAGCTTAGGCCTGGCTGCCATGATGCCTCTTTTTGCACACGTTATTTCGTGACTTTGTTTTTCTCAGACTCTGCTTGTGCACGTTCATATTAGAACTGTCTGCATTTCTGCCTTTCACCTTTTCTGATGTCCTCTGTGAGTTTTGTCTGCACACAATGTACAAGGTCAAAAAACAACGTCCCTTGTTGTTGCTGTTCTGGTCAGCCCCTCGCACTTAGACATAACATGAAACACAGCTGCGCTGGAGAATTTTGGGTGCTTTTAATATGGTGTTCGCGCTGTTGGAGGCACTTGCAGAAATACCTTTCCAGAGAGAAGAGCTGTGCTTGTCTTATGATGTAAACCTTGCATCTCGTTCTTGAGGTATGGGGGTCCCCCTATGAAAGCCCAGAGGTCTTCTATTTTTATAATAAACTAGTTACTAGCACGGGGAGGGTGGCAAGGCCATATAGTCCTTCATCCACTGTCATTATAAAATGCTGTCCCCGTTTGTATTCTATGGAATTGTAACCATGCTTACTGTTTTGACTTTATGCATTATGCTGCTAGTACTGGCACGTGTACTGTGTCTTAGAGCACGATAGTTGAAATAAACATTTTAAACTATACTGTGTCTCTTAATACGCACGTTGTGGACAAGTATGAGTGAAAGATGAAAGAGTGTTCTTGCTCCCGCGATTCCTGAGAGAGTCCGTGTTCTGGGATGTCTAATCATTGGTAGCTTCGCTGTAGTACGGAGAACGAATGTGACACTATAGCTATTCGGATTGGGATTGTGGGCACTAAGGTGGATGGTTGGTACACCGCTATACACCGAGGTCCTATTTTCCTGCGCATAGTTCTGTATATGTGCAGAATCCCCGCAACATTGGTGTATACGCAAAGGGCGATAGCCGAAGCCCTGGCGAGTCACTTGCAAAAGGTATATACTAGCCACTCTGGACTAGATCCGAGGGCGATGATATCGTATCTGGACACAATAGATCTCCCCCGTCTAACGCCCGAGGAACAAAAGACTCTGAGTTCTCCAATTACCAAAGAGGAAATAAATGGTGCTATAGGCCGTCTCAAACTGGCTAAGAGCCGGGGCTCCGACGGGATCTCTGCAGAGTTCTATAGATGCTTTGCTCCCTCCTGGTGGATAGACTCCTAGAAGTCTATAATGAGGCATTAGGTAAAGGTGCTCTTCCATCTACAATGGAAGAGGCACTCGTCGCCATGAAACTAAAAAAAGATAGGGATCCCTGCCAGCCGGGCTCATACAGACCAATTGCACTGCTAAATATTGATGTGAAAATATTGAGTGGCATCATGGCTGAACGACTTCTCCCGAAGATGTCACAACTAATTCAATCAGACCAGGCAGGATTCATCCGTAGCAGGAATAGGACTTATAATCTGAGGAAGCTAACACATGTATGGCAGGCCCCTAGACTGCTAGATATTGACAGTGCTGCAGTATTATTAGATATTGAACAAGCGTTCAACTCAGTGGAGTGGCCATATATGTGGCAGGTTCTTCGGCAAATAGGGGTAGGCAAACAAGACCTTCAATGGATCCAATTGCTTTATGCTGCCCCCACGGCAGGATGGTATCAGGACAACTAAATCTATGATGAGGCACCCGACAAGGATGCCCTCTCTCACCCTTGCTTTTTGCAAAAGTTATTGAACCAATGGCCATTTGTCTGAGAGCTATGATGGATCCATGGGGAATCAGGTTGGGAGAGACTAATCATATGGTCTCGCTATACGCGGACGATATGCTGGTCTACCTGACACAGCCGGAACGTTGCGTCCCAATACTTTTGGCAGAAATGCAAAGCTTCGGTGAGATCTCAGGACTCCATATTAACCTTATGAAGTCCAAGGTGGTGCCAATGGGTAGATTAGCCACGGTCCAGCCGGAGTTGAGCCCGCCCATTAAGTTACCATGGGCTGAAGAGGGAGAGCGATATCTAGGTATATATCTGCCGAATACAGCTGATACATATCACAAACTCCATATTGGCCGCGTATTAGAAGGGGTAAAAGGATCAATTCGTTTTTGGGCTGAGTTGCCATTATCCCCTATGCGGCGCATAGCGATCATCAAAATGATAATTTTACCCCGATGTCTATATGTATTACAACACTCCGTCTATATAATTCCACGATCATATTTCACCATAGTAGAAAGTCTCATTGGGGATCTTTTGTAGGGGAAAAAATGAAGAAGGGTGCGACTAATGACACTGGGCCAAATTTTACTACATGGCCTCTCAGCTGCAACACGCAGTCCATTGGTTAGATAGTGAGGACAACTGGAAAAAATCTCTGTTGGCCGGAACATATGGAAATGGTTTGTGGGCTGAACTGCTGATGTGGGGGGGGTAGAGTTCCCGAAAAGTGTCCATACATAATACAACATGTGGCAAAAGTATGGGAGAATGTGGTGAGACAGGTGGTACAACATGTTATTTTTTTGTTATTTATGTTATTTTTAACTTATAGCGCGCACGGATACTCGAAAGTGTCCCGGCGCGAGCAGAACCCAAGGGAAACAGTGCTCAATTAGGCGAAGAGAAAAGTCTTTAATTAAGTCCCAGCTGCCCATTGAAGAGCAGGCAGTGAGATTTAAAGAGCGTAGAGCCTCGCTTGAGTAGTGCAAATCTGATGTCTGACGGGCAGCAAGGCCGGCACTGGTTGCCTCCGGGATGCTGACGGGCGCAGACGGGCATGCCTTTATGGGCGATTCGGCCATTCGCTGCTGTCGCAGACTCTATGTCGGTTCGTCGATGGAAGGATGGCGGCTGCCAGCTGCTGGGAGATCTCTACGTAGGTGGGCAGTTCATAACACGAGAGGAGGCACAGAGTACCTTTGAACTGGGACCAGGTCAATTTCTCCAATATGGAAAAATATCTAGCGTAGCGAGGGAACTTTGACAGGGATTCCCAGAGGAACCCCCCACTACTAATATACTACGGGTTATGCTATCCATGGCGCGAGGTGGGCGTCTCATCTCACACCTTTATTGAGCATTACGCGAGGACCTGTCGGTGGAACCTCTTGGACTTCATCAAAAGTGGGATACACTAATGAATGAACCTTTGACTGAAGGTGAATGGAGAAGGGTGTATGAGGGAGTGCAAAAGGTCAGTGCAAATGCACGATTCAAGCTCCGCCAATATAATATAGTGCATCAAGCATATCTTACCCTGCGCACATTACATATAATATACCAATCTCGCACGGATGGATGTCCTAGATGTAAGGCTCAGGGGGCAGACTTCCTTCACATGATTTGGCAGTGTTCGCTATTACACCCCTACTGGGAGAGGGTTCTGGCATGTCTAGGAGAAGCCACCGGTTGGAATATACCAAGAGAGATCAAACAGATATTATTGGGACTATTACCTACACCAAAAAGCAAAAAGCTAAGCAGACGCTTTGTCAACCTGGGGCTGGTTTTGGCTAAAAGGCGAATAGTGGTAGCATGGATGCAATCCCAGTCACCGAAATATGCGTACTGGATGAGGGATATAAGCCAGTGGGCAACCGCAGAGTTAGTACGAATGAGATTTGTGAGAAAAGATGAAAAGGCTGAGGAAGACAGGCTGGCATGGGCCTCTATGTTGACGGACCTACAGGGGAGTCAGGAATCAGCTTTCCAGGAGGCCTCAGGAAGGGAACCCCCTTAATGGTACAAGACAAACTGAGATAAGATCAGGGAACACACAGCAATTCATAAAAATATATTAAACAAATCTGCAGGTGATCATGAGTTTAAGATTGGCACTGACTGGAAGGGGGCGGGTGGGAGATTTGGGAACTTACTGTTGGGTTTTGTTGTACCAGATATATTGGCAAAAGTCTATGATGGGAACCAAGGGACCTGTAATAGATAAATACAACAGATGACGTGAACTCTGTAAATTGATAGAAATAGTATGGTGTGAACAAACCAGAATGTCAATAACTGAATAGAAGTTATATTATGCATCCTGAATCTGTTATTTCATGACGCACTCCTGTATGTGTAAAAGTGCAAAATGCCAATAAACAAAATCATTTTTTTTTTTTAAAGTCAATGTGAACCCACCAAAATGTGCGTTGACTGCTGTTGTACCCAGTTCAGTGACACCACACCAGAAGGAGAGAGAAGAATAGACTCCGTAGGTTTTTGTTGGGGGGGTGTACGCTTTATGTGAACTGGTGGATGTAGATTACGTGGTACGCGTGGTGTGTTAGAGGTGAGAGTCGTACAGTAGGGATGAATGGGGTAGTTGGATTTTTAAAGTGATAACCAGTGTTGTTTTTCTGCAGTAGATGGAATTTGATGGCATATGTTAATTTATGTAATTTATGTATATGCTACAATGATTATATACAAATAATGAAAAATAAGTTGTATGTGAAGAGTCGTCAAAAGTATATTCAATACAAATAAAAAATAAAAAGTGATGTCATAATTCAAAATGATATAGAGTGTAATCTGGGTCTTTTCCTTTGGGATTTATTCCTCTTGCGACTTCTGAAACAGGCTAGCGGGTCCTTTTGTAGTGCATGCTGTTCCCTTTTCCCCCCAGTCCTCTGCTTGTATAAATTACTTAGGATCTCGTATGTTCTTTAGGCTGAGGATGGAGACCAGGCACGGAAGTGAGACAGAATGGAGACATGGCTCCCCTTAGAAATTCAATGTGGGCTTTCCTAGGGAGGAGCTGCAGATACTGCTGACACTGCAAGTGTGGTAGATGACAGGTGTGAGGGTTGGGTCTGCATTTACTATAGTGAGGAAGGTTCTAAGCATGGAGGATTTTAATTTAATTCAGCACTGAAGGCCCCAACAAGTTACACACTTCATGATATCTCACAATGACAATCGGATATGGGATGATATTTACAATGCTCATCCCAGCAGATATTTCCACTATTTTTCCTATTAACCTATGCCTGCTCAGAACCATAAACTTTAATCAAAATATCTCAGATTTGACAATCCAGAGCAGTAACCAGCTAAGGGGACTAGTAATATAAGAAATACCATGAAGTTACCCGCAGAGCTGCTCCAAGCCTGCAGCTTACTGAAAGCCAAAACTGCACACCTGTCACTCAATCTTCTTCATCCATCACACGAAGAAACCGTGCATCCCATAACAAGATAACCGCATCTCAGTGGTCATCACACATGACATGGAAACACTTCCCACAGAGGATCAAAACAAAACCAGTTCCCAATCACACACCATACGCAGAGTAGCGTGTGACCCATGCAGTGCAAGTGCTTCAGTGCTTCACATGGGGTAGAAAATGCTATGTAAATGTTGGAATACAATACAATAGTGCACATGCATGTGTGCTGTCTACCATAGTTTTTGCACTAAAGTATAGTACAAAATACAGTGGCGCAAGTTTACCCTTGCGCCACGTCCGATGCGCCGCATCGTGGTGCAAGGATAAGCAGATGCGTGACGCATCTGCCGGGCGGAAGGTTGGCGCAGTGCTGAAGTTGTGTCGCAAGCGTGACGCAACTCCAGCACTGTTCCAACCTTCCCTATCTCCTAACATGGTGCGTCAATCCTTACGCCTGCTTGAAGCAGGCGTAAGGATTCGACGCACTAGCTGCCGGAAAAGTGACTGCGTGAAATCTCATAGATTTCACTACGTCACTTTTCAGAGGCGTACCTGCGCCGGAACGCCCCCTGCGCCGGTACGCCCACATGAAACCTGACGCAGGTTTCATGTGGCGCAGGGTTTACTACGTGACGCATCTCCTAGATGCGTCACGTTGTAAATATAGCGCAACGCGGCGCATGAGTTTATGCCGCCGCTGCGTCACATGCGTGACGCAACGGCGGCGCAAAAGTGGCGCAAGGGGCTTGTAAATATGCCCCAGTGTGTTTTTAATGCAACACTCATACAATGAGTGAAATGTTTGGAGAAATTAAAACATTTCTCTGACTTTGCACCTGCTTCAAGATTAGCAATATTTTTTGATGCAAAGTCTGGCCTTACAAGCTTGTTGTTGATCTGACTTTGGATCAAAAACCATAGGTGGTAGCATTGGGTACACCCACCATCACTCATGGAATGACCCCATGATGCTAAGTAGCGCAAAGCAGAGCAAAGCAATATTTGCGAATATATCCCTTTACATCGCATGCGTTTAAAACGCATGCAATTACAACGCGGTTGTTACAGCGACCGCATTGTTACATCGCAGTACCATTACAACACAAGTCATTACAACGACTTGCTCTAGGGGGCGCACTGGACTTAGGAATAGTATAATTTACTATTCCAACTCCATTGTGTGCAACATTAGGGAAGGTGATGGAATAGTAAATTATACTATTCCTTAGTTTAGAGCACCCCCTAGAGCAAGTCGTTGTAACAGCTTGCGTTGTAATGGTACTGCGATGTAACAACGCAGTCGTTGTAACGACCGTGTTGTCATCGCATGCGTTGTAACGCATGCGATGTGATGGCTGTTTCCCAATTTTTGCTGTTCTGTAAAGGCAACTTTCCAGTGTAAAAACAATCTTCTGAGGAAAATAAATAAATGGTTAACATGACTTTGCTCTGCCTTACCCCACTTTGTGGTAGCGTATGGTCTTCATAATTCTGTCCTGATTTTTGCACACATTTGCATATTTTATTACTCCATTTGCAAAACTTACTATGCACAGCTAGCACCAGGCTAACTTTGGTGGCAGATGCGTTTTGCAAAATCAGGGATAGCGAAAATTGATCATTATTCTGAGGTATACTATTCAAGATATTTGATGGTATACCACAGATTGTTTTTTTTACACAGAGGTTTCAGCAAAATGAGGAATTATCTAGGTATGTGACCTGGAAATACCATTTCTTCTGGTAATGATAATGTTTTAGTGTCCTCAGGGTCCCACTATTCATCCCCAGTAACTCCACCCCAAAAGTACCAGTACCCTCAGTGGAGTAACCAAGAAAATTAGCTAATAATGAGGGCCATGTTAGATGGGGAGGGACGGCACAAACTTGAATCGGAGTCCTTTTTTATAATATAACAGGGGTATACCTGTTTGCCATGTCTTTCATCTTCTTGTGCCATTCTCCAAATGTTTTGAAGGGAGCTGACATTAATCTGGACGGCCTTAAAAGTTTGGTCCAATTCCCAGGGCTGTGTGGTAAAAAGATTTTCTTTGGGGAGCCCTTTCTTTTCTCCATCTGTCTTTCCCTTTAGTCTTGTACCTTTTAGCTGGTCCTACAGGTTTTAACTCCACCTGAAAGAAAGGAGCTTGTTCTAGCCAGTTCTGTTCTTTGTTATACCCGCTTTTAGGAGGTCAAGGAACTAAGGGTTTTTGACCCCTATAATAAGCTCCTCCTGGAAATTAAGAAGTACTCTAACTTCTATAAATCTGGCTTCCCAGTTAGGCCCAACCATAGGAACTTTAGCTTTATCATATTCCTTCTGATCCTCATGAACCCATTTGATAACGAATTTCCGTTGGGGAATTATTTGATATGGGGCAACCAACAATTCTCTAATGACAGAGATCTTACAACCAGAATCTAATGAAGCCATAAACCAAATATGGTTTACCTGTAGATTCAGATAATAGCTAGGTCCGGTTTCTTTTGTATAATATATTAGCCTATTGATATCATTAACTTCCATAGGTTCCTCGTCTGTTCTTTTCATCTTACAGAACCTGGCTATGTGCCCCAATTCCGCTCATTTAAAACATTGTTTCAGTATTTCTGCCTAAACTCTGTGGAGGAGTTCTAGAGGGTGGAGGATCAGATTTATATGGTGTGGGTTTCCTTAGAAGGAGAAGGAGGAGGCGGGCTAAAGGGGTTTCCTAATGTATGTGGGTTCATAAGTACTCCTGATATTCTTCACACAAAAGAAAGAGTTGGACATTTCCATGGCATTCTCTATAGTTAGTCCAGCATGTTGTCTTAACCACCTCTGGGTGGGACTGGGAACTGTTCCAAGTATATCTTATTCATGATCTTCTCCTTGGTACTCTCATGAGGTTTCAGCCATTTATCAGCAGCATCCTTTAATTTAAGAATAGAGACCTAGGGGTATCTTGTGAGTTGCCTTCCTCTTTCCGAAAGTCTATTTTATAACTCTCCCCATCCATTTCTATGCATTCTAAGATCACCCTCTTGGCTCCCTGGTATGGAATATCTCCTTTGGGGTTGGCAGCTTGAGCCTCCTCTACTAATAAAGCAGCATGATATTAAACCCACTTATCTTTGGGCCAGCTATTGACCTTAGCTGCCCTTTCAAAATTTATATGATAGGCAATTGGATCCTCCTCGGGTGTAAACATTAGCTGGGAAATAGTTGGCCCCACAAGAGCAAGCCTCAACCTTGAGATATTCCGGTGGTTAGCTGTAATTGGCTTTCTGATAACTGATGTAACTGGTCGGCTTGTAATATGTGCACATCCTTGAAGACTCTTCCCTCTATATTACTGGATTTAATGTACCACTCCAGGACCCATTTTTTGTTGTTGTCCTTCCACGGGAGGTTGGACGATGTTCTCCATCTTGTTTCAAATGAAATGATCCCACTTCTGACACCACATGATTGGAGAGTTTGTGTCATTGTGAGGATTGTTTACTTGGTGAATTCAAAATATAGTCAATGCTTTGAAGAATGGATGGATACATTTGTGCATGGATGAATGACTGAGTTACTGAATGAATGTTGTACAGAAGGTTATTTTGGAGGCAACTGGGAATGTTAGCATCACACTAAATATTAGTTGGCAAATAAAGGGTCAGAGCAGAACTTTTCCTTATGAGGGTAAAACTAATCAACTCCTGCTCGGAGCACAGCATTCTACTCAATACACTTGCCAGAAAGGAATGGATAGAGGCATCACAGCCATCTGTAGAGATAGAGACTATGAGGTGTGGACAGAGGGAAACCTTGAACATGAGCTAAGTAGCATGTCGTTGGCCACCCCCCTCACCACATAGTCATGTCCTAAACACCCTAAGGTGCTAACAATTAACAAGATACATTATTATATGAGTATTCAGTGTTTTATCTGATTAGTATTGAAGCCGCTATCAGACTGTTATGAGGTGTGGTATCAGGTGTGGTACATGGAGTGGGTTCCATGTAGTTTGTGTATTATGCTACGGAAGTTGGAAATTCAAGGCAGTATGTTCGCTGCATTTTCTCCTAAATTCTATTGGCATTTCAATATTCTATGAGTGACAGCTGTGCCCAGATGACATCTGACTTTCATATGGTGGTGAGAATGTACCCACAGTCAGATAGCAAAAAACGATTTCTAGCTCCTCTTCATTTTACCCAGCGACAATGAGTCCAGCTGCAATAAATCCACCTATCTGCATTGCAAGACACCATTGCTAGGATGGCCCAGCTGTCAGGAAGAAATAATAGATGTGTTATGTGGAAAAGGTATGAGTAAGCAGAGTATGTGGTTTTCAAATGTGCACCAGAACATAAATCTATTGGTAAAATCAGGGAATATAAGAATGATATGTAAATCTTCAGTACTTTTGAGATTGTAGTGGTGGCAATAGTGGAATTGGGATGGTTGCTTAGTCTTTATGATGGTGGAAATAGAGTTGTGAAGTACTATTGGCAATTCATGGGTTAGTGGATGGTGGTATTGCCGTTGTTGTGTTGCTGTTCTTGGTGATGGTGATATTGGTGTTATATTGTTAATTGTTTAGTTCATGATAGTGCTGCTGCTGGGGGCAATATTATTGATTGTGGCTGTGCTGGTGGTGATGTTGTAGTTGATGGTGATGATGGTAGCATTGCCAGTGTTGGCAGTGTTGCTTATGGTGTTAGTTGTGTGTTGGCAGTGTTGCCGTTGTTGATAGTGTTGTTCTTAGAGCTATTATTTGTATGTGGTGGTATTGTTGTTGGCTGTGTAGTGTTTTTGTTGGTTGTAATATTGGTGCTTATAGTTTTGTCAGTCTTGTTGGTAGTGATATTTGTGATGCTGCTGGTAGTGCTGTTGTATTTGGTGTTGTTAGTATTGTTTTTGGGGGTTTGGTGTGGAATTTCGGTAGTACTAAGTCGAGACACCAATGCCAAGAAACCTTCTGACATTAACAACATGTTCAGCCCTAAAATAGAAAGGTCTGCATAACAGCACTCTTGTGCCTTATGTTGTAGTTTGAATGGGTAGTAAGCATTATTTACATGTAATTACAATTGCAAATATGTACTTCTGAAGAGTAGTTAGGAGGCACCAACACAGCGTGTGAAATACAACAGAAATGGTCTTGTTGGTTGAACTCCTGCAGGAAATTGTTGGACCATTGTGGAATTTGTGATTCTCAATAGAAATGCTTTCATATGGTGAAGTACTGATACTGAGAGGTATCAGTTACTTTTTACATCTAGGGACAGGCAATTGGAACTGGGGCATCATGCATATTCCACATGCCCATCTTCAGGCAGACCACAGTTACTTCAAACTGTTTCCTCCTCAAGTTAGCGCATTTACTTCATGCTGTCCCTCATGGCAAATGCTGGTCACACATAGGCTCTCGGTACGTGTGGCCTACAAATATTCCATCTATTACCCATCTTTCTGTGTGCATTTGTATGGTATCTCTATTGTATAAAACTCAATTAGTAATCGCAGAGGAAGTTCCCGTGTGCATGGTTAATGCATTGTGATGGATTGTTCATTAAAGGGTTGTCAGTGTGAGGTCTGGGAGGGCATGGAGTAGGGCATTATCACCATCTAGATGAGAGAGTACCATGGATTGAACAGCAATTCTAAAGTCACTTTCTGTAAGAAATGGTTTGGCTTTCTTTAGAAGAGAAAACTGGTACCAAGCAAGCTTTGTTTTTTGACAATGTGTTCCTTGAGGATGAGGTTAATGTCTAGGATGAATCCAAGTGACTTGGCATTCGGTGATAGTTGGGGTTCAAAGCCATCCAGGTTCATGACATTGAGCCAGGTTTGTACTGTATCTTGTTTGTTGTTCTTGGCAAATAACATGAATTGTCTTGGTTGGGTTGAGGTTTAAGTAGGTGCTGGACACCCAGATCTGGATGAATGTGAATAGTAAATGTCACCCCATTAGTGTCCAACACCTTCCCCAAAATGGTTTAGATTGGAGTGGGAATAATAAGTGTCACCTCTTCAATGTTGAACACCTTTCCCAAAATGGTTTGGATTGGAGTTGGAATATTAAATTTCACCCCTTCAGTGTCCAACACTTTACTTAAAATTGTTTACATTAGAGTGAGATGGGGGTGTGGCTTACGCGCCGACAGAGATGGCGGCTGGTTGACGCTGCTCCGCGTCAAGGTCCGAGGCTTTTGAACTTTTCGTTTGGTGGAAGCCTTCCGTCACCGGCTTCATGAAAGGAATTTGTTGGCGGAACCTTTACTGCTCCTGAGGATGCCTTTTATATAGCCGCGATAAGCCCACATTTTCGATCTTTTGGTTTTAGACCTGTGGCGCGCTCCGTGACTGGACCGCGGCCGCCATTTTGTTTTCAGCCTACAACGTTTTTCCCTAGGGAAGTGGAATGGTCTCCTCACAAATTACCGCTAATGCAGAGTAAAGGGAATGGCTCTCTATGAAGGTCTGTCATAATTATGAAACTGATAATTTCTGGTGTTAATTGTCACGGAAAGCATATTTTCAAAATTGTAATTTGCTGCGGTCTACTTCAACAGCTGACACCTTCACGCTGGGTCTGTTGCTGCCTCTAATGACTACACCTTGAACTCCTGATAGTGGCACACAATCTTTTGCACAGGAGTTCAGCTAATGGTACTACATTTGCTTAACAACGTTGATCCAAGCCTGTTTCTCCACATTTCTTTACATAGTCAGTATTTGCCTTGCTGAACACCCATGTCTATGGGGAGAACTTAATCTAATCGGGGCACTGTCTCATCTTACGCATCTGTCGTGCGCCCAAAATCTACTGCAGTGCCTACTTCTAATCCCTTTTCAATATTACAAAACGACATGGAGGAATCCACTCAAACCATTTTACCTCATCTTGCGGAGTCTTCTTCTAGTACTTCTACATTTCCGCCTACTTCTAGCTCTCATTCATCTCAAGTCAACGGCAAAAATGCGTCTAAACCTAACTCTTCATCATTACTATCTTCTACTAAGCGAGTTAAAAAAGACCCTCCTTCACCAGTCACCTCTCCTCCACCAGTTTCTCTGGAGTTACTTCTGGATGAAATGTGAGCTCTCAAGCCATATATGGAGGACACAAACACCCGCCTACAAGCTTTAGAGGATAATTGGTCTTCGTTTCAAAATAAGATCGCTTCTGTGGAATGTCAAATCGAATCTCTACAAATCTCTTCACAACAGATTCATCCTATGAAAGCTGAAATACTTCAGCTTCAGAAACAAGTGGAAAACCTTGAGAACCGTAGTAGAGAAATAATCTACGTATCAATGGCTCAGTAGAAGGTCTGGAAGGATCCAATCCAATAGCCTTCTTTCAATCTTTTCTTCCGCAAGTACTGGAAATGCCAGAATCTCTTTCATTGAACATACAAAGGGCACATTAACTTGGTCGTCCTCCATCTACTTCCTTGTTTCAACGTAAATCAAGAGGTGTAATACTCTACTTCTTAGAGTATACAGACTTGGTGAAAGTTTTGCAAGCAGTTAAATTTAAGCGTCGTATCTCCTGGCAAGGTTCACAACTATTTTTCTCACAAGATTACACCAAAGTCACTGCGGATAAAAGGAAATGTTTCCTTTCAATGAGACCAGCGCTTTGTGATCTAAACGCCAGATTTGGTTTGATTCACCCTTGCCTCTTCAAAGTAACTTATAAGAATAAAACTACCACCTACGACGATCCAGCTTTACTTCAATGTTTTCTTGACAACTGCAGAGAAGAATCTATGGAATTCACAAGAGCTTCTGCTGCATGAGAATAATACTGTTTTCCTGTGTCACTTGTAATTTTATGTTGTTTCTCATTTCCCTCTTCAAGATAGAATCTTATTAATTACCTTCTTTTTCTTCTTTTGTCTCCCTTTCCCAGATGTCGGTTTCCTTCCGTTTTCCACCATCCATTGTATAATATTGTTTGGACTATGTTTCTCCTCGTGATTTTCCCCCAGAGCTGTCTCGCTGGTCATTCAGCTTCTCGTTTTGTCGCCTCAGCACCCCCCCATCCATGTTTGAGTTTATGGTATGTTTCATTGTTCTTCTTCTACACTTATTCAGTATTTTCTCTTACTCTCTTTCTCTGTTTCTTTCTTCCTCTCTCCTTCTTTCTAGCCTTCTCTTCTTTCCTTTTTATTGCACTCCCTTTCTCCATTTCATATCCTTTTTTATTTCTACTGAGCGCATTACTAATGGTTCTTTTGATTATTGCAGGTTTTTTACTATGTTCATATTTGCTGTAAACCTTTTTTTTAATGCATTTTTCTCTTATATTTTTTAATAAATGATGTTACGTGTAATTACCTGAAATGTCAAAGGTTTGGGTACACCTATTAAAAGACAGAGAGTTCTTGCCCATTTAGCTAATTTAAAGGCAGACATTGTTTTCTTACAAGAGTCTCATCTTGTTACTTCAGAAGTTTTGAAACTTAAGCGTCAATGGGTAGGAACTGTTTTTTCCTCTCCTGGTACAAGTAAGAAGAATGGGACAGTGATTCTTTGTCATAAAAAACTTAAAGTTTCCCTTTTATCTGAAGATTCAGACGATGAATGTCGTTGGTTAATTGTTCATTTTAAAGTTAATGATGTTCCTATTTCTTTGTTTAATGTATATGCACCTACTAAACCTGATAAAAAATTTTGGCCTCATATCTCCACTCTTTTGATGTCTATTCCCACACCATATGTTATTTTTGGCGGTGATTGTAACCTAATTGTTGACCCATATATAGACTGTTCCTCCAAAGGCACTTTCATCCCCTCTCCGATGCACCAACATTTCAATACTTTAATTTCTCATAGATCTCTCATCGATTCGTGGAGATTCTGCAATCCACAACTTCGTGAATATACCTTTTTCTCTCCTACTCACCTCTCCCAATCTCGCATAGACTATTTATTTGTTTCTAAAGCACTTACACAGCACATAATACATGCAGACATTGGTTCTATATTGATTTCGGACCATGCCCCAGTAATCTTAGATCTGGAATTGCTCCCTGTTAATGAGTCTAACAGAAGATGGTGATTTAATACATCTTTATTAATTGATCAGACTTTTACTTCCTCTTTTGAGACCTTTATTATTGATTTCTTTAATCGTAATTTATCCTCTGTTTCGTCCTTTGCTATTGTATGGGATGCTTTTAAAGCCTCAGCCAGAGATTTTATCATTTCTTATGTCGCTAAAAAGAAAAAACTAAACTCCCAGAAAGCTTCTGAACTTCTTAAAAACATCAAGCTGTTAGAAACACTTTATACTGCCTCTAACTCTAAAGCTGATCTTAATAATCTTCTTGTAGAAAAATTTAAATACAATAAAATATCCACAGAAAATGCCAGCTCCTATCTTCTTAAAGGTAGTGCTCGCTATTATGGCGGCCAGAACAAAGCTGGCAAACTCCTTGCCTCTTATCTTAAAGTTAAGAAAGATCGTATAAATATTGAGTATATTCTAAACGCTGACTCTTCCAGAGCGACTAAGAATCTAGATATTTTAGAGGAATTCAAAAAATACTATACGTCGCTCTATACTCATGAGGATACTCCAGACCCTATGCAAATACAACAATATCTGGACTCGATCCCAAAACACTTACCCACTGATATTGATTTTTCATCCTTAGAATATGACATCTCCGTTAAAGACATCTCTCATGCCCTACGTCTCATTTCACCTGGTCCGGATGGATTTCCTGTGGAATTTTATTCTCATTTTTCCAAATTGCTTCTACCACATCTCCACTCGCTATTTACATTTTTCATTTCTTCTAAAGCCTCTTACGGTACCTTTCAGGATGCACTTATTTGCCTAATTCCCAAAGAAGGAAGTATCCTCATTTATGTAAAAATTACAGACCAATATCCTTAATTAACTCCGACTTTAAATTATTTGCCAAATTACTTGCTGTTCGTTTAGAACCATTTTTGCCATCTAGCATTTGCCCAGAGCAATCTGACTTCATTAAAGGTAGGTCCATCTCTGACAATACTAGGACCTTTTTTAATATTTTACATAAATCAAACAAATATTCTCATTCACTCGCAGCCATCTCGCTTGATGCGGAGAAAGCTTTCGACCGGATGGATTGGTCTTTTATCTTTCATACCCTCTCCTGGTTTGGTTTTGGACCTAAATTTATTTCTTACATTTCTTCATTATATACATCACCCAAAGCTTCCATTTTTGTTAACGGTTCTACTGCCTCATCTTTCACCCTCCACAGAGGTGTTCTCCAGGGTTGTCCTCTTTCACCACTACTTTTTATCCTTGCTCTGGAACCCTTTCTTGCTAAAATTAAACAAAATCCTAATATTCATGGTTTCCAAAATGATAAAACTCATATTAAAATGAGTGTCTATGCAGATGATATTTTGTTATATCTATCGAAGCCAGACATCTCTCTCTCAGCTTTTTCGGCAGAGGTCAATGACTTTTCTTCACTTTGTGGTTATAAATTGAACCCTGACAAATGCGAAATCCTTCCTCTTAATGTTTTATGTTTCAGTCATGACTTTCTTTCAACTAATTTTGCATGGAACGCCCAAAAGATCAAATATTTGGGTTTATGGTTTGCTCCCTCTATCAAACTTACTTTATCACTGAATATGACTCAAGTCTCAAATACAATTTCCAACTCTATTTCTAAATGGCACCCTCTATACTTAACCAGGTGGGGCAGACTTGATACTATTAAAATGATGCTTGTTCCTGTTATTCTATACACCATTGCTGCTATTCCTCTGACTATTCCGTCACATTTTTTCAAGAAAATTTACTCTATTCTATCTGTCTTTTTGTGGAACAAAAAAAAACAAGTATATCCCTCGCTCTGCTCAAACGTAATAAATCGCTTGGAGGTGTTAACTTCCCTGATTTTTGGATGTATCATAAGGCCTTTCTTCTTAAGCAGCTCTCCAAATGTCTAAATCTTTCATCCTCAGATACTCCTCCGCTATGGACAGATGTCACATTTTCCTTCCTTTCCCCTTTTTGAATTCAAGAATCTCTCACATTTACCCATAAGACGCATTTTTCATCCTCACCTATACATAATACCTCACTTATATTATTTAAATCAATAATTATTTCACATCTCTCTGATGTTGACCGTTTTCTCAATTCTTCGATTTGGCATAATCGCCTTATAACAATTAATAATAAACCTATATTCTGGAAATCTTGGCGAGATAAAGGTCTGCTTTGGGTTCACCAACTTTACCCACATGATACCTTTCTCACTTTTCCTGAAGCACAGACACTTTGGGGCCGATTCCAATCTCGGCCGGTAGGGCTCCAAATCGGATTCGGCTTTACCGGATCCGATTCGGAGGCCTTTTTCCCGACCGATTCGTACAGTCGTCCCAGCGAGCAAGTACGATGCGAGCGCACTGCGAGTCGCCCGACCGACTCGTTCCCGGGTCCCAACCGCTCCGACCGACTCGTACGGACACGGCTCACACCACGCAATGGAGACGTTTCCCGACCGAGCAAGTACGATGCGCGCTTCGAACAGCCCGACCGACTCGTAGCGTCCGGCTCCAAAGAGCTGTCGGAGCCGGACTTCGGGGGTCCATGTCGGACCCCCTGCACGCGTAGCCGCATGAGTCGCACACAGGGGGGACCCAAGGGTCCCCCCTAAACATGCATGTACTGTGCGAGTCGCACCGACCCGTACCCACTGTAGGGGGCCCCCCTGTTCGCGACGTACCCATTGAGTCAATGGGAGCCCGAGTACGCGTTGTACGACCGGCTTCCATTGACTTCAATGGGAGTCCGACCGAATTGAGTCGGGCAGCATACGGCCGCATCGTACTCGCTCG
Source organism: Calotriton arnoldi (assembly GCA_963921515.1). NCBI lineage: Eukaryota > Metazoa > Chordata > Amphibia > Caudata > Salamandridae > Calotriton > Calotriton arnoldi. The sequence continues at coordinate 1,307,709 of CAWUFW010003980.1, forward strand.
GTCGGACTGCGGGAGTCCGGCTCGGTCGGAAATCTCTCCGGATCCGGCTCGGTCGGAGAGATTTCCGGCCCGAATCGGAATCGGCCCCTTTATGTCCTTCCAAACTCATATTCTAATAAATTTAAGGCATTGATTCATTCTATTCATTCTATACTCTTGTCTTTATCCTCTCAATCTTTGTCTTCTCACCCTTCATCATCTCATGGCAATATCCTTCCTATATTAAGTGCCCAGCCAAGTGCTTCTTCCATTTATAAATTTCTTACCAAACCCATAGAACATAGGAGTAAATCCAAAGTGGAATTACAGTGGGAACACGAATTTCATACTTCATGGTCCATTTCATTTTGGGATAAATTATGGACCAAAATTCACAAAACCTCCAGATCGGCTAGTACAACGCAGTCACTTTTCTTTTTATACAATAGACTCATGTTTACTCCAACATCCCTTCATAAATTTATACCTACAATTGTTTCAAATTGTTGGTCTTGTAATGCATCCAATGCGGATTTACTTCATATGTTATTTTCCTGTCCTTTTACCCATCAATTTTGGTTGAAGGTATGGTCACAAATCAATATTATCTTTCATACTCAATTTCCCTTTTCCCCTTTAAACATTTTTCTAGGCTCACTCTCCGAACAATGGCAAACTATCACATATAATACAAATATTGTGGATTTACTAATTGCAATTGCTTTCCAACAAATCACCAAAAATAGGAAACAATCCGCACAATTATCCTTCCAAGCTTGGTGGTATAGTGTCTGTTATAACCATCGACTGGATCGTGCCTATATTTCTCCTTTATCCCTACTTATTAAAAGAGAACACTTATGGTCACCTATTACTATTTTCCTAGATACTTCTGCTCAAACATTCAACCAACACAGTCCTTTGCTGGAAGAAGTTCCCAAACCTCCATAAACATATTTTCCTTTTTTATATATTGTATTTTTTGTACTATTTGTCTATTTTTACTTTACAGTTATGTATATTTTAAGTCAAGTCAAATCAAATAAACTTTATTCGGTGCATAATGTACAACCATAAAGCATTCTAATAATATAATATGTATATTTATTTTACAGCCATTACTTCCTAAATGTTCAAATCACTCTATGTTGTATTAAGCTCTCTTATTCCCTCATTAGACTATTGTTAGATTATTACTATTTTCTTCCCCCTTTTTGCCTTCCTCCCTCCGTTTATAACATTTGTATCCTTTTTACTTATGCAACTGTTTGGTTTTTGCTGATTATTTATCAAGCTATCACAGCATTTACGATTATATTAACATATTGCAGTTTTTGTTAAATATGTATGCTATGTTGCATTTTTTTCAATAAACTTCTTTTTCAAACTTAAAAAAAAAAAGATTAGAGTGAGATTAGAAAATGTGACCCCCTTTAGTATCCAACACTTTCTACAAAATGGTTTAGATTGGAGTGGTAATAGTACATCTGACCCCTTTCATATCCAACACCTTCCCCAAATAGGTTTATGTTGCAGTGGGATTAGTAAGTGTAACCCCTTTAGTGTCCAAAGCCTTCTCAAATTGGTTTACGTGAGAGGGGGGCTACTTAATTGAACCCTTTTAGTGTTGAATTCCTTTGTTAAAATGTATCTTTATGTAGTAGGAGTAGTTTATGTTATTTAATTAGTTTTGCTGATATATAGAAACGCGTCGGCGAAAATTAATGAAAATTGGCGCAGAGAGGCGGGCTGCATTATCAGAGCCTGATGGCGGAGTGACGTCGAGTGCGCTCCTATGCGCAAGGGCACATTGTTGGAAATCTATTGCACGGCGGTCCGGCCGTGGGGAGCTGCACCATCACCAGCTGACACAGAAACAAGAACCAGCTGGTGAGGCTGCCGTCTGAACTGTCAGAAATGGATCAGCACATCACTCATGCAGATCGAGTCTGCCTATCTGCGCCATTGCCTACTAAGGTAAAAATGAATATTAAAGTACATGGGGACATTTGAACTTACTAAAGGAATAAGAACTTTCGCTGTGGGACTTCGTGTTCCATCATGCACTTTTACAGCTTCTACACTATGTAAACGCCCACTGGGGGCAAAAACGTAATGATGGCTGATTACCGGAAATGAATAAAGTTGAATGCCCTGTGTTGAGCCCATGAAGAAAGGGTCTTGCAACCCTGAAACGCATCGGCGAAAATTAATGAAAATTGGCGCAGAGAGGCGGGCTGCACTATCAGAGCCTGATGGCGGAGTGACGTCGAGTGCGCTCCTATGCGCAAGGGCACATTGTTGGAAATATATATATATATATATATATTTATTTGTTACATGTTTATATAATTTTGAAATTATAAAATAAATCAAAATGAATCGTTTAATAATGGTTTTAAAGTATAGATATATATTAATTATTGTATATGTGTGTTTAACTTTTTTTAATTAAGTTTATTTGTCATATGTATGTAATGTATAAAATCTATTTTTTAATCAATTTTATTATTTAATAAATGTAATTCTTATTATTTTATTATATATATATGTGTGTGTCTATATATATATATATATATATATATATATATATATATATATATAGAGAGAGAGAGAGATACACTTATATATATATATATAAAAATGATATTCTGTACAACTATATTTTTGACATCGATATTTTGTTTCGATATTTTTGTACTTACCATTATAAATATAGGATGTCGATATTTTTGACATCGATATTTAAAACTCAATATTGTGGTAAGGGGATATTTTAGGTGTCGATATTCTGTGAGTAAACCTGATGCCATCGGGGAAAACTGTGCAGCCAAATTTTGAAGTTGAGATTGGACTTTTGAATAAACTCTCTGCTTCGGTGTTGTTGTGCTGCTATTGAAGTAAAGGGTCCTTCAGCTTTGCGTTGCCTTCTTGCTTCTCACTATGTACTCCTCTTATGAAATGTGAAAAAAATGTATTAGAGGAAAAAATACCATGTATGATTTTTGGCAGCATTGTGAATAGCTGTAACACACTGCTTACCAGCTGTTATAACAACACTACAGTCCATGCAATAATAATAATAATAATAATTCCATTTATGGAGCACCTGGTTGCACCCAACAGTGTGTCCCCGTGCTAGTATCCAGATCCCTCAGAAGGAGACCAGAGATAGCACCTATGGAGAAGGAGGAGTACAGGAAGGCATATGGAGAATATCGGATTAGGGGTAAAATAACCAGGTTGTTAGATCTTTACGAAAGATGCTCTCAGTGGGTTCAGCTCTCAGGGTCAGCGGTAACTTTTTAGCTGCCAGATAGCCAAAGGTTCGCGCTCTCATCCTGGCCCTTTGGAATTTGGGCACTTTCCGGTCGACATCAGAATACGTACAGGAATATGGGTTTTACATGGGGTGGAGATAGCTTGGACCTCTACTTCACAGAATTCTGTGGCAATTGTACCTGGCTTTATAGATAATCCTTTTTTCCACTGGAAGCCAGTGGAGGGTGTCCAGAGCTCTGGAGGAGGATGATCTTCTGGGAAGATTCAGGACCAATCGGGCGGCTGCATTCTGGATGCGTTGCAGTTTGTTGAGACATTTATTAGCGGCTCCTAGATAAAGTATATTGCCGTAGTCAATCTGAGATGTGACTAGAGCATGTACAAGAGTTTTTCTGGCTATGAGAGGTAGCAAGTCAAGGATTTTTTTTAGGACTTTAAGAGTCCCGAAGCATTTTCCAGCTACCTTCCTGATTTGATTCTCAAAGGAAAGTTTTGGATCAACCAGACCCCGAGATTTTTGGTTTCTTCTTTGGGGGTAGGGGTTGGCCCCAAGGTCTGGAGCCACCAAGCCGAAGACCAGATTGAGGGGGCTTTCCCCATGATCAATACTTCTGTCTTATTGCCGTTCAATAGAAGGCAATTGTTGGGCATCCATGAGGCAAGCTCCCCTAAACAAGAGGAGAACTCATTGGCAGCTGTCTCTGTGTCCTGAGCTAATGTGACGATCAATTGTGTATCATCCGCAAGATACAATGGTTACTTTGTATTTTCCCACAATTTCTGCAAGGGGACCCATATAAAGATTGAAGCAAGAGGGGCTTAGTATCGAGCCCTGTGGGACCCCTTGCGTGAGCGGAATACTTTTGGATGAATGCAGATGTTGAGCGACTTAAAAGCTGCGGAAAGGAGAAAGGATGTCAGTCAGTGAAGAGCTGAGCCCCCAATCCCACAAAGGCTTAGGGGCCGATTCCGATCTCGGTCGGAGGCGCACCTAACGCCATTCGGTCGGGAAAAAAGCCATGCGAATGCCTGTTTCCCGACCGATTCGCACATTAATCCGAACGAACAAGTACGATGCGCACAACAGCACAGATTCCGACCCAGTCATACTCACCCAATCCAGGTCCCGTTCCCCGACCGAGCCGGATCCGTAAATGCAGAATCGAGTCGCCCGGAAGCCAAAATGCAGCCCCGTCCGGCCGGACAAGTACGATGCGCTTCCCGTACGCGCCGAACCCGTCGCTACGCACGGCACGTCAAAGCATCCGGGAGAGGCGCACATAAGCTCCGATTTGCGCCACAACACGATCCACGGCTACGAGACGAACACGCAAGCGACGAGGACGAGGCGAAGCAACGACAAAGACGAACGAGACGAACCAACCATGAATCCCATCGTTCCGATCCTACCAATATTCTACATCTACTACCGGAACAGGCACGGACGCGTATGGCACAGAAGGTAAGACAGACACCAACCACAAAAACAAACTACACGTACCCGACATATCACACACACACACAGAGGGATGCAGAAATTACTTACACCAGAAACAGCAGCACCATAGGGGCGGGATGCCCATCACCAATGCCACATATACACATAGGGGCCCGGATGCCTGTCACTACTACCACCTCTACCCATGGGGGGCTGGATGCCTGTCACTACTACCACTTCTACCCAGGGGGTGCTAGATGCCTACCACTACTACCACCTCTACCCATGGGGGGCTGGATGCCTGACACTACTACCACCTCTACCCATGGGGTGCCAGATGCCTACCACTACTACCACCTCTACCCAGGGGGTGCCAGATGCCTACCACTACTACCACCTCTACCCAGGGGGTGCCAGATGCCTACCACTACTACCACCTCTACCCATGGGGTGCCAGATGCCTACCACTACTAGCACCTCTACCCATGGGGGGCTGGATGCCTGTCACTACTACCACCTCTACCCAGGGGGTGCCAGATGCCTACCACTACTACCACCTCTACCTAGGGGGGCTGGATGCCTGTCACTACTACCACCTCTACCCAGGGGTGCCAGATGCCTACCACTACTAGCACCTCTACCCATGGGGGCTGGATGCCTGTCACTACTACCACCTCTACCCATGGGGTGCCAGATGCCTACCACTACTACCACCTCTACCTAGGGGTGCCAGATGCCTACCACTACTACCACCTCTACCCAGGGGGTGCCAGATGCCAACCACTACTACCACCTCTACCCATGGGGTGCCAGATGCCTACCACTACTAGCAACTCTACCCATGGGGGGCTGGATGCCTGTCACTACTACCACCTCTACCCATGGGGTGCCAGATGCCTACCACTACTACCACCTCTACCCAGGGGGTGCCAGATGCCTACCACTACTACCACCTCTACCCATGGGGTGCCAGATGCCTACCACTACTACCACCTCTACCCATGGGGGGCTGGATGCCTGTCACTACTACCACCTCTACCCATGGGGTGCCAGATGCCTACCACTACTACCACCTCTACCCAGGGGGTGCCAGATGCCTACCAGTACTACCACCTCTACCCATGGGGTGCCAGATGCCTACCACTACTACCACCTCTACCCATGGGGGGCTGGATGCCTGTCACTACTACCACCTCTACCCAGGATGTGCCAGATGCCTACCACTACTACCACCTCTACCCAAGGGGTGCCAGATGCCTACCACTACTACCACCTCTACCCATGGGGTGCCATATGCCTACCACTACTACCACCTCTACCCAGGGGGGGGCTGGATGCCTGTCACTACTACCACCTCTACCCATGGGGGGCTGGATGCCTGTCACTACTACCACCTCTACCCAGGGGGTGCCAGATGCCTACCACTACTACCACTACTACCACCTCTACCCAGGGGGGCTGGATGCCTGTCACTACTACCACCTCTACTCATGGGGGGCTGGATGCCTGTCACTACTACCACCTCTACCCAGGGGTGCCAGATGCCTACCACTACTACCACCTCTACCCATGGGGTGCCAGATGCCTACCACTACTACCACCTCTACCCATGGGGGCTGGATGCCTGTCACTACTACCACCTCTACCCAGGGGTGCCAGATGCCTACCACTACTACCACCTCTACCCATGGGGTGCCAGATGCCTACCACTACTACCACCTCTACCCATGGGGGGCTGGATGCCTGTCACTACTACCACCCCTACCCAGGGGGTGCCAGATGCCTACCACTACTACCACCTCTACCCAAGGGGTGCCAGATGCCTACCACTACTACCACCTCTACCCATGGGGTGCCATATGCCTACCACTACTACCACCTCTACCCAGGGGTGGCTGGATGCCTGTCACTACTACCACCTCTACCCATGGGGGGCTGGATGCCTGTCACTACTACCACCTCTACCCAGGGGGTGCCAGATGCCTACCACTACTACCACCTCTACCCAGGGGGGGCTGGATGCCTTTCACTACTACCACCTCTACCCATGGGGGGCTGGATGCCTGTCACTACTACCACCTCTACCCAGGGGGTGCCAGATGCCTACCACTACTACCACCTCTACCCATGGGGTACCAGATGCCTACCACTACTACCACCTCTACCCATGGGGGCTGGATGCCTGTCACTACTACCACCTCTACCCAGGGGTGCCAGATGCCTACCACTACTACCACCTCTACCCAGGGGGGCTGGATGCCTGTCACTACTACCACCTCTACCCAGGGGGTGCCAGATGCCTACCACTACTAGCACCTCTACCCATGGGGGGCCGGATGCCTGTCACTACTACCACCTCTTCCCATGGGGTGCCAGATGCCTACCACTACTACCACCTCTTCCCATGGGGTGCCAGATGCCTACCACTACTACCACCTCTACCCAGGGGGTGCCAGATGCCTACCACTACTACCACCTCTACCCAGGGGGTGCCAGATGCCTACCACTACTACCACCTCTACCCATGGGGTGCCAGATGCCTACCACTACTAGCACCTCTACCCATGGGGGGCTGGATGCCTGTTACTACTACCACCTCTACCCATGGGGTGCCAGATGCCTACCACTACTACCACCTCTACCCAGGGGGTGCCAGATGCCTACCACTACTACCACCTCTACCCATGGGGTGCCAGATGCCTACCACTACTACCACCTCTACCCATGGGGTGCCAGATGCCTACCACTACTAGCACCTCTACCCATGGGGGGCTGGATGCCTGTCACTACTACCAGCTCTACCAAGGGGGTGCCAGATGCCTACCACTACTACCACCTCTACCCATGGGGGGCTGGATGCCTGTCACTACTACCACCTCTACCCATGGGGTGACAGATGCCTACCACTACTACCACCTCTACCCATGGGGGGCTGGATGCCTGTCACTACTACCACCTCTACCCAGGGGGTGCCAGATGCCTACCACTACTAGCACCTCTACCCATGGGGGGCTGGATGCCTGTCACTACTACCACCTCTACCCATGGGGTGCCAGATGCCTACCACTACTACCACCTCTACCCAGGGGGTGCCAGATGCCTACCACTACTACCACCTCTACCCAGGGGGGGCTGGATGCCTGTCACTACTACCACCTCTACCCATGGGGGGCTGGATGCCTGTCACTACTACCACCTCTACCCAGGGGGTGCCAGATGCCTACCACTACTACCACCTCTACCCATGGGGGGCTGGATGCCTGTCACTACTACCACCTCTACCCATGGGGTGCCAGATGCCTACCACTACTACCACCTCTACCCATGGGGTGCCAGATGCCTACCACTACTACCACCTCTACCCATGGGCGGCTGGATGCCTACCACTACTACCACCTCTACCCATGGGGGGCTGGATGCCTGTCACTACTACCACCTCTACCCAGGGGGTGCCAGATGCCTACCACTACTACCACCTCTACCCAGGGGGTGCCAGATGCCTACCACTACTACCACCTCCACCCATGGGGGGCTGGATGCCTACCACCAACACCCCCACTCACAAGATGGCCAATACATGACACCACAAGCACACACCAACATAGAGAATGCAACATAAAGACATCCCCCCCACACCATGACAAGCGTGTGTAGACTGTGTCAAATGCCTACAACACTGAACATGACTTTGAACCTACAATGTGACCGCCTATCACATGTGCCACACATAAATGTGTGTGGCCCCCACAATGCAAGCAGGCCATGACCATTGTGGAAATGGGGTCCAAACCCCCATCATCACAGTGCCCAAAATGTAAGTGTGGGGTCCATAGCTGAAGCACATTTTGACCATTGTGGAAATGGGGTCCAAACCCCCATCATCACAGTGCCCAAAATGTAAGTGTGGGGTCCATAGCTGAAGCACATTTTGAACAGTGTGGAAATGGGGTCCAAACCCCCATCATCACAGTGCCCAAAATGTAAGTGTGGGGTCCATAGCTGAAGCACATTTTGAACAGTGTGGAAATGGGGTCCAAACCCCCATCATCACAGTGCCCAAAATGTAAGTGTGGGGTCCATAGCTGAAGCACATTTTGACCATTGTGGAAATGGGGTCCAAACCCCCATCATCACAGTGCCCAAAATGTAAGTGTGGGCTCCATAGCTGAAGCACATTTTGAACAGTGTGGAAATGGGGTCCAAACCCCCATCATCACAGTGCCCAAAATGTAAGTGTGGGTTCCATAGCTGAAGCACATTTTTACCATTGTGGAAATGGGGTCCAAACCCCCATCATCACAGTGCCCAAAAAGTAAGTGTGGGGTCCATAGCTGAAGCACATTTTTACCATTGTGGAAATGGGGTCCAAACCCCCATCATCACAGTGCCCAAAATGTAAGTGTGGGGTCCATAGCTGAAGCACATTTTTACCATTGTGGAAATGGGGTCCAAACCCCCATCATCACAGTGCCCAAAATGTAAGTGTGGGGTCCATAGCTGAAGCACAGTTTGAACATTGTGGAAATGGGGTCCAAACCCCCATCATCACAGTGACCAAAATGTAAGTGTTGACAAAGAAAAAGCTGCAACTGCCAAACTGCATGGATGATTCCTGGTCACAGAACAACAAACACATCAGTGGCAAAGTAGTGCTTGTGTCCCATAGCAACATATATTGGGGGAGGCAAACAGTGCAGTGCAAATAAGACATACCTTTGGCCATGTGCAGACAAACCATCACCCATGGGGGCTGACACTGTCAACATTCATCAATGACACAATGACAGAAGTGACCATCTGAATGCAGACCCACATATTTGCACCAATGGGCACCCAAATTCAGATACCCTGTGGAGACTGTAGATGTGAGGTGAACAGATACCATACCATGGCAGCAATGGGACACACAAACAATGATCATAGTGCTGACTGATGACCTAGGAGTCCCAGGGACAGCAGGGCAAACACACCAAACAACATACAGCCAATGGCACACTAAAGATATGCCAATGCAGTGGTGCAGATGCACAAACACAAACAGGCAGACCCACACTGCACATCAGACACAACAGGTGAGGGGGGGTACCAGTGTCCCCAGGCAACCACACAACACATGAGGAGGCCTGAATACCAATTACACAGACGTGCATACAGTGCCACACAAAGGTAACTCATGGATCCAAATCCCCCATGTGGGCAATCAGGCATTGTCAGATGAGAGGGAGCACAAATCACACATGTCACACAAGCATGTAGGAACAGCAACTGACACAGCAAGACACATAGACACCACAGCACTACCCCCAGGGCCCCCACAATGTGGTGACCCTGGCCTGCATTACAATCCCACTGTGATGACAAAGCTAGATGTCGTTCACACTGTGAACCACAGTCATGTGTCCTGAGCAACAAACTACCATCACACCTACACAAGCACAAATCAATCAGCACGGCCAGTAAGCCAAGGCCAACATGGAGGCAGGGGTCTAGCCGGGCAACAACTCTCATCTGCACACACTCAACACCACACACCTCGACCTCCAACAATGTGCAGCAGTGAAGCTCACATGCACTGGTGACATTGCACATGCACCCATGACAATCCCAGGGGGGTGGTGGGAACCAAGGGGCAGAAACACATCACACATGGCCACTCAACCAGACTCCTGAATGTCTGACACACTGCACACTACGCTGTACATGGACATGACGGCAATACCACACCAACCAATGGGATCCCAGCCACAGTCACACACCAATGAAGAAGCCAAGGTCACCCACAAAGAACACACATAGACAACTACCAACATTGCAGCCCTGACCCTGAGGAGTGCCAGCAGTCACACACACAACGTGTCACAACCAATGAAAGCTAACACAAACCGGAAATCACATGACAGGTGTAAACAACAAGTGCCAAGGGGAATCCTGACTGTGACCCATCTGCGTCTGCCCACTAACTCAGCCCTGACAGCAAACACACCTATGGGTGACACCCTGATGACCAGTAATGTGCCATGCACCCACATCACAGAGAACCCAGGGAGAAGACTTTGGGGAACATTGCTCAACTCAGCAGGCATCACAAACAGGAACATCACTAGGGATCCTAGCATGCACAGCAACATGGAAGTGAACACACAGACATGCCCATACAACACACACCTTGTGCGCAGGCGATGTCACAGGAGTACACACTGCCATGAGGGGACTCCACTCCTGTGTGAGGAAAGCTGTGCCATATGTCGCATCAGTAGGGCTCCATAATGTCAGCAGAACACTTGGTCACAGAGTCAACAATTAGCACCAAATGAAGGCTCCCCTCACATCAGCCTGGTCATGGGAGTGTCAACGAAATCATCAGCACAGATCCAACACACATGTATAGCAAGTTGCACTGACAACACAGATGAGTTCTACCCCATTGATGCCCAAACCTGCATGTCCAGTGGAGATGGCCACACGGTCAGGGAAGTAGACTAATTGAACAATGGCAAACACAACAGATGTGCAGTGGTGGAACCCACAGATGTGACATTGCTAATGTAAGTAGGGAATCCCATTGCCAAATATTGAAAACATGACACCCTCAGATGCTGCTAAGGATGACATGGATACACCACAGGATAGGACACTGTCCCCCTGGACCACATGGGTTCCTGCACAGTAACACTTCATTGTCATGAGACCAAATATCACCATCACTGCAGCAAGGGCATGGTTAGCATCATCAACATCATGTACATCAGAAGCAAAAGCACTAGAGAACTGAAAGTTGCTTTATTCAGCATATGTGGCATCAAAAGTAGAAGTCAGGCTCGAAAATAAACAAAGGCCAATGGCCAGTCCATCATTAAAGTCAAAAGTGGGTGACAGTGGCAGATGCCACCCTACGCATGCCTGCACTGACAAAATCCAGGGACAATCCCCTAGGAGGGGCATACAGGGGGGCAGGCCAGGCACCGCAGGGACAGGATCAGGGCTCACCAGGAGGAGGCAGGGAAGGGGTGGTGGGTGCTGGAGAGCCACTGACAACTGCAGTGGAGGTGTCTGACATGGTGTGTGCCGGCACAACTGGGGGGCATGACTCAGATGTAGTGGGTGCCGGCACGACTGCAGTGGACCCTGCAGATGGAGTGGACAGCTTCGCCACTGCAGTGCCCAAGTCAGACAGGGTGGTAGTGGACTCCACTGCAGTGCCTACCGCCAGGGGAGGAGAATGGGGATCAGGTAAGGTGGGCAGGACAGAGGGGGAGGACACCCTCACCACATCAGTGGTACAGACAAGCGCAGCAGGGGGTGTGGGGCCGGAAGAGCAAGTGGCAGGGGGAGAAGGCTTGATCCTTCTGCGGATGGTGTGTCTGTGGGTGGGGGAACCTGGGGCAGGGTGTGGTGGGGGCACCTGTGGAGTGGGGGCCTGAGGGATGGCGGAAGGAGACTTGGTGCCTGAGCTGCAGGGCGGCGGCGGGGTCTTGCTCTTCCAGGACCGGGGGGACTTGTGGGTGGGGGCCTCAGTCGGTCTGCGCCTGGGGGCGGGTGTCCGGGGGCCAGGGGCACTCCGCTCCGTGTGGGTGGACTTCCTCTTCCCCCTGAATGCTGTATCAGCTGGATCGGAGGGGAAGAGGCCGAGGTCACTGAGGAAGAGCCGCTGTGTCTTTGGGGTTGCAGGTGAGGCAAGGGAGGGGGCTTTGGAGGGAGAGGCAACTGAGGACTGCGCAGTGCATGTGGGTGCGTGTGTGTGTGCCTGTGCTCCATCCCCTGTGAGTGTGGTTGCAGTCCCCTGACGGTGCGTGCGTGTGCGTCTTGTTTGTGGCGTGTGTGTCTGTGTGCTGCACGTGTCTGTGCTGGTGTGTGCCTGTGCCAGTGTGTGTGTGCTTGGGACAGGTAAGGTGCTGGGGAGTGTGGATGGGGCAGAGGCAGGAGGGGTGAGGGACTGTCGGAGGAGGGACACTGCTGCCGTCAGGGAGGAGTCCATGGACCTATTGCCCCTCTGTAGGTCAGACATGCCCGATGAGATGCCCTCCATGAACGACACCAGCTGAGTCAACAGACTGGTGTGTGCATGGAGGACACTCAGCATCGCTGTCTGTCCTACATGGAGCTGGCGGAGGAGGTACACAGACTCCTCACTCAGGGCAGCAGGGGACACAGGGGCAGGGGTGCGGTGCCTGGCCCGAAGGAGACACGCTCCCGAACATGGGAGCCTCCACGGACCTCGGGAATGGGAGCCGACGGGAGGGCGGTGGTGGTGGTGGTGGTGGCGGGGACAGCAACACTAGCTGGGGTGTGGTGGCTGCTGACACCCGCCTCCATAAGGGAGTCATCCTCCGAGCTGCTGTGGTCCTCAGCTGAGGTGGATGGTGCTGAGGACTCCTCGGTGTGGCTCCCCTCGCCCTCCGTGCCACTGGGTCCCTCCGACCACTCCTCGGCTGCTGACCCAGTCTGGCTCTGCTGGCTCCTCCTGGTCCGTGGAGCTGTCCCCTTCCGTGGCCGTGGATGTATCTGCAAACAATGGGGAAACAGACAGACATCAGTCACCTGCACCGAACGCACACACCACAGTAAGTACAGCACATTACAGAGCAAGCCCTGGCATCCTTAGTTGAACATTGCTAAAAGTGCCCAAACAGAACAGGAGAAGTCAATTGTCAGTCTGATGGTCAACCATGGCACTCACATCCCACCTGGCCTTGCACCCATCTGTCTGCTGTCTGTTGGATGGCAATACCCCAGTGTGGACACATGCACCACCTACACAGTGGTTGGACAGTGCAGAGAACCCGGTGAAGCATGTGGACATGCACACATCACAACTCTTGCCAGTGAGTCAGTACAGGTGTCCGGATGAAAGGGATGCCCAGAGTCAAATAGGAAATGCATGTCATGCATACCAGCGACAGACACCATGATGCACCCATGTCCTGATAGCCATTGCCACAATGGTGTGCATGTAGCACATGTCACTCCCCTGCAGGATCACTAATAGGAAGTCACATGCCATGGCACAGGCATGCCTGCTAAGTCATACATCACTGTCTCCAGTCACATGGGCAGGGCAGCCAGACAACAACACTCTGCACTGTGTCACAATAGTAGGTCATGGGGAATGCAAGTCCTGTAGCTGAACAAGTGCACATGTACATCCCCCACACACCACATCATCTGAACCCTCATCTGTCCAGGTCATACCCATTGGACATATGGGAGACCTGTGACACTACCATCTGCACCTGAGCACCTCACAATCTGCTGTGAATGGGAAACAGCTGCCTGAACTTCACATTCGCATACCCCAGTCTGCACGGTCAGGTGATCAAACACCTTTGTGTCACACAAGTATCGTCCCCCATGGTCACATCTCCGGTGGCATGCGGAGCCCCAACCGAGAAACACCCCAGCAGACCTGACAACGAAGCCACAGCACACTGACACAGAGGCAGACACCTGAGGGGACAAATCACTGAGCACAACGTGTCAGCTGATACACGGCAGTGGGAGTACAGAGTGTATTGTATGGCCTGGAGTAGGCATGACTGTCCTGCCCCACATGAATGAGGGATGAGCCCTGGACAGTAGGCAGCTGGCTAAGTATGTGTGACACACGTAATATACACACTCCTGGGGCCCAAACATTGTTCCCACCCGCAGCATGGGTGTGTGCCAGATACCCCAGGCACATGTGGTGGATCAGCTCTGCAATTGGACCACATATCAAAGTAACACGCAGATTACATGACAGAACACAGCCATTGTGTAAGCAATGGACCCACCCATGAAGCCCACCACAGAGTTAGGGAAACAGATGCTGTCCCCCACCTTGAGTCAAGCAAACTGCAAGGACACAGTACCCAAGTGACACAATTCCCTGACTGTAAGGGCCACACCAGGGTATCAGATGAGGAGTGGGCAGTGCACAATAGAGGGACATGGGTCCTGGACCACATGTCTGATGTACTGTGGATGTTTAACCAGGCCAGAGGAGGGCACATAGCATGGCAGACATAGTTCACAATGCAGTCATGGACTCACCCCCTCCTTGCTGCTCTCTGGCCTTCAGCTGCCCATCCAGATCAGGGAAGACCACCGCCAGGATCCTCAGCATGTGGGGGTCAGGGTCCGGTGTCCGCCCCTCCTGCGAGGAGGCGACAGCTTCAGCTGGACCCGTGCGATCCTCCGGGTCCAGCCCCGAAGGTCCTGCCACCTCTTCTGGCAGTTGCGGATCCGGCGCTTGTAGACCCCCACCGATCTCACTGCCCGGACGATGGTCAGCCATATCTGCTGCTTCTGGTGGGCATCAACCTGTGAGGATGACAAAGTGAGAATGCCATTACTACACATGCAACATATCCGTGCATTACACAGTTGTATATACATGTCTCAATCACAGGGGCACATGATGTACACAGGCAGTGCAACGATGGCCATGGACAGTATGCCAGCAGTTACTACATGGTATCATTGCCTGGGAAGTAAAACCTTGTTTAAATGCACTGTCACTGCACTATACCTGTCCAGTGCATGTAACTACACACTATGGGGGGTGACAACTACTCAGTGAGCCTGCTAGCCAGTGGCGTGCAGACTGTTAGCCTTGCTAGTCAGACAACATGCACATTTAGAAAGGCAGTGGACAGAACACTCACCTGCTCCCCTGCTTTCCCATACAGCTTGCTGTACTGTGGAAGGAGGTTGTCCAGCAGGGCCTGGTTCTCCTCTGTGCTGAAGGCTGGGGCTCTCTCCACAGTACGTGCCATTGCAGGGTCCAGAGGGTGCAGATACAGCAGCAGTGTAGTGGCAGATGTCGTCCTGGAGCATGCAGTGCAGGCAAGTGAACTCTCAGGGGAACTGCCAGCATTATATGTGTGCTGCAGAGACAGATACTGTCCCATGTGTCCAAAGTGATAGGTCCAAGTCGTTTGCATCTTCTGAATCTGGCCAATCCATGGAATTGCACCACTTACACACGCCCCCAGCATCCTTCAAATGTTCAACTTCATGACACCCATGAAATTGCAACATTGTTGTGGGTGACCAACTGAATTCACAGCATCAGACTCGTTCAAATCTTGAAAACGCGTCCGTTGCCAGGCCAGGCCATAGCCAATGGGTGCGCACCGATCAGACCATTGCTGTTCAACGCGTTCCTAGGATACAACGCGTACCCGCACACATTGAATGCAATGGGCCGGCCGGGCACACCGATCGGACCATTGCTGTTCAACGCGTACCTACGATACAACGCGTACCCGCACACATTGAATGCAATGGGCCGGCCGGGCACACCGATCGGACCATTGCTGTTCAACGCGTACCTACGATACAACGCGTACCCGCACACATTGAATGCAATGGGCCGGCCGGGCACACCGATCGGACCATTGCTGTTCAACGCGTACCTAGGATACAACGCGTACCCGCACACATTGATTGCAATGGGCCGGCCGGGCACACCGATCGGACCATTGCTGTTCAACGCGTACCTACGATACAACGCGTACCCGCACACATTGAATGCAATGGGCCGGCCGGGCACACCGATCGGACCATTGCTGTTCAACGCGTACCTAGGATACAACGCGTACCTGCGCACATTGAATGCAATGGCCAATGTGTGCGCACTGATCGGTCCATTGCTGTCCAACGCAGTATTGCGAATACAACGCGTACCTGCGCACATTGAATGCAATGGCCAATGTGTGCGCACTGATTGGTCCATTGCTGTCCAACGCGTACATGCGAATACAACGCGTACCAGCGCAGACATTGAATGCAATGGCCAATGCGTGCACACTGATCGGTCCATTGCTGTCCAACGCGTACTACGAATACAAAGCGTACCCGCGCACATTGAATGCAATGGCCAATGTGTGCGCACTGATCGGTCCATTGCTGTCCAACGCGTATCGTAGAATACAACGCGTACCAGCGCACATTGAATGCAATGGCCAATGTGTGCGCACTGATCGGTCCATTGCTGTCCAACGCGTACTGCGAATACAACGCGTACCAGCGCACATTGAATGCAATGGGCCAATGTGCGCGCACTGATCGGTCCATTGCTGTCCAACGCGTACATGCGAATACAACGCGTACCAGCGCACATTGAATGCAATGGCCAATGTGTGCACACTGATCGGTCCATTGCTGTCCAACGCGTATTGCGAATACAACGCGTACCTGTGCACATTGAATGCAATGGCCAATGTGTGCGCACTGATCGGTCCATTGCTGTCCAACGCGTATTGCGAATACAACGCGTACCAGCGCACATTGAATGCAATGGCCAATGTGTGCGCACTGATCGGTCCATTGCTGTCCAACGCGTATTGCGAATACAACGCGTACCAGCGCACATTGAATGCAATGGCCAATGTGTGCGCACTGATCGGTCCATTGCTGTCCAACGCGTCCCTGTACAAGTCACTGGCATATGTCACCATGCCTGTCACAGGTGAACATATGCCAGCCACATATACTTCCCAGGGAGTGAGGGGCACACCTACAACACCACAGCCTGTCCAAACTGTATCCTACGGCATGTAAGGCTGCATTACCTATTCCGTGTATGGGGGTGAACATGTTGTTCTGTGGGTGTCACTTGGGGGCAGCCACCCCCAGGCTGTGCACGTGTTCATGGGGACAGAATCCTTGGTGTTTCGTGTACATGATCACTGTGATGTGCAACTGTTCATATCTGAGCCTGTGGCATGGTCAAATTAAACGGTGGTGTATGTGTATGCCATGTCACATACCCCCTGAGTCCCATGTGGGACGGTATGTTTAACCCAGGGTGACCCATTGGCACAATGGTGATGGTCCTCCACAGTCTGTGTGCATGTTGTGTTTACAATGTCTCTGATTTCATGTGCACAATGGGAGGCAGTCACCACATCCACGTTGTTTGTGCATGGACTTTGATGTTGTGCGTGTGTGTGTCACAGACGTCCATGTCTGTCCTGCCGAGGCAACAGGGACCACTACCTGTGGGGGTCATGGTTGTTTTGCTGTGGTGTATACATGATACACCATGTCATGCCAGTGTCCATGTGGCAATACAGGGTCCCTGGGAATCTACCTGTCGTTGAGCTGTGATGCCTGGGGCACATCTGTCCTCACATGTCACTGTGGGGTGTGTTTGTAACGTGGCAGCAGGAGATGGGAACTGTGACACGGCCTCATGATATCCAGTGGCACGACCTGGGACTTATTGATGCCACTTGTTGAACTGTGATGTTAGATGTTGGCCATGTATGTGCCATACATATCCTTACGAAACTGCACACATCATGTACTTGTGCCTCATAATGATGTATCATGTGATGTTGAGTGTGTTCAATGCCACATATGTGGGGTGACTGACAATCTTGCTTTCTTCACCTATGCACTGCAGGGCACCAGCTGTCCTTAGACCATTCCCTGACCTGGCAACGATGGTGGAACGTGACAGCTTCCGACGGTACCGCTTCACCAGGCAGCAGATTGAGGATTTGGCAGTGCGCTTGGCACCACATTTGCAACCTGGCCGGCCGTACCCTACAGCGCTGACCCCCAAGGTGAAGGTGATGGCAGCCCTACACTTCTTTGCCACCGGTACCTTTCAACACACTCTGGCGACTGCTGGTGGGATGTCACAGACCATGTTCAGCCGTGTGCTCTGGGATGTTTTTGAGGCTATGTTGATATACCTGAACCAGTACATCTATTTCCCTAGTCTACAATGACTCACTGGAGTGAAGAGTGACTTCTATGCCCCGGGGAGGATGCCGCATGTCATTGGCTCCATTGATGGGACACATGTGGCTTTGGTACCACCACAGGCCCAAGAGCAGGCCTACCGTAACCGCAAACACTACCACTCGGTCAATGCACTGGTGGTCTGTCTTGCAGATATGAGCATCTCACATGTGTGTGCCCATTTCCCTGGTTCTGCACACGATGCCTACGTGATGAGGAGTAGTCGCATCCCGAGGATGATGGCACAGATGCCGAACCAGCGTGCCTGGCTTGTTGGTGTGTACTGACTTTGTACCATTGTGTGTGTTCTGCTATGTAGTGTTCCACCCTCTTTTCCAACTCTGCTAATGTGCAATTGTCTGTATGTAGGTGACTCCGGATACCCCAACATGCCGTGGTTGCTGACGCCCCTCAGGAACCCTGTGACACCAGCCCAGATGCGCTACAATGAGGCACATGGTCGGACCAGGAGAGTGATTGAGCGGACATTTGGTCTCCTGAAGAGCCGCTTCCGCTGCCTCGACAAGACAGGAGGGTCCCTCCCATATGCCCCAGCAAAGGTGTGCAAGATTGTCATTGTCTGCTGCATGCTCCACAACCTGGCAGTGCGGAAGGAGTTGCCTCTCATCCTGGATGACGATGACCAACGTCCGCCACCTGTGGAGGATCCTGGCCTGGACCACGATGCCAGTGATGATGATGATGATGATGGTGATGTCCGCACACAGCTCATCACCAACTTCTTCAGCTGAATGTGAGTATCCTGAGATGTCATGTCAATGATGTGAGTTTGCATGATATGTGTTGGTGGTGCTCTGGTGCTGTTTGAGTGTGTCCATGGGCTACATGACTGTATGCGTGTAGCGATGTGTCCTTGCAGGTAGTCTGTACTCCCCAACAGTGTTGACATGCTAACTTGGTTCTGGGTGGGTATCTTGTAACATGTATTGTGCATGAGTATTGCAGTTCTGTCCTGTTCTTCAGTGCTTTTGACTGTGTGTCATTTCTGTCCTTCACAGGGTACTTTCAGAGTCGTTTGGTCAACTGTGATCCCCAACACCGTGATTCGACTTCCCGGCTGGTAGCTGTTGTGTCCCTACAGGTGATGTGCACCACACCCATGGACTTCCTTCCTTCTACACTTGTTGACTGTGTGCCCGCTGCCAGGTGGGATTACCTTGCATCTGTGGTGGTTACAACATGTTGCAAATGTGTAATAAACCTGTGCTTCACTTTGTGATGTGCGTTGTCTGTGATCACACATCTGACTGACATTTGCTTACTGCACCAATGGGCTAGTTAACACAGACTGTGAATAGGTGTTGGGTCTGGGCAATGCAACGTATTTCCTGGCAACATCAGTGTAGGCGATGAGTCAGATGGCCATGGTGTGTATGTGTTGTGTAGCCCTGGTGGTGTGCCTCCCTCATATGTGTGACGTCGCCATGACTCACATGCCGGTGTTGTACTTGCTGTAGCAGTCAGCATGCACAGTGTCATTTCCCAGATCATCATCACCACTTCTGAGACAACATAGGAATCACAACAGAGGCAAGTATGGTGTATTAGTGAGTTTATTGACATACATGTGTGAGTATAGTGCACAGGTTGGTGGGTGCTGTACATTGTGATTGTAATCCAAAGTTCCTAGATGATTTGGAAGTCCTGGTAGCAGAAATGTCCAGAGTAAAGTCCACAGTAATCTGAGACATTGGTCCAACTTGAGCTCCCCATGTCATGTGGGAGAGTTGTGTTGCAGTCAACAGGGTGAACAGTTTGCGCACAAAGGTGATTATCCAGAACAGGTTTTGGCTTCCTGGGGTTGCACATGGCCATCGGCCTCTCACTTGCCCCTCCTCGGACGGCCGCTCTTCTTTGGGGGGGACCCTCAAGTGCAGGCTGCTGCGGTGCAGGGGACTCTTCGCCAGAGTCATCCGCCCTCCCTGTGGCAGTTGCAGTTGTTTCAGCACCAGATGTTGTGGGCACACAGGGAGGTGTTGACTGGTTGCTGCTCATCTGGCGGAGGCATTGTAATATGTCCCTATGCACCGCCGTCATCTCTTGCAGTGTGTCCCACTTGGACTCCACGCGGGACATGTGTGAATCCAAGCGGGCATGATGGGCAGCCTGCAGCTGTTTCATGTCCCTGAGGAGCCCCACTACCTGGCTGAACTCTCCGGTGCTGGACTGGTACGCATCGGCTATGCATGCCAGTTGTGGGTCATCATGCAGTCCAGACCCCTCTGCGAGCAGCGACCTATGTCTTCCACCCCTTCCCACCACCCCTGGCGACACGTGCAGTACCTGAGGTGGCACGCACAGGTGACCCTGGGCCACCTTGTGGGTTGTTGGTGGTGGTGGTGTCCATGGCCCCACGTTGGTCCAGGGTCCCTGTGCTGGTGGTGGTGGTGCTCCTTGGTCTGTCCATGTCGGCAGGGGTGGTATGTGTGTTGACAGTCGTTGGAGGGGTGGGTGCAGGGGGTGCAGCTGGTGGTCCTGCTGGTGCTGCATGATGACTTGCTCCGGAGGTGCCAGGTGGGTCTTCTTCATCCGAGGAGGGCAGAGGCTGTTCCACACCAGTGAGCTCCGTATCCTCTTGAGCCTGGGACGAGGACTCCTCAGCGTCTGCTGCTGTGTCCCCATCATCACCTGTTTTTGGGAGACACACACAATGTATGTTATGTTTCTGCAGGCATCAATGGTTGACACACCTGACAGTTGTGACTGTGCCTCTGGATGCGGGCCTGTACATTGCATTGTCCTAAGTTGTCACAGTCAGGGGTTGATATTGGTGTAGCACATTGTCCTGCATTATTTGGGCATTTCTATGTGAATGTTGGGGTGTGTACATGGTCTGCATTGGTTGTATTTGGTTGACATCCGGCCCTCCTTCCCACCCAGCCAGATATTCCACCATGGAACGTGCATCCATTGCAGGTAGTGCAAGTTGTCTTTCAGGATGTCAGTCAGTGGTGTCCTGCTGTTGGTTGGTGCACAGTTCCCAGCAGGGCCTTGTGCTCCCCACAGCAGTAGCCAGTGTCAGCCATCTTGTCAGTTGTTTTCCACTCCCTGTGATGTGCGCATGGTTCAGGGTGGTGTTGATGGGACAGTTGTGGGGGTGACCAATATCTGTGACTACGACTCCCATCATGCTATTGCGTCCACCCCACTTCCCAGCATGCCCATACTTACTTGCTTTTGGGTGGACTTCAGTGTGTGTGAGTGTGAGAGCAATGGCAAGATGGCTGACAGTGGTGTCCTGCTGTTGGTTGGTGGGCAGTTCCCAGCATGGCCTTGTGCTCCCCACAACAGAGCACCAGTGTCAGACATCTTTGATGGGGCTTTCCACTCTCTGTGGGGTGTGCATGCTTGAGTGTGAGCTTGCTGGGCCATGTGGGTGGGGGATGTTGATCTGTGACTACCACTCCCATGCTATTGCCTCCACCCCACTTCCCAGCATGCCCATACTTACTTGCTTTTGGGTGGACTTCAGTGTGTGTGAGTGTGAGAGCAATGGCAAGATGGCTGACAGTGGTGTCCTGCTGTTGGTTGTTGCACAGTTGCCAGCAGGGCCTTGTGCTCCCCACAGCAGTACCCAGTGTCAGCCATCTTGTGAGTCCTTTTCCACTCCCTGTGATGTGAGCATGGTTGAGAGTGGTGTTGATGGGCCAATTGTGGGTGTGACCAATATCTGTGCCTACAACTCCCATCATGCTATTGCCTCCACCCCCCTTCCCAGCATGCCCATCCTTCCTTCCTTTTGACTCTGCTTCCCTGTGGGGTGGGCTGCCTGTGCTGACAGGATGGCTGGGAGTGTTGTCCTGGCAGTTGTTTGGCTAAAAGTCCCAAGAGTGTCCCTGTGCTTCACACAGCATAACCCAGGGTGGTGGTTCTTTGTGGGATCTTCAGTTAGGATGTGAGGCATTGCATTCTCCCAGGTGTGTTCTGTGGAGTTTGTGTTGAGGGGGTGTGTGAGGGGAGGTGCTTGTGACTATGGTCAGTGCTGTGAGTCCTCCTTCCCACCCAGCCAGATATCCCACCATGGAACGTGCTTCCATTGCAGGGAGTGCAAGTTGTCTTTCAGGATGTCAGTCAGTGGTGTCCTGCTGTTGGTTGTTGCACAGTTGCCAGCAGGGCCTTGTGCTCCCCACAGCAGTACCCAGTGTCAGCCATCTTGTGAGTCCTTTTCCACTCCCTGTGATGTGCGCATGGTTAATGGTGGTGTTGATGGGACAGTTGTGGGGGTGACCAATATCTGTGCCTACGACTCCCATCATGCTATTGGCTACACTGACTTGCCCAGCATACACATATTTCCTTTCTTTCAGTGGGCTTCACTGTGTGGTGGTGTTGTAGTGGTGGCTGCTTGTCTGGATGTGTTTGTCAGTTATATTTGTGCCACTGCCTAGCTGTAGTTGTAGTTGTGTTTGTACATGTGATGACACAGTTAAATGTCACTTTGAGATGGCATGTGTTGTGTTTATCTGACTGACATACACATTTTGGGATGATTCTGTTCTGGTTGCTGTGTATTTGCTAAGAGTGCATGGTTTGACTCTCCCCTTGACAGTGATGTGTGTGTGTAGTCGCAGAATATTGTGTACATTTGTTGTGTACTCACCAGGCTCTGGGATGTTTTCTAGTCCATAGACGCTCACTGGTGGTAGGATGGCCCGCACCTTCTCCTCCCAGGGCCTGAGGTATACTGGCTTGGCAGGAGGGCCACTGCCGGTGTGTTGGCTCACGAGGTAGTCCTTCTTCAACAGCTCCTTGACCCTCCTGCGCACGTCATACCACCTGTTCTGGATGTCTGTCTTTGTGCGCAAACATGGTGATTGTGCGTTCACCCTGTCGACGATCCTCTCCCACATCTTTGTTTTCTGTGACATGGGTGTCTGTTGGACCAGTGTACCAAAGAGCTGTGGCTCTACCCTGAGGATCTCATCTACCAGGACTTCCAATTCACTATCTAGGAACTTATGATTCTTCTTTGGGGGCATGGTGATGGGTGGTGATGGTGAGTGATGTGTGTGTTGGTGTGCAGGTGAAGGTGTGTGAGTGTGTGTTTTGCTGGGTGTATGTGAGGTTTCTATTTGTTGTGGTGCTGATGGTGTGTGGCTTGTGTGATGGATGAGCTGTGGGTGTGTGGTTGCTGTCTGTTGAGTGCTGGCAGGTAATTTGAATTTGCAAAGGATCATGGTAGGGATTTGTGTCCTTTATATGGGTGGAGTTGTGGGTGTGTCTTTGTTCCCTGCCCCTC
This sequence comes from Calotriton arnoldi, assembly GCA_963921515.1. Classification (NCBI taxonomy): domain Eukaryota; kingdom Metazoa; phylum Chordata; class Amphibia; order Caudata; family Salamandridae; genus Calotriton; species Calotriton arnoldi. Next base: position 1,331,402 of record CAWUFW010003980.1, read on the forward strand.
CCCCCCAGTATTTATTGGCTTTGTAATTGCTTGTTTGGCCTTTTTTTGTGTATTTTCCCTTTGTACTTTTCGTGCATGTAGGAGACGTTCTTGTGACCGAGTCGGACCCTGCAGTTGTCTCGTGCGGGCTTCTCCGTTTCGTTCACGCTGTGTTTGTGCTGTTTTCTATGCTGCGTACGCGTCGGTCGCGGTATTTTGGGTTGCTTCGCCTCGCAGTTTTGTATGCGTGTCGGTCGTACGGCTTGTCCTCCGTGCGACTCGGTCGTGTTTTCCACGCCTTGCATCGTACTTGGCGGGTGGGAGTTCGCGGGTACGTCTCGTTCGGGTTTGTTCCGGGTGCGAGTCGGTCGGTTCGAATCGCTTGTTTTTCCGGCAGGATTGCTGTTTTCCGCGCGGTTGGTCGTTCGGCTGGTGTTCCGTACAAGTCGGTCGTGTTTTGCTCGCTTCTCATCGTACTTGGCGGGTCGGGCTGCACCGGTACGTGTCGGTCGGAGTAAATTCCGGCTCCGAATCGGTCGGTACGTTTTCCGGCCGGAATCGGAATCGGCCCCTTAGTCTATGTAGGAGCAAGTTATGGGATACAGTTTTGAAAGCTGCACTTAGGTCCAGCAGGACCAGTGCAGTTGTATGGTCTTCATCAGCACTTTTCCGCAAGGTTTCACTTGCAAGAATTAAAGCTGTTTCTGTGGAGTGGGAGGCTCTGAAGCCAGATTGAGAGGGATGAAATAAATTGTTGAGATTAATGTGGTTAACCAGTTGGGTGTTCACTACTTTTCCCGCAATTTTGGCAAAGAAAGGCAAGAGCGAGATAGGACATAAGTTGTCTAGCAGACCAAGGTCTTCGGAGGAAGGTTTTTTTTTTCAAAGGCAGAACTATTGCTTGCTTCCACTTCAGTGGAACTTCGCAACAGTAAAAGGATATATCTATAAGTTGTTGGACATAGGGCAGAATAGCGTCCATTCCTTGCATCAGGATTTTAGGCGAGGCTGGATCCAGGGGGGATCCAGATTTGATGCTCATGGCCAGTCTCTTAAGATCATCCAGCATGGGGGTTTTAAATTCAGAGAGATCAAACCCATCAAAAGAAGTGTCGTAGGGGGTGTCAAGACTGATAACGCTACGTGCTTCTGACGGGAGTGTGTCGTAGGACTTTGCAACTTTAGATGCAAAGAAATCAGCGATATTATTGCAGTTCTCCCATGACGTAGGTGAAAAGGCCCATAGTGCGGTCAAGTGAGGACAAGGATTTAAGTATGGAAAAAACTTCTTTAGGTGAGTTGTTGGCTTGCTCAATTTTATCTGTGTAAAAGGCGCAGCGTGTTTTTCTAATGAGTGCGTGATAATGTTTAAGCTCATTCTTATAGATAGTTTTACTCGTGGGGGGGTAATCCTTCCTCCACTTATGCTCAAGGCATTTACATGTTGTTTTGGCTACCGTCAGTGTTTCATTGAACCAGGGCGCAGAGTTCCGCCACCTCTGAGTGTTGTGAGTGGTCCACGGAGCTATTTCGTCTATGGATCCAAGAATCAATTTTTCGACATCAGATTTGGCTATATTGATGTCATCTCCTAGTTGGAGATTGGTGCTCAGAAGAGTCTGCGTAAAGATTTCGGTATTGAACTTAGTCCATTTCCTACAGGTGATCCTTTGTCTCGACCTGGAGGGAGGAAGAGGTCTGGTGAGAGGGGTAGAAAAGGCCACCTAATGGTGGTCTGACCAAGGGACTATAGTCGGGGTATCCACTTCAATCTCCCAGATGTTAGAAAATATTGGGTCTAGTATATGTCTAGTTGATGAGTGGGGGTATTCACTTTTTGACTTAAATTCATCGTGTTAAGTTCCTTATATAAAGATGGTGCTTCCAGGTTAGATTTAGTATCAAAGTGCAGATTAAGATCGCCTAGGATTATCAGACTGTTGTAGAGCAGTGCTGGTTGGACAGTGTTTTCAGCTAAACTAGATATAAATTTTGCGGCGGGTCCTGGAGGCCAGTAAATCAGGAAACCTGCTAGAGCATGGTCCTCTACAGCGGCTAAGGTAAAGAAGATGACCTCGAAGTGTTCAATGCTCACGGCCTTGATGGTGCATTTGAGGGAAGGTTTATAGATAATTGCTATTCCTCCACCTTTCTTAATAGGGCGGTCATGTCTTAATATTCCGTATTCTTGAGGTAAGGCATCTAGAATATCGGGGATGAGGACTCGTTCAGCCAGGTTTCTGTAAGGAACATGGCATCAGGCTGTTTTTCCATGAGACACTCATAGATTTCGTTTTTATGTTTTTTTAGTGACCAACAGTTAATGAGTGGGGACCTTCATTTTTGCTTACTAGTGGGCATTCGCTCTATCTGAACCGGATTAAACTTGTAGTGTGAGCATTTAAGCAGGTCAGCCTCTACAGCTAGCTTATGCCACCATGCTTCAGTGATGTCAGGTGCTAGGTTTCTCAGTTGTTCAGGAGAGTAGTTTAGAGGCTGACCGATAGTGAAACTGGCAGGGATTCTGGCCCCTGGACCCGGCCGGACGCGAACTGGCGCAGGCGGGCTTGCCTTCAGCGCGGCCATTTTGATGCAGACCGCCTCCGGGGGCATGTCCAGTTTCAGCCAATCCAGAGGCAGCAGGATTTCGAATGAGTCCACTCACCGCACCTAGAAGTCGGTGTCACAGCGACAATGAGTCCAACAGCAATAAATCCACCTATCTGCATTGCCAGACACCATTGCTAGGATGGCCCAGCTGTCAGGAAGAAATAATAGATGTATTATGTGGAAAAGGTATGAATAAGCAGAGTATGTGGTTTTCTAATGTGCACCAGAACATAAATCTATTGGTAAAATCAGGGAATATAAGAATGATATGTAAATCTTCAGCACTTTTGAGATTGTAGTGGTGGCAATAGTGGAATTGGGATGGTTGCTTAGTCTTTATGATGGTGGAAATAGAGTTGTGAAGTACTATTGGCAATTCATGGGTTAGTGGATGGTGCTATTGCCGTTGTTGTGTTGCTGTTCTTGGTGATGGTGATATTGGTGTTATATTGTTAATTGTTTAGTTCATGATAGTGCTGCTGCTGGGGGCAATATTATTGATTGTGGCTGTGCTGGTGGTGATGTTGTAGTTGATGGTGATGATGGTAGCATTGCCAGTGTTGGCAGTGTTGCTTATGGTGTTAGTTGTGTGTTGGCAGTGTTGCTGTTGTTGATAGTGTTGTTGTTAGAGCTATTATTTGTATGTGGTGGTATTGTTGTTGGCTGTATAGTGTTTTTGTTGGTTGTAATATTGGTGCTTATAGTGTTGTCAGTCGTGTTGGTAGTGATATTTGTGATGCTGCTGGTAGTGTTGTTGTATTTGGTGTTGTTAGTATTGTTTTTGGTGGTTTGGTGTGGAATTTCGGTAGTACTAAGTCGAGACACCAATGCCAAGAAGCCTTCTGACATTAACAACATGTTCAGCCCTAAAATAGAAAGGTCTGCATAACAGCACTCTTGTGCCTTATGTTGTAGTTTCAATGGGTAGTAAGCATTATTTACATGTAATTACAATTGCAAATATGTACTTCTGAAGAGTAGTTAGGAGGCACCAACACAGCGTGTGAAATACAACAGAAATGGTCTTGTTAGTTGAACTCCTGCAGGAAATTGTTGGACCATTGTGGAATTTGTGATTCTCAATAGAAATGCTTTCATATGGTGAAGTACTGATACTGAGAGGTATCAGTTACTTTTTACATCTAGGTACAGTCAATTGGAACTGGGGCATCATGCATATTTCACATGCCCATCTTCAGGCAGACCACAGTTACTTCAAACTGATTCCTCCTCAAGTTAGCGCATTTACTTCATGCTGTCCCTCATGGCAAATGCTGGTCACACATAGGCTCTCGGTATGTGTGGCCTACAAATATTCCATCTGTTACCCATCTTTCTGTGTGCATTTGTATGGTATCTCTATTGCATAAAACTCAATTAGTAATCGCAGAGGAAGTTCCAGTGTGCATGGTTAATGCATTGTGATGGATTGTTCATTAAAGGGTTGTCAGTGTGAGGTCTGGGAGGGCATGGAGTAGGGCATTAACACCATCTAGATGAGAGAGTACCATGGATTGAACAGCAATTCTAAAGTCACTTTCTGTAAGAAATGGTTTGGCTTTCTTTAGAAGAGAAAACTGGTACCAAGCAAGCTTTGTTTTTTGACAATGTGTTCCTTGAGGATGAGGTTAATGTCTAGGATGAATCCAAGTGACTTGGCATTCGGTGATAGTTGGGGTTCAAAGCCATCCAGGTTCATGACATTGAGCCAGGTTTGCACTGTATCTTGTTTGTTGTTCTTGGCAAATAACATGAATTGTCTTGGTTGGGTTGAGGTTTAAGTAGGTGCTGGACACCCAGATCTGGATGAATGTGAATAGTAAATGTCACCCCATTAGTGTCCAACACCTTCCCCAAAATGGATTAGATTGGAGTGGGAATAATAAGTGTCACCTCTTCAATGTTGAACACCTTTCCCAAAATGGTTTGGATTGGAGTTGGAATATTAAATTTCACCCCTTCAGTGTCCAACACTTTACTTAAAATTGTTTACATTAGAGTGAGATGGGGGTGTGGCTTAGGCGCCGACAGAGATGGCGGCTGGTTGACGCTGCTCCGCGTCAACGTCCGAGGCTTTTGAACTTTTCGTTTGGTGGAAGCCTTCCGACACCGGCTTCATGAAAGGAATTTGTTGGCGGAACCTTTACTGCTCCTGAGGATTCCTTTTATTAGCCGCGATAAGCCCACATTTTCGATCTATTGGATTTAGACCTGCGGCGCGCTACGTGACTGGACCGCGGCCGCCATTTTGTTTTCAGCCTACAACGTTTTTCCCTCGGGAAGCGGAATGGTCTCCTCACAAATTACAGCTAATGCAGAGTAAAGGGAATGGCTCTCTATGAAGGTCTGTCATAATTATGAAACTGATAATTTTTGGTGTTAATTGTCACGGAAAGCATATTTTCAAAATTGTAATTTGCTGCAGTCTACTTCAACAGCTGACACCTTCACGCTGGGTTTGTTACTGCCTCTAATGACTACACCTTGAACTCCTGATAGTGGCACACAATCTTTTTCACAGGAGTTCAGCTAATGGTACTACATTTGCTTAACAACATTGATCCAAGCCTGTTTCTCCACATTACTTTACATAGTCAGTATTTGCCTTGCTGAACACCCATGTCTATGGGGAGAACTTAATCTAATCGGGGCACTGTCTCAACTTACGCATCTGTCGTGCGCCCAAAATCTACTGCAGTGGCTACTTCTAATCCCTTTTCAATATTACAGAACGACATGGAGGAATCCACTCAAACCATTTTACCTCATCTTGCGGAGTCTTCTTCTAGTACTTCTACATTTCCGCCTACTTCTAGCTCTCATTCATCTCAAGTCAACGGCAAAAATGCGTCTAAACCTAACTCTTCGTCATTACTATCTTCTACTAAGCGAGTTAAAAAAGACCCTCCTTCACCAGTCACCTCTCCTCCACCAGTTTCTCTGGAGTTACTTCTTTCTGGATGAAATACGAGCTCTCAAGCCATATATGGAGGATAATTGGTCTTCGTTTCAAAATAAGATCGCTTCTGTGGAATGTCAAGTCGAATCTCTACAAATCTCTTCACAACAGATTCCTCCTATGAAAGCTGAAATACTTCAGCTTCAGAAACAAGTGGAAAACCTTGAGAACCGTAGTAGAGAAATAATCTACGTATCAATGGCTCAGTAGAAGGTCTGGAAGGATCCAATCCAATAGCCTTCTTTCAATCTTTTCTTCCGCAAGTACTGGAAATGTCAGAATCTCCTTCATTGAACATACAAAGGGCGCATTAAGTTGGTTGTCCTCCATCTACTTCCTCGTTTAAACGTAAATCAAGAGGTGTAATACTCTACTTCTTAGACTATACAGACTTGTTGAAAGTTTTGCAAGCAGTTAAATTTAAGCGTCGTATCTCCTGGCAAGGTTCACAACTATTTTTCTCACAAGATTACGCCAAAGTCACTGCGGATAAAAGGAAATGTTTCCTTTCAATGAGACCAGCGCTTTGTGATCTAAACGCCAGATTTGGTTTGATTCACCCTTGCCTCTTCAAAGTAACTTATAAGAATGAAACGACCACCTACGACGATCCAGCTTTACTTCAACGATTTCTTGACAACTGCAGAGAAGAATCTATGGAATTCACAAGAGCGTCTGCTGCATGAGAATAATACTGTTTTCCTATGTCACTCGTAATTTTATGTTGTTTCTCATTTCCCTCTGAAAGATAGAATCTTATTAATTACCTTCTTTTGTCTCCCTTTTCCAGATGTCGGTTTCCTTCCGTTTTCCACCATCCATTGTATAATATTGTTTGGACTATGTTTCTCCTCATGATTTTCCCCCGGAGCTGTCTCGCTGGCCATTCGTCTTCTCGTTTTGTCACCTCAGCACCCCCCATCCATTTTTGAGTTTATGGTATTGTTCTTCTTTTACACTTATTCAGTATTTTCTCTTACTCTCTTTCTCCGTTTCTTTCTTCCTCTCTCCTTCTTTCTAGCCTTCTCTTCTTTCCTTTTTATTGCACTCCCTTTCTCCATTTCATATCCTTTTCTATTTCTACTGAGCGCATTACTAATGGTTCTTTTGATTATTGCAGGTTTTTACTATGTTCATACTTGCTGTAAACTTTTTTATTTTTTATGCATTTTTCTCTTTTTTCTTATATTTTTGAATAAATGACGTTACGTGTAATTACCTGAAATGTCAAAGGTTTGGGTACACCTATTAAAAGACAGAGAGTTCTTGCCCATTTAGCTAATTTAAAGGCAGACATTGTTTTCTTACAAGAGTCTCATCTTGTTACTTCAGAAGTTTTGAAACTTAAGCGTCAATGGGTAGGAACTGTTTTTTCCTCTCCTGGTAAGTAAGAAGAATGGGACAGTGATTCTTTGTCATAAAAAACTTAAAGTTTCCCTTTTATCTGAAGATTCAGACGATGAAGGTCATTGGTTAATTGTTCATCTTGAAGTTAATGATGTTCCTATTTCTTTGTTTAATGTATATGCACCTACTAAACCTGATAACAATTTTTGGCCTCATATCTCCACTCTTTTGATGTCTATTCCCACACCATATGTTATTTTTGGCTGTGATTGTAACCTAATTGTTGACCCATATATAGACCGTTCCTCCAAAGCCACTTTCATCCCCTCTCCGATGCACCAACATTTCAATACTTTAATTTCTCATAGATCTCTCGTCGATTCGTGGAGATTCTGCAATCCACAACTTCGTGAATATACCTTTTTCTCTCCTACTCACCTCTCCCAATCTCGCACAGACTATTTATTTGTTTCTAAAGCACTTACACAGCACATAATACATGCAGACATTGGTTCTATATTGATTTCGGACCATGCCCCAGTAATCTTAGATTTGGAATTGCTCCCTGTTAATGAGTCTAACAGAAGATGGCGATTTAATACATCTTTATTAATTGATCAGACTTTTACTTCCTCTTTTGAGACCTTTATTATTGAGTTCTATAATCGTAATTTATCCTCTGTTTCGTCCTTTGCTATTGTATGGGATGCTTTTAAAGCCTCAGCCAGAGATTTTATCATTTCTTATGTCGCTAAAAAGAAAAACTAAACTCCCAGAAAGCTTCTGAACTTCTTAAAAACATCAAGCTGTTAGAAACACTTTATACTGCCTCTAACTCTAAAGCTGATCTTAATAATCTTCTTGTAGAAAAATTTAAATACAATAAAATATCTACAGAAAATGCCAGCTCCTATCTTCTTAAAGGTAGTGCTCGCTATTATGGCAGCCAAAACAAAGCTGGCAAACTCCTTGCCTCTTATCTTAAAGTTAAGAAAGATTGTATAAATATTGAGTATATTCTAAACGCTGACTCTTCCAGAGCGACTAAGAATCTTGATATTTTAGAGGAGTTCAAAAAATACTATACGTCGCTCTATACTCCTGATGATACTCCAGACCCTATGCAAATACAACGATATCTGGACTCGATCCCAAAACACTTCCCCACTGATATTGATTTTTCATCCTTAGAATATGACATCTCCGTTAAAGATATCTCTCATGCCCTACGTCTCATTAAAACAGGGAAAGCACCTGGTCCGGATGGATTTCCTGTGGAATTTTATTCTCATTTTTCCAAATTGCTTCTACCACATCTCCACTCGCTATTTACATTTTTCATTTCTTCTAAAGCCTCTTATGGTACCTTTCAGGATGCACTTATTTGCCTAATTCCCAAAGAAGGGAAGTATCCTCATTTATGTAAAAATTACAGACCAATATCCTTAATTATCTCCGACTATAAATTATTTGCCAAATTACTTGCTGTTCATTTAGAACCATTTTTGCCATCTATCATTTGCCCAGAGCAATCTGACTTCATTAAAGGTAGGTCCATCTCTGATAATACTAGGACCTTTTTTAATATTTTACATAAATCAAACAAATATTCTCATTCACTCGCAGCCATCTCGCTTGATGCGGAGAAAGCTTTCGACCGGATGGATTGGTCTTTTATCTTTCATACCCTCTCCTGGTTTGGTTTTGGATCTAAATTTATTTCTTACATTTCTTTATTATATACATCACCCAAAGCTTCCATTTTTGTTAACGGTTCTACTGCCTCATCTTTCCCCCTCCACAGAGGTGTTCTCCAGGGTTGTCCTCTTTCAACCCTTTCTTGCTAAAATTAAACAAAATCCTAATATTCATGGTTTCCAAAATGATAAAACTCATATTAAAATGAGTGTCTATGCAGATGATATTTTGTTATATATCTATCGAAGCCAGACATCTCTCTCTTAGCTTTTTCGGCAGAGGTCAATGACTTTTCTTCACTTTGTGGTTATAAATTGAACCCTGACAAATGCGAAATCCTTCCTCTTAATGTTTTATGTTTCAGTCATGACTTTCTTGCAACTAATTTTACATGGAACGCCCAAAAGATCAAATATTTGGGTTTATGGTTTGCTCCCTCTATCAAACTTACTTTATCACTGAATATGACTCAAGTCTCCAATACAATTTCCAACTCTATCTCTAAATGGCACCCTCTATACTTAACTTGGTGGGGCAGACTTGATACTATTAAAATGATGCTTGTTCCTGTTATTCTATATACCATTGCTGCTATTCCTCTGACTGTTCCCTCACATTTTTTCAAGAAAATTTACTCTATTCTATCTGTCTTTTTGTGGAACAAAAAAAAACACGTATATCCCTCGCTCTGCTCAAACGTAATAAATCGCTTGGAGGTGTTAACTTCCCTGATTTTCAGATGTATCATAAGGCCTTTCTTCTTAAGCAGCTCTCCAAATGTCAAAATCTTTCATCCTCAGATACTCCTCCTCTATGTACAGATGTCGAATTTTCCTTCCTTTCCCCTTTTTGAATTCAAGAATCTCTCACATTTACCCATAAGACGCATTTTTCATCCTCACCTATACATAATACCTCACTTATATTATTTCAATCAATAATTATTTCACATCTCTCTGATGTTGACCGTTTTCTCAATTCTTCGATTTGGCATAATCGCCTTATAACAATTAATAATAAACCTATATTCTGGAAATCTTGGCGAGATAAAGGTCTGCTTTGGGTTCCCCAACTTTACCCACATGATACCTTTCTCACTTTTCCAGAAGCACAGACACTTTGGGGCCGATTCCGATCTCGGCCGGTAGTGCTCCGAATCGGATTCGGATTCACCGGATCCGATTCGGAGCCCTGTTTCCCGACCGAATCGTACGCGGGTCCGGCCGAGCGAGTACGATGCAAGCACCCGCGAAATCGCCGACCGACTCGAACGCGGCTTCAACACGCTCCGACCGACTCGCATGGACATGACTCGCACCGCGCTATGGAGACGTTTCCCGGCCGGGTAAGTACGATGCGCGCCGCGATCAGTCCGATCGACTCGCGCCGTCCGGTTCGAAAAGCTGTCGGAGCCGGACTTTGGGGTCCGCGTCGGACCCCCTGTATGCGTAGGCACGCGAGTCGCACACAGGGGGACCCATGGGTCCCCCCTACCTGTGCATGTACGCCGCGATGCGCATGGACGCGTACACGCTGTAGGGGGCGCCCTTGTCCGCCTCGCACCCATTGAGTCAATGGGAGCCCGCGTACGCGTTGTACGACAGGCTCCCATTGACTTCAATGGGAGTCCGACCGACTCGAGACGATAGCATGCGTGCGCATCGTACTCGTTCGGTCGGACTGCTAGGGTCCGATTCGGTCGGAATTCTCTCCGGGTCCGGCTCGGTCGGGGAGATTTCCGGCCGGAATCGGAATCGGCCCCTTAATGTCCTTCCAAACTCATATTCTAATAAATTTAATGCATTGATTCATTCTATTCATTCTATACTCTTGTCTTTATCCTCTCAATCTTTGTCTTCTCACCCTTAATCATCTCATGGCAATATCCTTCCTATATTAAGTGCCCAGCCAAGTGCTTCTTCCATTTATAAATTTCTTACCAAACCCATAGAACATAGGAGTAAATCCAAAGTGGAATTACAGTGGGAACATGATTTTCATACTTCATGGTCCATTTCATTTTGGGATAAATTATGGACCAAAATTCACAAAACCTCCAGATCGGCTATTACAACGCAGACACTTTTCTTTTTATACAATAGACTCATGTTTACTCCAACATCACTTCATAAATTTATACCTACAATTGTTTCAAATTGTTGGTCTTGTAATGCATCCAATGCGGATTTACTTCATATGTTATTTTCCTGTCCTTTTACCCATCAATTTTTGTTGAAGGTATGGTCTCAAATCAATATTATCTTTCATACTCAATTTCCCTTTTTCCCTTTAAACATTTTTCTAGGCTCACTCTCCGAACAATGGCAAACTATCACATATAATACAGATATAGTGGATTTACTAATTGCAATTGCTTTCCAACAAATCACCAAAAATAGGAAACAATCCGCACAATTATCCTTCCAAGCTTGGTGGTATAGTGTCTGTTATAACCATCGACTGGATCGTGCCTATATTTCTCCTTTATCCCTACTTATTAAAAGAGAACACTTATGGTCACCTATTACTATTTTCCTAGGTACTTCTGCTCAAACATTCAACCAACACCGTCCTTTGCTGGAAGAACTTCCCAAACGTCCATAAACATATTTTCCTTTTATATATATTGTATTTTTTGTACTATTTGTCTATTTTTACTTTACAGTTATGTATATTTTAAGTCAAGTCAAATCAAATAAACTTTATTCGGTGCATAATGTACAACCATAAAGCATTCTAATAATATAATATGTATATTTATTTTACAGCCATTACTTCCTAATTGTTCAAATCACTCTATATTGTATTAAGCTCTCTTATTCCCTCATTAGACTATGGTTAGATTATTACTATTTTCTTCCCCCTTTTTGCCTTCCTCCCTCCGTTTATAACATCTGTATCCTTTTTACTTATGCAACTGTTTGGTTTTTGCTGATTATTTATCAAGCTATCACACCATTTATGATTATATTAACATATTGCAGTTTTTGTTACATATGTATGCTATGTTGCATTTTTTTTCCAATAAACTTCTTTTTCACACTTAAAAAAAAAAGATTAGAGTAGATTAGAAAATGTGACCCCCTTTAGTATCCAACACTTTCTACAAAATGGTTTAGATTGGAGTGGTAATAGTACATCTGACCCCTTTCGTATCCAACACCTTCCCCAAATAGGTTTATGTTGCAGTGGGATTAGTAAGTGTAACCCTTTTAGTGTCCAAAGCCTTCTCAAATTGGTTTACGTGAGAGGGGGCTACTTAATTGAACCCTTTTAGTGTTGAATTCCTTTGTTAAAATATATCTTTATGTAGTAGGAGTAGTTTATGTTATTTAATTAGTTTTGCTGATATATAGAAATATAATGAACATACTAGATGGTTGCGTATTTGTAATAAACAACATTGGGGCAGATGTATCAAAGATTTGATTAGCGATTCTCAATTTGCGACTTTTAGCGATTCGCAATTTGAGAATCGCTAATCGCGATGTATCTAGAAAATCGGTAAAAATCTGCGATTACTTAAAAGTCTAAGAATTTTCTGCGAATCCCGGTTTTGCGATTCCTTATTAGCGAAATTCGCAAATAAAGATTCGCAAAAACGGGAAGCAGCAATTCAGGTGCAACTTGATGGCATCACACCCAGGAAGTGGTAGTGATCTGCTGCACCTGAGTGCCTGAGGCTGGGTCAGAGGCTGTGAGGAGAGGCAGAGGAGTGAGCACAGCAGTCACAAACAGCAAAAATGGATTCCCAACACAAAGAGAAGGACAAGGAGAGGGCAGTGAGGAAGAGGAAAAACAAGTTCAGTGAAAGGGAGCAGGAGGTCTTGATTGAGGAGATGGTGTGCAACCATGAACTCCTATTTGGAAAAAAGGCACTCCGTGTACCTGAGTCCAGGAAGCGCAAAATCTGGCTGGCCATCCAGGAAAAAGTTAATGCTGTAGGTGTGACCCAGCGCACGGTCGAAGAGCTGAGGAAGAGGTGGTACGACATGCGCCAAAGGTCCAAAGAGAAGGTGGCAACCAGGCTGGCGCAGTCCAGGAAGACAGGGGGTGGAACATCCACAGCAACCGACTCAACACCCCAGGAGGAGTTGGTGGAGAGCACCCTCCTGCCAGAAAGCATCAGTGGACTGGCTGACATAGACAGCTCAGAGCCTGCAACCACCAGACAAGGTAAGAGGCATGCCAAATGCAGCCCCCCACAGCACCATCCCATCCCCACACACAGGAATGCACCCAGCACACACTACAAATGCCACTCCGGTCCACTTATTCCAGCACACACAGCAATGCATCATGGGAGACGCAGTCATAGGCACAACACAGTGGGGCAAGTACACACAGCAATGTTGAAGCAGTATGTGAGACCCTGTAAAGGCAGGAATGCTATAGATACCAGTTAGCCAATCCAAAATGTGAAAACTTTATTAAGTGAGAAATGTAGACAATGTCACAAAATCAATTTTCCCGCTTCATCCACAGCACAACCTGGGCCACTGGATGACAGTGCGGGAGATGAGGAGGTGGAAGATACAGCTGAACAGGCAGGGCAGGGGGAGCCAGAAGACAGCAGAGAGAGCACACCTGTCCCAAGGAGGAAGCGCACCATTGTGCCACCACTGCCACCCCTGGAGGCAGATACACAGTCCACAGGCGAGGAAGAAGCACAGGTAGAGCCAGGGCAGGGTGTGACACAGGTCCCGGCACAGGCCACACTGCGACATAGAGTTCATGGATATGGGAGACGCAGGCCACGTGCCAGCACCAGCTGTGGCACGGATGATGAGGACACGGTGTTTGCTGGACTGGAGGGCAGCATACTGCAGGTACAGCGCCTGCAACAGAAATCAGTGCGGTCCATAAATCGGCAGCTATGCACAGTGAACAAAAGCCTATGTCACATGGGGGAGGGCATCATGGCCATGGCAGGTGCTATCCATAAATTGTGTACCACATTCAAGAGGGACAAGGCAGACAGGCACAGACTGAGGCAACGTGCGGACAGCCGACTGCACAGCTACACCAAGGCGGTGAACCGCCTCTGCACTGCCACTAGCCAGCTGACACGTCGCACCATCAGCATGCACGTGGAGATGTCCCACTGCTGCCAGGATGTGGCAAAAGGCCTGGTGCTGGTCACCAGTGCCGTGGAACACATGCAGACAGCCAACACAGGTGGCCCAGCACTTCGTGTCTCAGAGGATAGCGAGGAGGTATCCAGCAGGAGCAGCATTACACCACCAGTGCCTGTGCCAAGACGGCGCAGTGGGAGACAGGGAGCTACACATGTGGAGTCATGGGAGGCCAGTCAGCACCCAGAGCAGGCACCAGCAGGCCGCAACAGGAGAAGATGAGCTGCCAAACTGAGTTACGCCAAAGGGTGAGGTAACCCATTACAACAGGACTCCTGGCTTGCTCACAGACCTGCACTGTGGACATAACATGTGCTACACATAGTGGGCTGCATGGAGTCTCTCAGGCTGTGTGACGTATTCTATCCTGCATGTAAGGGCTGAAATAAACACAGACCTGAAACCAAATAACACATGCCTCATGTCATTATTACTCACCTAGAAGTAGTTATGGGTTATCTCATCCCGTCTCTGTCGTCCCGCAGCTGCCCCAAATCCAACTGCAGGTCTTCCAGGGGGGCATGGGTCTTCATCGTCAGAAGTGTCACTGTCTGACAGTTCGACTGGGATGCCTTTCCTCACCGCAATGTTGTGTAGCATTGCGCAGGTGGCCACAATCTTGCAGCTTGTCTCCGGGCTGTATTGGAGTGCGCCACCGCTTTTATGCAGGCAGCGGAACCTGCTTTTGAGGATGCCAAATGTCCGCTCTATTATGCATCGTGTTGCTTTGTGAGCACGGTTGTAACGCCGCTCCCTGGCATTGGCTGGGTTCAGGTATGGCGTCAGGATGAACTCTCGCACCGCATAGGCACTGTCACCTGCAGGGACAATCATGAGAGGTCAGTCAATGGCCCACAGACCAGTGATGTACCTGTATATGGGAGGTCAGACATGCACTTACCTAGGAGGTAGCCCTCACCAAACTTGCCGGCAGTGAGACGTCCGTATATCCCACTGTGCCTGAAGATGAAGGAGTCGTGGCTGCTCCCTGGGAATTTGGCAACAATGTCCGTGATGAGATGCCTGGCATTGCATACGATCTGAATGTTGAGCGAATGGTAGGACTTGCGGTTACGGTACACATATTCGTTGGTTGATGGGGGTGTGAGAGCCACATGGGTACCATCAATACAGCCAATTACGTTTGGGAAGTGTGCAATCTTGTAGAAGTCCAGTTGTGTCTGTTGTAATTCCTGTTGTGTGGTGGGGAATTGTATGTGGTTGCGTAGCCTTTGTACCATGGCATCTAGGAATGCACGAAAGAACCGTGACAGGCAACTCTGGGACACCCCACCTGCCACAGCTATCACCCCTTGGAAACTGCTTGTGGCCAGCAGGTGCAGTGAGCACAGTACCTGGACATGGGCTGGTATGCTTTGGGTCCTGCCTGTTGGGTGTTCCATGTGGGGTCTCAGCTGCTCTATCAAGTCCAGGATGCTCTTTGTGTCCAGCCTGTACTTGTTGTGGATCTCCTCCTCAGTCTGCATGAAGAGTGTGATGCGCACCCTAAACACCCGTTCTTGTCGCATCCTTCTCTGTGCTGCCGGACGCAGTCGCAGCCTCCTTGCTATCAGGTAGAGTGAAGCCATTGTGGAAGTGGCTGGTGCATTGTGGGCCTCTTAATATAGCTTGCACCTGGTTACCACCTGGATTGTGTTGGTGTTAATTCTATGGTGCTAAATAGCGATTTCTTAGGATTCGCTATTAGCGATTTCTTGATATATTGCATTGCGATTCCTTACACAGCGATTTCGCAATTTGCGTATGTCGCAAACATTTTGGAGCTGTTTGCGAATTCGCAAGAGGGATACGCACATTTTAAGAATTCGCTAAATAGGAAATCGCTTATTTAGCGATTTCTTATTTTGCACTGCGAATATTGCTCATACATCGGGTTCTTGCTTTTGAGGTCGCAAACGCTGTTTTTTAGCGAATCGCTATTTTTGCGACCTCAAAATCGTTTGATACATCTGCCCCATTATTACTTACATATTTTATAGAATAAAGGTACATAACACATTTTTAATTGTTTATTTTTTTCAATTTTGTCTGAATATTTAAAAATTTTTGACATACAGTTGTAATTATGGAACAATATTTATATACTGATAAATAACCTTTCAATACAGTTTTATTATTAAAACACAATGTAAATTATATTTATACAGTATGGTATGTTCTAGATTTCGTAGTTTCCCCCATCATTTAACATGTTTTAACTTTTAATTCAGTTGTAACATATACATTTATTTACGTAATTTCTTTAGTATATATTAAATAATTGTATAATGTTTAACTAATAATACATACTTTTCAGTCCTTTAACTTATATTTACAACATTTGTTATCATTTGTTACATTTTTTAACAATTCCCTAAAAATCTTCTAAATATTTGTGAAACATATTTGTAAACATTTTTAACTTATATTCCCAACCATTTCTATGGGGAGATAGTCTTTCTTTAGTTTAATTTAGCAGCCATTTTCACTGCTAGCTTCTATTTTGTAGTCTATTTGTCTGATATTAAGTCTATTTTATGGAATCCATTTCGTAGGGAGGTGCTGCTGTGCATTGGAATAGGTAAGTCCTTTTAAAGATGTTTTTTTTAGGGATTTGTGAGTAGGGGGATGTAGGGAGGAGGTCTAAAGGTTATGGATAGTGATCTTTGTGGGTTTTTAATTCACATAGGGCCTAATTAGGATGTCAGTCGGAGTTTTCTCTGACTGACATCCCTGCGGTTTCAAGACCGACTGACCTTGGGTCGGAGGTCTGAAACGGCAATTATGATGCGACCGCACATAGTGTGGTCGCAAACTTCCATTTTCCTATGGGAGCTTGTGTGGCAGTCGGAATACAGCCGCAGCACAATCTCCCATTGAAATGTAATGGGAGTCACTGTAAATCTCACTGTGCCTGCCACACGGTGCAGCGATTTACAGGCTCACTGTGCCACTGGATTCAAGCTAGCCTGGCTGAGTCATGATGCCATGAAACCGGTCCCAGGAAGCTTGTTTCCGGTCCAGGGAGGACCTGACTTGGCAGTTTGGGCTGACTGTTCCCATGAGGCACAGGGTCAAGACTGATTTGCATATAGCTAAGTCTAAACTGGGGTGGCATGGTGAGCAAAAGAACAATGGCTTTAACCCAGATCTCTTGACTGGGGGTGAATGTTTGATTTGCTCTGCATTCTGTCCATCATCTGTATGTCTTTTGCTTTCTCGCCTTAAGTGCGCCGGGTATGCCCAGACGTGGGTTCGGGCTCACTGTGCCACTGGATTCAAGCTAGCCTGGCTGATGAGGGTTGATGCCCTGAAACCAGTCCCAGGATGCTTGTTTCCGGTCCAGGGAAGACCTGGCGTGGCAGTTCGGGCTGGACTGTTCCCATGAGGCACAGGGTCAAGACTGATTTGCATATGGCTAGGTCTAACTGGGGTGGCATGGTGAGCAAAGAACGATGGATTTAACCCAAATCTCTTGACTGGGGGTGAATGTTTGATTTGCTCTGCATTCTGTCCATCATCTGTGTGTCTTTTGGGATTTACAGAGGCCTCGGCCCCCAACCGGAGACCGTGGTAGAAAGGGAGCCCTGCTAGGGGCCAGCAAAGTCACTTTCTGACAGGTTTCCAATGCCGGAAAGCCCGACATGGAAAGCCTGTCGGTAACCGAAATCATAATCGCGACGGCGGAAACGATGTCCGTAAGGGATTATGTTTCGGTTTCTGACTGGCTGAAGGGCTCTTTGAGCCAATCGGAAGTCGTCTGGAATGACCGGCCAGTTTGAATTCTGACTGCCATTATCGTGATACAGTGGGCGGAAGTCAAATCAAGGATGTCGGTCAGAGACTTTCCTGCCAACATCCTAATTAGGCCCTCAGTTGTGGTAACTGTAGAGTTTTCTACTAGTGTGTTGGTCTAGGTTTTCGTACACTGTTTTAGTAATGTATTGAAATGTTATTTTATATTAGGTTATGTTACTTGGTTTTTAATAATTAATGGCAATGCATATGTTGTTTTTGATTTTAATGATTTATGTGGGTGGATATACTGTTTTTCTTTGCAGGTTTTTATTTCGAATGTGTCCTATGGACCTTAGGATTTCACTCTTTTTTTTAAAGGAAATTGGCTTTTGTTTCTAGTGAACTAAAACACTTCACTTAGATTTCCTTTCCTTTTAAGCTTTCTATTTTTAAATATTTTTCCTATTTTATTTTCGTTTCTGGATACTTTGGATTGCTTAAATGGATCTCTATTGGGCTGGTGTTATATTTTTCATTTTTTGGGGAAAATTATTTTTCCCATGTTTGGTGGAGTGTACTCCAATATCCAACACTTTTCCTACTTTTGCACTCCTTGGAGGTTGAAAAGTAATTTTTACCCATCTGCTATCCAACACTTTCCCTACTGTTGCACTCATTGGACTGGGAATAGTAATTTTTACCCCTCCGCTATCCAACACTTTCCCTACGTTGCACTGACTGGAGTGGGAAATTTAAGTTTAAAGATTTTTAAATAGTTTAATGTTTTAATTTATAATTTTTTTTTTGATTTTATGATATTAGTTTATATATATATATATATATATATATTTATTTGTTATATGTTTATATAATTTTGAAATTATAAAATAAATCAAAATGAATCGTTTAATAATGGTTTTAAAGTATAGATATATATTAATTATTATATATGTGTGTTTAACTTTTTTAATTAAGTTTATTTGTCATATGTATGTAATGTATATTAAATCTAATTTTTAATCAATTTTATTATTTAATAAATGTAATGCTTATTATTTTATTATATATATGTGTGTGTGTATATATATATATATATATATATAGTGAGAGAGAGAGAGAGATACACTTATATATATATATATATAAAAATGATATTCTGTACAACTATATTTTTGACATCGATATTTTTTTCGATATTTTTGTACTTACCATTATAAATATAGGATGTCGATATTTTTGACATCGATATTTAAAACTCAATATTGTGGTAAGGGGATATTTTAGGTGTCGATATTCTGTCAGTAAACCTGATGCCATCAGGGAAAACTGTGGAGCCAAATTTTGAAGTTGAGATTGGACTTTTGAATAAACTCTCTGCTTCTGTGTTGTTGTGCTGCTATTGAAGTAAAGGGTCCTTCTGCTTTGCGTGGCCTTCTAGCTTCTCACTATGTACTCCTCTTATGAAATGTGAAAAAATGTAAAAGAGGAAAAAATACCATGTATGATTTTTGGCAGCATTGTGAATAGCTGTAACACACTGCTTACCAGCTGTTATAACAACACCTCAGTCCATGCAATAATAATAATAATATTAATAATAATAATAATAATTCCATTTATGGAGCACCTGGTTGCACCCAACAGTGTGTCCCCGTGCTAGGATCCAGACCCCTCAGAAGGAGACCAGAGATAGCACCTAGGGAGAAGGAGGAGTACAGGAAGGCATATGGAGAATATCGGATAAGGGGTAAAATAACCAGGTTGTTAGATCTTTACGAAAGATGCTCTCAGTGGGTTCAGCTCTCAGGGTCAGCGGTAACTTTTTAGCTGCCAGATAGCCAAAGGATCGCGCTCTCATCCTGGCCCTTTGGAATTTGGGCACTTTCCGGTCGACATCAGATTACGTACAGGAATATGGGTTTTACATGGGGTGGAGATAGGTTGGACCTCTACTCCACAGAATTCTGTGGCAATTGTACATGGCTTTATAGATAATCTTTTTTTCCACTGGAAGCCAGTGGAGGGTGTCCAGAGCTCTGGAGGAGGATGATCTTCTGGGAAGATTCAGGACCAATCGGGCGGCTGCATTTTGGATGCGTTGCAGTTTGTTGAGACATTTATTAGCGGCTCCTAGATAAAGTATATTGCCGTAGTCAATCTGAGATGTGACTAGAGCATGTACAAGAGTTTTTCTGGCTATGAGAGGTAGCAAGTCAAGGATTTTTTTTAGGACTTTAAGAGTCTCGAAGCATTTTCCAGCTACCTTCCTGATTTGATTCTCAAAGGAAAGTTTTGGATCAACCAGACCCGAGATTTTTGGTTTCTTCTTTGGGGGTAGGGGTTGGCCCCAAGGTCTGGAGCCACCAAACGAAGACCAGATTGAGGGGCTTTTCCCCATGATTAATACTTCTGTCTTATTGCCATTCAATAGAAGGCAATTGTTGGGCATCCATGAGGCAAGCTCCCCTAAACAAGAGGAGAACTCATTGGCAGCTGTCTCCGTGTCCTGAGCTAATGTGACGATCAATTGTGTATCATCCGCAAGATACGATGGTTACTTTGTATTTTCCCACAATTTCTGCAAGGGGACCCATATAAAGATTGAAGCAAGAGGGGCTTAGTATCGAGCCCTGTGGGACCCCTTGCGTGAGCGGAATACTTTTGGATGAATGCAGATGTTGAGCGACTTAAAAGCTGTGGGAAAGGAGAAAGGAAGTCAGTCAGTGAAGAGCTGAGCCCCCAATCCCACAAAGCCTTAGTCTATGTAGGAGCAAGTTATGGGATACAGTTTCGAAAGCTGCAGTTGTATGGTCTTCATCAGCACTTTTCCGCAAGGTTTCAGTTGCAAGAATTAAAGCCGTTTCCATGGAGTGGGAGGCTCTGAAGCCAGATTGAGAGGGATGAAATAAATTGTTGAGATTAATGTGGTTAACCAGTTGGGTGTTCACTACTTTTCCAGCAATTTTGGCAAAGAAAGGCAAGAGCGAGATAGGACATAAGTTGTCTAGCAGACCAAGGTCTTCGGAGGAAGGGTTTTTTTTCAAAGGGAGAACTATTGCTTGCTTCCACTTCAGTGGAACTTCGCAACAGTAAAAGGATATATCTATAAGTTGTTGGACATAGGGAAGAATAGCGTCCATTCCTTGCATCAGGATTTTAGGCGAGGGGGGATCCAGATTTGATGCTCATGGCCAGTCTCTTAAGATCATCCAGCATGGGGGTTTTAAATTCAGAGAGATCAAACCCATCAAAAGAAGTGTCGTAGGGGGTGTCAAAACTGATGACGCTAGGTGCTTCTGATGGGAGTGTGTCGTAGAACTTTGCAACTTTAGATGCAAAGAAATCAGCGATATTATTACAGTTCTCCCATGACGTAGGTAAGGAGGCCCATAGTGCGGTCAAGTGAGGACAAGGATTTAAGTATGGAAAAAACTTCTTTAGGTGAGTTGTTGGCTTGCTCAATTTTATCTGTGTAAAAGGCGCAGCGTGTTTTTCTAATGAGTGCGTGATAATGTTTAAGCTCATTCTTATAGATAGTTTTACTCGTGGGGGTAATCCTTCCTCCACTTATGCTCAAGGCATTTACATGTTGTTTTGGCTACCGTCAGTGTTTCATTGAACCAGGGCGCAGAGTTCCGCCACCTCTGAGTGTTGTGAGTGGTCCACGGAGCTATTTCGTCTATGGCTCCTAGAATCAATTTTTCAACATCTGAGTTGGCTATATTGATGTCATCTCCTAGTTGGAGATTGGTGCTCAGAAGAGTCTGCGTAAAGATTTCGGTATTGAACTTAGTCCATTTCCTACAGGTGATCCTTTGTCTCGACCTGGAGGGAGGAAGAGGTCTGGTGAGAGGGGTAGAAAAGGCCACCAAATGGTGGTCTGACCAAGGGACTATCATCGGGGTATCCACTTCAATCTCCCAGAAGTTAGAAAATATTGGGTCTAGTATATGTCCTAGTTGATGAGTGGGGGTATTCACTTTTTGACTTAAATTCATCGTGTTAAGTTCCTTATATAAAGATGGTGCTTCCAGGTTAGATTTAGTATCAAAGTGCAGATTAAGATCGCCTAGGATTATCAGACTGTTGTAGAGCAGTACTGGTTGGACAGTTTTTTCAGCTAAACTAGATATAAATTTTACGAGTGGGTCCTGGAGGCCAGTAAATCAGGAAACCTGCTAGAGCATGGTCCTCTACAGTGGCTAAGGTAAAGAAGATGGCCTCGAAGTGTTCAATGCTCACGGCCTTGATGGTGCATTTGAGGGAAGGTTTATAGATAATTGCTATTCCTCCACCTTTCTTAATAGGGCGGTCATGTCTTAATATTCCGTATTCTTGAGGTAAGGCATCTAGAATATCGGGGATGAGGACTCGTTCAGCCAGGTTTCTGTAAGGAACATGGCATCAGGCTGTTTTTTCATGAGACACTCATAGATTTCGTTTTTATGTTTTTTTAGTGACCAACAGTTAATGAGTGGGGACCTTCATTTTTGCTTACTAGTGGGCATTCGCTCTATCTGAACCGGATTAAACTTGTAGTGTGAGCATTTAAGCAGGTCAGCCTCTACAGCTAGCTTATGCCAGCATGCTTCAGTGATGTCAGGTGCTAGGTTTCTCAGTTGTTCAGGAGAGTAGTTTAGAGGCTGACCGATAGTGAAACTGGCAGGGATTCTGGCCCCTGGACCCGGCCGGACGTGGACTGGCGCAGGCGGGCTTGCCTTCAGCGCAGCCATTTTGATGCAGACCGCCTCAGGGGGCATGTCCAGTTTCAGCCAATCCCGAGGCAGCAGGATTTGGAATGAGTCCACTCACCGCACCTAGAAGTCGGTGTCACAGCAGGTCAGATCGCAGGCAGGGAAAGTGTGCAAACAGCAGCAATACCACTGAAAAGGTGAGGAGATTGGAGCCAAGCAACTCTTGCACCGAGGTGCTACAAGGAAAGTAAAGACAAATTCTATGGGAGCCAGGCACCTCCCAGCAATATGTGCTACAAGGAAATAGAATATTTAAAACACACAAAACACCCCTGCCCAAGTGATTAAACACTCAGAAGGGAGTGGATGCACTATAAAAAACGCTCCTACCGGAGGAATTAGATCCGGCCAATACATGGCCATTCTAGAAAACTCTGGAACCATGTCTGTTGTAGTAGTCAGTACCTCTGAAGGGTCATTCTGGCAAGGGAATTGTTGCTGCTGCCACTGATGTAGATGGTCCTCCAGCTTCCCTCTGCTTGATCGGCAGTTGGAGATGCTTTCTATGGTAAGTTTTAAGATGATATAACATGAATGTCGTCCCACATGAGTCCAAAAAAGTCTCCAGCCAAAATCTACCGCCTGCTCACAATAAACTTCTGAAAAAGAAGATTCAAGAAGGAGGAGTGGGTGTATATTTCCTATTCATTTTACTGAACAGTATATTATCCAATGATCTTCCTTATTTTCCCGGTCATGTGATGCTTTTAGATTGTGCTTTGCTCTAGTTTGGCAGCAGTTTTTAATTCACCATGAGTTTGGGTGACAATGGGTAGTTTGATGTGTGTTTGTAGTTATGTTCTAATTGTGAGTTCAGATGTTGTTATTTTTAGAAACTGTTTTTTTTATAAATATGTTGTTAAAATAGATTTGAACCAATATGTTACTAAACAGATAGAGTCAAACTTTGTGTTAAATATGTATATATATCTGTTTTTCACTTTGTTTTTTGTATTCGTGACTACTGATGTCATTGCGACCTCTGGTGTTGCTGTGAAGAAGGAAAATGGATTTTTGATTTAATTATTTTGAAAAATGCATACAAAGGGAAAAGTTAAAATTGTATCTTACTAAATAGCTCCACTGAAACCCTATGTAAAATATGGCTATATATGTCTTTTACATTTTGTTAAAAACACCCAGTATTCGCAGTCTGTCCTTGGCAATGGCACTCATAGAATCATACAGGCACTACCTGTGCAATCATCAAAGACAACCTTTCTCCATCACTCTGCAAATGGGCCTCCTTGCATAGTACTAGTTGGGGGATGAAGTCTCCTTGGCTATTGAGGGTATTTGGGGGTCAAATATCCCTCTTGTTACCTCCAGCAAGTCCCACACAGTCAGTTTGTTAAGAGGTCTTCGGAGGACACACACCCTTTCTGCACCACTCTGCAAACACGTCTCCTTGCATACTACTCATGGGAAATAAAGTTGTCTTGGATGCGAAAGGACCTTGGGGACCAAGAAGCCCTCCTGGTACTTTCTATAAGTCCTACTCAGTGGGATTTCTGAGAGCTGGTCAGAGGCCCCATTCCCCCTTTCCACACCATTCTGCAAAGAACATTGCTACTTAAAAAACCATGGAAATTCATTGACGAAATCAAAGGTTACAGGTAAGTTATAGTTAGGAAATCAGCATTTAAAAAAACCTTCAAAATTCACTAGTAAGTAAAGAGCTTATAAAGCGCACGAATGCCGAGGCGTCTTGGCATTGGAGATTGCAGAGAAACGAGATGAAACCAGGAGTTACCCGGTCAGTCCTGAGAAGGGAAGAGCCAAGTTTTGACCAAGCTCCTAAACAGAGGTCTAGAGGATTAAAGCCTAATGTTGAGTGGTAACTCATTCCAGAGCTTGGACGCTTGGACACTAAAAAACCCAAAGGTTACAGAGCTGTTATAGTTAGGAAATAAGATTAAAAAAAACCTTAGATATTCACTAAGGGTGGGCGGAATTTGCGGAGTTGCGTTCCGCAAAATTCCGCGAAACGACAAGAAATCTCCGCGAGCACGCGGAATTTCGCGTGCTCGTGGAGATTTTGCTGCGCCCGTTGAATCCTGCCCTGCATATTTATCCACGAAGATGCCACCGTTTTGTGCAATACCTCTAGTCACCTGGAGTACTTTCTACTGGCTAATCGGTAAGTGCTACCTCGTTGGGTAAATGTATAGTGCCTTTCCTACACTATGGAAGAGATGGAGAGAAGGCACACCTGCTTAACCACGCTCACGAATTCTGCACGAGGATTGCGCTCGGGAAAATCAAGGATGCAAAGACCTCCATCGGGGATTACAGCTAACTTTTCACGTTGGAAATGGAGAGAAGGCACACCTGCTTAACCACGCTCACGAATTCTGCACGAGGATTGCGCTCGGGATAATCAAGGATGCAAAGACCTCCATCAGGGATTACAGCTAACTTCTCATGTTGGAAATGGAGAGAAGGCACATCTGCTTAACCACGCTCACGAATTCTGCACGAGGATTGCGCTCGGGAAAATCAAGGATGCAAAGACCTCCATCGGGGATTACAGCTAACTTTTCACGTTGGAAATGGAGAGAAGGCACACCTGCTTAACCACGCTCACGAATTCTGCACGAGGATTGCGCTCGGGAAAATCAAGGATGCAAAGACCTCCATAGGGGATTACAGCTAACTTTTCACGTTGGAAATGGAGAGAAGGCACATCTGCTTAACCACGCTCACGAATTCTGCACACCTGCCCTGCATATTTATCCACGAAGATGCCTCCGTTTTGTGCAATACCTCTACTCAACTGGAGTACTTTCTACTGGCTAATCGGTAAGTGCTACCTCGTTGGGTAAATGTATAGTGCCTTTCCTACACTACAGCTGCGTAAAGGTCCAGAAGAATTGACCCCAGTGACCTGTGTGTCTGTAACTTTGCCACAGCGCCGAAAGCGCCGGGGTCCTTTGATTACGCTGTCCATCATTCTGGGGAAAGGGCGGGAAGACGGTGCATACCACTAGTGTATGTGGGGCGGGGGCAAACGGGCGGGGCTTCTAGGCCTGTTCACATGCCTCTTGTTTATAAAGGGTCAGAGCAGGATCTGAGCAGCAGATGAGGAGGAAGAACCTCCTGGTCACTGGACCTACAAGGGGATTGCGCTCGGGAAAATCAAGGATGCAAAGACCTCCATCGGGGATTACAGCTAACTTTTCACGTTGGAAATGGAGAGAAGGCACATCTGCTTAACCACGCTCACAAATTCTGCACGAGGATTGCGCTCGGGAAAATCAAGGATGCAAAGACCTCCATCGGGGATTACAGCTAACTTTTCACGTTGGAAATGGAGAGAAGGCACATCTGCTTAACCACGCTCACGAATTCTGCACACCTGCCCTGCATATTTATCCACGAAGATGCCTCCGTTTTGTGCAATACCTCTACTCAACTGGAGTACTTTCTACTGGCTAATCGGTAAGTGCTACCTCGTTGGGTAAATGTATAGTGCCTTTCCTACACTACAGCTGCGTAAAGGTCCAGAAGAATTGACCCCAGTGACCTGTGTGTCTGTAACTTTGCCACCGCGCCGAAAGCGCCAGGGTCCTTTGATTACGCTGTCCATCATTCTGGGGTAAGGGCGGGAAGACGGTGCATACCACTAGTGTATGTGGGGCGGGGGCAAACGGGCGGGGCTTCTAGGCCTGTTCACATGCCTCTTGTTTATAAAGGGTCAGAGCAGGATCTGAGCAGCAGATGAGGAGGAAGAACCTCCTGGTCACTGGATCTACACGGGGATTGCGCTCGGGAAAATCAAGGATGCAAAGACCTCCATCGGGGATTACAGCTAATGTTTGACGGTAGATATGGGCAGAAAGCACTCCTGCTTAGCCTCGACCTTGCTCACGAATTTTTTGTGCTGATTAATGCGTTACAGAATTTGAGCTTCAACTCGGGCACCTGCTTCAGTGCTTTCTCTTGCACCCGAATTACGTTCCGCCGCGGATCGCGGAAGTTTCGACATTTCCGCGTTCCGCGCGGAACGCGGAAATGCCGAAATTTCGCAAGTTCCGCGAGCGGAACGGAATTTGCCGCCCACCCTTAATATTCACTGAAAAAACCAAAGGTTACAGGGACGTTATAGTTAGGCTGATATTAAATTTGTACAGAACCAGAGAAATTCAGAAGTTCACTCATGACATGGTCAGTGACATCACTGCTGACATCACTGATAACATCTCAAATGACATCACTGATGACATAATCTACAGAATCTCTGATGTACCACTAACACCCCAACTAACCTTTCATACACCCACTCCAACTTTCAGTCTACCATTCTCAAAACCATTGACACACCCATACAAGTACTTACATCGCCACTCACTGATTCATAGGTCTACACACACTTCCACTTTATCACCCATACAGCCACTCATATACCCACTTACTCACTAATACAGCCACTGACATATCCACTCATATACCCATACTGCCACAGTGTCAGACACTCATACAGCTACTCACATATCTACTCACTCACCCATAGAGTCAATCACACAGTCACTTACTCACCTATATAGTTATACACACACCAACTCACTTATTCATACAGATACTAGCACATGCTAACTCACCTATACAGTCACTAACACTCTCACAATCACTCACTCACACATCAGTCACTTATATACTCTAACACTCACCTATACTGCCTTACATATATGCAGTTACTCACCCATATACCACTGACACATTCATTCACTCACCGACACAGCCATACACACACTTGCTCACCCATCCAGCCCCTCTCAGATACACTCATGAACCCATACAGCCAGTGATTCACCCACTCACTCATCCATGCAGGGAGTTACACACCCCCTCACACACCCACACAGACAATCATACACCCATACAAGTATTCAGAAAACCAATCAATAACTCATTCAGATACTCATGTACCTACTCACCAACCCGTGCAGCCACTTACATACCAACTGACAGACTGATGCTGACATTCACACAAATTAGTCACTCACCCATACATTCACTAAGACACGTATAATCACTCACTTATGCAGTTCGTCATGCACCCCCTAAATCATGCATACAGGCACTCATTCACCCACTGATTCCTCAATACACCTTGGTGTATAAATATTTAACGCTCATAAACGTTTTAGAAACACTCACAGTCACCAGATGATGTCATGAGTGATATCACTGACCATGTCATGAGTGATGTAATATGTGAGGTCATAAGCAGTGCATTGCGGGCGTGAGTTATAGTTAACTGAGCTAACTATAACTGCTGAATATCTCTGGTTTTGTACAGGTGAAATATCAGCCTAACTATAACGTTCCTGTAACCTTTCGTTTTTTCAGTGAATATATGTATACACACACACACACACAAACACACATATATGTACTACTTAGTGGCAGTCACCGCTAGTTAGTTATAGTTAGGCCTGTTTTTCCACATACTGAGTATTTTTTGGTTTGCTAATAACTTTGTCCCTGTTTAACGAAACGTACCACAAATAAAGTTCATCCATCTCAGCTCCTTCCTGGAGTTAAAGTTTCGGGGTGATCTGTCAAGCAAGGGCCGAGAAAAAAGGGGTCTCAAAACATAAACCCTGTGCATTTTCCAAAGAATTCTTTACACAAGGCTACAGCAAAAAATGCTGAACGTAATTACATCAAATTTATCATTATGCTAGATCTTGGGCCGTACATTGTGCTTTTTGTGATTTGGTGTAAATCTGTTCAGTAGAGTTTGAGATATTAAGGGTAAAAAATAATTTTATATTTTGGCAGTTGGGAATCGCTAGGGTTCTGCAAGCCTCCCACGAGAGTCTGAAATAAAAAATGGAGTCCTGTGATTGGCCGAGAGGTCTGTTTTTCCCGTGAGCGTTCACGCTCGACCCCCGCAAGCGGTCTGATTGACTGGCTGTTGGAATGTTGGAAATTAAATGGCCACAATTACTGTTTACTGTGGGAAATTGGAGGTGTTGTGGAAATTAAACGAAAAAGCTTTATAAGGGGACAGCAGAAAGTCATGCTGTCCCACTAAGTTTAGAAAGGAGGTGTCTAATGGATAACTACAGTGAAGAAACTAAGGGCCTCATTTATGAGGAATTGGTGTAGTTCAGCACCGCCAATGTGAAAGGGCAGGAATCCACTGTATTTATGAATTACGGTGCATTCCTGTCCTTTCCCCCTGCGCTGGGGCACAGCACCAAAGTATACACCCATGCAGCATGCCTATGGAACTCCTCCTTGATGCAGAGTAAGGCAACGCAGCAACTTGAGCTGCTTTGTCTCGCTCCATATCTATGAGCCATGCAAAGCCACACAGAGTGGCTTTGTGTCACCTCATAGATATGATTGAGAGACTTGCACTGCTGGAGCGCAAAATACAGTGATGCTCCGGTGACGCAAGCCTCTCATAAATAATCCCATATTGTTTTTTAACTAATTTTTATGATCTCACTGGACTCTCGCGGGATCGTGAATATTAAAATGGAGTAGATGAGTTATCACTAGACTCCATTAGTAACAACGAATATTGTGGTGCTTTTTTGGAGAGAAAGTGTGTAAGAGATAAGTACTGTGCTGAGGAGATGGGAATTTTGTTATGGGGTTTGTTTGATCTCGCGAGCAACCCACAAGTTTTGCATGGGAAAGCCTGCCAGGAGGTGTTTCAATCCTGCAATTCTCTTGCGAGAGTCGTATAGAAAATAACTTAGCCTGCCACAAAGTATTATAAGTTCTTGCTAAAGTCTTGAGAGATCATATGGGGAGAAATTTTAAAAAAGGACCAAGGCTCTACCAATAGTTACCATTCTTATTACATGGTTGAAGAAATGCTTTGATGTGACTGGGTGAAGAACCGGAGATAGCTCGGTTTGTCCTTGGTGCTTTGGAGGAGAAGGAAGTCTTTTTGAGTTGTGCTCAGTGGAAGTGAATCTATGTAGAGCTGAAAGAGACTGGTGGGGGATATTATCAACGGCCAGCGATAATTATCGCCGGCCGTGCTTAGCGATAAATTTCCTATCGCCGGCTATCTCTGGAATTTATCGCCCTGGTAGCGCGTTATTAACAACGCATTTCTCCAGGGCGATAAAAATTCCAGCATTAGCGGGGAAATCGCCGTTTTGCAGGGAACATCGCTGGTTTTCCAGCGATGTTCCCTGCAAAACGGTGATAACCTTGCTGATACGACCCTGTGGTCGTATCAGCACAATCCACCCCCATATTAGGTATGCCTAAGTCTGCATTTTAGCAGACGTTAGTTTTCGGCGAAAACAGCGGTTTTCTCCCAAAACTAACATCTGCTAAAATGCGTTGGCAGCCTTGTAAATATCGCGATGTGCACATCAGCGATATTTACAAGGTTGTACTGCCCAGTGACGCCCACTTTGCATCTCATTAGAGATGCAAAGGGAGGCGTCGGGTAAAAGGGTGCTAACATGCGATTATGCATGTTAGCACCCTCTTGTAAATAGGGCGATAGTTTTATCTCCGCTTTTTTGGCTTTAAAAGCCAAAAAAGCGGAGATAAAACCCTTGTAAATATGCCCCTTGTGTGTTTATCTGCATTTAAGAAAGAACTCCAAGTTCAGGTATTGAAAAATGTATTTTATAAACTTTGCTGTGAAGTGTCAATAAGTGTACTAATGTTGGTAAGCTCATTCTATTCTATGTTTACAAAGTGAAAAGCTGTTTGGGAAGGTGTAGATCTATTATTATAGCTCTTGAGAGGTCACATTACAATGTAGAGAGATGTGAGCAAGGTTTGTAGATTGTGTTAAAAAATGAAGTTTTTCAACTGTATATACTTGCCAGTAAAGGAGGTACTGTTTCTTAAATCATAAAACAAAGAGTATAGTGCTACAAGCTCTACTGTTCTTATGAACCTCATTGCATGTATATTTTAATACTATAAGATGGTTGAGTCATAAATTGGCTAATTCCAGAGTGAACACCGTGGTGAGTGTTAGCAAAGGTTTGTCAAGATGATTGTGTTATTTTAGAAACTATTATAGAAGCAGAGTTAATGACATGTTATAATTTATTTGAAAACTATGAGAATAGACTGGTTGAGGGTGTGTTATTTTTCAGGAGAAAGGAATAACAAGCTGCTGGTGCATAGGATGGATATATGTGATTGTGGGTGAAAAATGTAGAAAGGTTTAGAAAATTTACTGATGTTACAACATTATAATTTATCAATTTGTGACCAGTATGTAACTTTTACCTTTTTGGTTATTTTGTCTTTTTTAAAGAGGAAACTGGAAACTTGTCTCTGAGGAAATAATTACCTGTTTACATAAGCAGCAAAAAAGAGCCTTGATTACAAAAGCAGGATTATTGTGCTGTTCGCAATGTTCTTGAAGCACAGTGTATTCAAGTGGCAAGGATGTGGCAGTGACTGAACAATTGTGCAGTTCAGTAGCATGAGCTAACTCTGTGCAAGCTAGGGTTTGTGAAATGTAATTTATAGACATTGTGCTTTGCTGAAACTTTCTTGCCAAATAGACTGCTAATATAAATCTGAAACTGAACACTCTTTGGCAGGGAATAGTGTGCTATACAAAAGGAATATGTTGTATATATTTGTGTATTAACATCACATGATCCTAGTGTCGTTAGGTGGGACGCAGCGCAATTAACCATAACACTCTACATGTGAGTGAATGAAACGACACTCCCGCACCCAGGGCGATTACCGCACACCTCCAAAAAGTGATCATGTGCTTAGAAATTCGCATATGAAAAAGACTGCTCTCAAACCTGTCTTCCTATGTTGAACTGCAAAGAGTGCCTTGTATACACCCCACCAGCAGAAGAGTCCAAAATGTATTATAGAATTCCTACCTCTATGCAGTTATACTTCGGGCCTGGCCAGTAGATATTGGACATCAGAATCCCAAATTCTATAGTGGAGTGATAACCTATATTACTATGCTTATGTGAAATTACCTTCTCAGAATATAGCACAGAAGTAAAGAGACATTCTCACCTGAACGTCCCCATAAAGCTTCCAAAAGAATTATCCGTACATGAGTTGCCCAATATGAGGTCAATGAAAAGAAGTAACAAAGTTCCAAATATTTTCACAATCTCAAAGCGCACCGTATGTTCACACGTTTATGGCGATCTACAGAGAACAACCAAAATGCATGGAAGGTACAATAAAAAGACCTGGAGGGGAAAGTGAGGAGGCACAAGAAGAAGAAAGGAAAGGAATTAAACTCAGGTCCAGGGAAAAGAGGAATTAGGAGGCAGTCAGGATCGGGGTGTAGAGGAGAAAAACGTATCTGACAAAACATTGACAGAACAAATGATAACCATGCTAGAGAAAGGGATGGGTTTTTGCCCAAGAAAGAAGGGAGATATTTGTAAATCTAAGATCGATTTATTCAAATTTGCGAGAAACCTAAAATTAAAGAAATTCTTTAATACCAATCCTGTTATGTTATGTTAATTTCTATTTGTATAGCGCCAAATCACCAATGGTCTCTAAGCGCTTGTAAGGACCATGAACCTAGGAACCAGGGCACGGCTCCGGAGCTCGGTGAGTCAGGGTAAGCTTATCCAAATGCCTGAGTGAACAAGATGGTCTTAAGTTTCCTCCTAAATGGGAGTAAGGTGACTTCCCTGTGCAAGCTCTCCGGTAGCTTGTTCCAAAGCTGGGGAATCACAACTGAGAAAGCTCGCCCCCCCCAAGGTGACTTTATCAAAGCGTGGGCATGCCAACAGACTTGCCTCAGAAGATCGGAGGCAATGGCCTGGCACATAGTTCTTCAAACGGTCTTTGATGTAGCCGGGTGCAGCTCCGTTCAGGGCTTTGTGTGGGATGCACAGGCCCTTAAACCTAACCCTCTACTTAATTGGGAGCCAGTGAAGTTGTTGTAGCAGAGGTGTGGCACGTGCTCTTCTCGGAAGTTTAAAAATCAGTCTTGCTGCGTCATTCATAACTACCTGGAGTTTCCCTAATAGTTTATTAGGTAGCCCTATGTATACTGCGTTACCGTAGTCCAAGCGCGACACAATTAGTGCCGACACTACAGTACGCATGGTGGAAAATGACAGCAGGGGTACTAGTTTCCGGAGTTGCCTCATAAGGCCCACACAACTCCCCACCACAGCGGTCACCTGATTGTTCAGTGTTAACTTGGTGTCCAGCCTGATGCCCAAGGTCTTCACAACTGGCACCGGTGTCGGAGTAGTGCCTAGCTCTTGTGGCCAGAAGGAATTGGACCAGGGGTTGGCCCCTGCGGTGATAGCAAGCAGCTCTGTCTTGTCAGGGTTTACTTTCAATGAATTAACGGTCATCCAGTTCATAGTGAACCGAAGGATGTTCTGCACATTGGACTGTGCCTGTGTGGAGCTGTCAATCCGCACGATTAGTTGCATGTCATCAGTGTAGTTGAACACCTGACATTCAAGTTTTGCCAGTGCTTCCACCAGTGGCTGGAGGTAGATGTTAAAGAGCAGGGGGGACATCGCAGATCCCTGTGGAACCCCACATGGCAAGGCGCCGTTCCTGGACACGCATTCTCCTAATTGGACCTTTTGTGACCGATCCTTCAAGAAGGAAGCAATCCATTGGAAGACAACGGCAGTAACTACCAGCCGCCGGACACGGGCCAACAGCTGAGCATAGCTTCCTTAAATTTGTGAGGAACCTTCCCGGTTGCCAAGGACAGGTTTAGTAGGGACAGCATCTCTGGCCCTATCAAAGGGGGGACCATTTGGAACACCCTGGGAGGGCAGGGGTCTTCCGGTGACCCTGATTTCACTTTGGCCATAGTATGCGCAAAACAGTTTAAGTCTAGGGCAGGAAAAACAGAGAGAATACCGCCCTGAAAGTCTGGTGGATCTACCACAGATAAAAGGCAAGGGCTTATACGAGTGTTACCTATTTCTGTCAGGATATCCTTAACTTTAGCTAGGACAAAGTCCTGTATCTTGTTACAGTCATCCAGATTGGCAGCCGTCCTATGTTCCTTCTTTTGACTCAACTCCCTTAGCACATTGAAGGTCTCCTTCTGAGTATCCGTGGCCTCCTTAATCTTCAACTCATAATACGCGGATTTTGTTGCAATAATTGATGTTTTATAGAAGGCTAATTTTGCTTTGTATTCCTCCCGGGCCTTTGGATCGTATAATTTCCGCCAATGCCTTTCACAC
This sequence comes from Calotriton arnoldi, assembly GCA_963921515.1. Classification (NCBI taxonomy): domain Eukaryota; kingdom Metazoa; phylum Chordata; class Amphibia; order Caudata; family Salamandridae; genus Calotriton; species Calotriton arnoldi. The sequence continues at coordinate 1,364,790 of CAWUFW010003980.1, forward strand.
TGGCGGAAGGCATGTTTTTCCCCTCTTAGTTCCTCCGTATACCATGGGGCACCCTTCACTCTATTCAGTATCCTTTCCCTCCAGGCAGGAGCCACCTTGTCGATGGCTGTCCTCAACCGGCATGTAAGTTCCTCGTACTCCAAGTCCGGGTCCCCGGTCTGTTTCCCTGGGTGCCTTGTCTCATATAATGCTTCCATCAAACTGGCGTCCTCTATCTTGGGCCAATTCTGTACCATCCTCCAACTGGAGGTAGGAGGTTTGGTCGACTGGGCAGAGGGATCTCAAAACTGATCAGATAGTGATCTGACCAGCTGCATGGTCTACACTCTGTCAGTAGTGCAGCGGGAGATGTAGTCCAAATGAGGTCTAAGGTATGACCCTTCTCGTGAGTGGGGATCTCCACAATTTGTTTCAACCCCAGCGTGGTCATAGCCTCTCCAAACCTGCTGGTCACATGTTCTCTTGGTGCCTGATCCCAGTGGTAATTGAAGTCCCCCATTACTAGGATCTGTTGGTATCTAGAGCATAGATCACTAACCACTTAATTGAACAGATCATTAAACAAAGGGGTTGACCGAGGTGAACGGTATGCTACTACCACTATCAGGCAAGAAGATTTAAGCCCGATTTTAATCCCCAGGACCTCCGCCCCATCCAGACTCTCTTCTACTATCTTCTCAGTGGTCAGGGCCCTGCGGCAGAATACTGCTACTCCCCCCCCCTCTTTTCTTCCCTTGTCGATTGTAAGGGGGGAAGGGAGGCCACTATATCAGGGCCTGAGGCATCCTCTAACCAAGTTTCTGTTAGTGCAAGGATATCTAGCTCCTTCTCCTGGAGCAGCGTAAAAATTTCCATATTGTGCTTCTGAAGGGACCGAGTGTTCAACAAGGCGGCCCTTAAGCTAGAGGGGTCCTCCAACCCCACACCTTTAGCCCTGTGAGTCTGAGTGCAATCCTTCTCTGGCCCCCCTTACCAACTAACAGGTTGTCTAGTAGAAGCCTCTCTTCTAATGCTACAGGAAGGGCAGGCGTGTGGAGTGTACCTTTCAGTTCGCAGAGTTCCTCCATGGAGTAGATTAGTTTCTGACCATGGGTCCTGGCCCCTGGACCCGGTCCGGCGCAGACGGGCAAAAACGGGCTTGCCTTAGGCGCGCCTAATTCTGCAACCAATAAAGCAATCAAAACATATCCTGTGGATTGTTTTTCTGACACTCTTACTATACAAAATAGTTGGTATACAGAATTACTTCTGTCAATCACGGATGTTGATTAGGACCATATTAATATGGAACGCTTACTAGAAGATCTAAATGTAGATACTGATCTGACCATCTCTAGTGGACTTAAAAATAAATCCAAGTGGACACCGACATTGCCCAGTGTCTCTATTTCACCGTGCTATTCTGTTCTTCCAGCAACAATAACTGGACCTTGAAAAAATAACTGTGTAAACATGAAATGTTTTTGAAAAAATCTTTTTGTTGTATGAATATATGTACAGTATGTATTGACTAAATGTCACACTGATTATTAAATTTGAGAGAACCCCAGTACAAATCCAAATATTGTCATATCCTGTGATTTGAGCGATCAATAGAATACATAGATCATGTGTTTCAATTTAAAAAAATCAATGTTGTAATAATATTGTTGATATCGGGGTACATCTGTCTTGCATCAACAGCCAAGGAAGTTTGGTGTTTCTGTTACCCTAATTGGCACCTAAACTAATTCTTTTTCATACTTGGAATTTGCCAACACGCTACCCACCTTAACACTTCTTTGTTCTTCTGATATGTGACTGTCTGTGCCACCACTACCCCCTGTCTATTTTGTAACACAATAGATATTTTCTACAAATTGGTATTGAATGACTTGAATAGACATCTTGACAAGAAGAACAGTCATAAGAATAGATTCAATGATGATCTGACTAGAGAAGAACGTACAGCTCTGGCTGAATTGAAATGAGATAAGAGTCTCACAATAAGCGAAGAAGACAAGGGGGGCAACATAGCTATTATGAACACTGAGGATGATAATCAAGAGATCTTGTCACAATTAGCAGATACTACCTGCTATGAGAAACTCAATAATAACCCCATTGGCCCATTGACAGATAAAATTAACACTCATTTAACAGCGTGGTTTGACAAATGTCTGGTAGATCAGGACAAATACATGTATTTGAAGGTTGTGAGGCCCAGATTCCCGTGTATTTATACATTACCTAAAATTCACAAAAATTTGCCATTTCCACCAGGTAGACCTTTTATTTCCAGCATTGGGGGACCCACCGAGAGATTGTCTCAATATGTAGACTTATTTCTTCAACCACTGGTTAGCAATCTCCCATCCTATATTAGGGATACCAAACACATTCTGAGCCTACTATAGGATGTAATATGGGAGGAAGGGATGATTTTAGCCACACTTGATGTGACAGCTTTGTATACTAGCATCAAATCGGAGCTAGGGATACTAGTAGTCAAAAGATACCTGAGCACCAGTCTGGCAACACAGTGGGAACACGTAGAAATGTTACTCACCATGATTGATGTTATTCTTTCCAATAATGTTTTTCTATTCGGTAAAGAGTGGTACAAGCAGATACAAGGAGTTGCCATGGACTCCAGATTTTCACCATACTACGCCAATCTCTTTATTGGATGGTTTGAGGATGAGTGGATCTGGGGTTCCAAGGGAACCAAATGATACGAATCTATCATTTATTGGGAAAGATACATTGATGACTGCAGTATGGTTTGGTCAGGGTCAATGGATAATTTGAAACTATTTTGTAAACATCTGAATAGTAATGACAAGGGCATCAATTTCACGTATCACTACAGTGTGCAAGAAATTTAATTTTTAGATGTGGTGCTGTATATGGAAGACAACCAGATAAAGAGCAGATTCCATTGAAAGCCAACTTCATGCAATGCCCTGTTGCATGCTAACAGTGCGCATCCAAAACACCAGATTCAAGGAATTCCTTATGGTGAACTGGTCAGGGCGAGGAGGAATTGTAGCAATGATGGAGAACATAAAGATATGCTTTAGGGCAAGGGGCTACAATAAACATATTATTAAGAAAGCAGAATGCAAGATTCTAAAGGTTAAAATATCAGCCACACTGAGAGAGAGGCAGTATAAGGATAAAGTAACAATGAGAATAAGAATGATTACAGATTACAATGACATGTCCAAGATATTGAGGAAGAGCATGTATAAACACTGGCATATTCTACGTTCTGGCAAGACTCTTGAAGAATGCATAACCCATGTTCCTAGCATCATGTACAGATGAGGGAAGACTATAAGATCACTACTGAGCCCGAGTAATCCAAGAGTCAAACCACCGGAGACTTGGCTAACCCAAATATCAAGAGGGTTCCATAAATGTGGAAATTGCGGTACATGTAGATTTGCAATGGACAAAAAGAAAACTTTTTCAGGTGCGGATGGCAGATCATATGATATCAGATACAGAATCAATTGTAATATTAAATATGTGATATATATTTTGGAATGTAAATGTAAACATTTATACGTAGGCAGTATGATTAGATCCCTCAGAGAAAAGATCAATGAACATGTGAGAGCTGTGAAACAGCAGGCTACACGATATTCAATGGCTATACACATTAAGGGTTGTAATTCGCAGGGCCCTCACAAACATTTCACCTTTTGTGGCATTGATCATGTTGAAATGGACCCCAGAAGGGGTAACAGAAAACTATTCTTAAGACGCAGGGAAGCTACTTGGATCATGCGTCTGAGAGCTGTGGAGTATGGTTTGAATACCGATCAGGAAATACAGTACTTTCTGGGTAAATAAACAGACTTATACATGCATCTAGTGAGAAAAATTATGCTTTGATTATATCTTATGTGTATACATATAACACTGTGACTGACTGTATTATGTTTCCGAATGTCATTTGTTGTTTGTTAGTTAATATACCTGCGTTTTATTGCATTGGAATTCAAGATGCATATATAGGCTTTGTGTGTAAATTCCTCAAGCATATGGCTTGACTACATGAGCAAAGTTATTGATAGATCAATGGAATTCTATCAGACTATTGGGCACCAGTAAGAGGGGACACAGTGTAATACCATAGACCGTCATGGAGCAGGGTACATCCATTTGTGGTACTGTTGGCCCCAATTGTGAACTTAACGTGCTAATTTGTGGACATTAGCATTGCTGGCTTCATAGTTGGTGCTTCCTTACCTTAGCAGGGTTATTTCTTTACTCCTTTCTGAGAGCAGACATATTGGATATAGCGTATACTACCTTACATGAAAAGGGCTTATCCCGGTCTCAGGTATAAAATGTGAAATTTGACCCTTTCAATATGGTGCCCATTCGGACACGTCAGCTCAGAGGTTTCCGACTTTAATATAGACGGGACCTTCTTGTATTAGAATAAGCACTGAAATTGACTTTAGCACACCTTTTTTCATAAATAAGGGTTTCACTGCAGCCTTTTCGTTATTCCTTGTGCCTTTTTCCAAAGTACTTACCTTTACACTCTAATATAGAGAGCTCCAATATGGCGCCCGTGTTGATATGGGTCAAACAGGATACGTGGTCTAGTATTCCACATCCTCCTTCTATATTTCGGAGTATGCGTGTCAGCCAGTCTAGATTTTACACGGCGGAAGATAGAGAGCCGTCAGGACGCGTATCGGCGTCCGCAGCATTGGTGGGATCATTGTTTGTGATTATACAACTAAACTAGTGTTTCTCTCCTACTTGAAACCATTTGACATAGACTGTTGTTTTTCCCTCATTTTTTGTGGTTCGCAACTATTTGGGCTTGATACATTGCCCTTGAGTCTTTTGATTCCTGATGGCAAGACGCAGATCGGCGTCCTAGTCAGGTAAGACTCCAGCTCGTGTGGTTTTTATTTGAGATTTACCATAGCGATTTTGTCCCCTAGGTTTTAAGCCATTTGAACAACACTCAATGGGTTTCTTGTGAGGTTTTACGTGTCTTTCAGAATGTTTATTACATTATGAATTTTGCATTGAGTCTAATTTCTTGCCTTGATGGCGCAATAGAGAGTGCCCACCTGATCTGCATTCTTGACTCTGATCGGATTATGTTTGGCAATGTCTATTAGTGAGCTATCTAGTGTGTCAAAATTGACATGAACTTTGTTTCATTGTTTTTTATTTCGCAGTAAGCATGTGAACATACGGTGTGCTTTGAGATTGTGAAGATATTTGGAACTTTGTTACTTCTTCTTTCCATTGACCTCATATTGGGCAACTCATTTACGGATAATTCTTTTGGAAGCTTTATGGGGACTTTCAGGTGAGAATGTCTCTTCACTTCTGTGCTATACTCTGAGATGGTAATTTCACATATGCATACTAATATAGGTCATCACTCCATTATAGAATGTGGGATTCTGATGTCCAATATCTACTGGCCGGGACGGAAGTATAACCAGCAGAGAGGTAGGAATTCTATAATAAATGTTGGACTCTTATACTAGTGGGGTGTATACAAGGCACTCTTTGCAGTTGGTTATATTCATATATATTTGTTCACACTAATATATAGGTATTAGAGTGCTTCGACATATGAAGGCAGGTATGAGAGTAGTCTTTTTCATATGCGAATTTCTAAGCACATGATCATATTTGGAGGTACGGTAATGGACCGGTGTGCGGGCGTGTCGTTTCATTCGCTCACGTGAAGAGTGTTATGGTTAATTGCACCGCGTCGTGTGATGTTAATACACAAATATATACAACATATTCCTTTTGTATAGGCACAGTATTCCTTGAATGATTGATCCGGTTATGCACTGATCCAGTCTCACAGTGCGTTGTACACCAGTTAATTTGATGGATGGTTTTGGTTTCCACTTCACACAAGATGTATAGTGTGTGTTGTTCTTCACACACTACAATTTTTTGTATATTATTTTCCAGCCCTGAGGAAGTCGTGGATTTTTTCCCAGATGACAAAATCCGTGTTGGCTGGATAACAAAAAGAAGAAAATGAAGATCAAGAAAATCCGATTTGAAATGTGTTCTTTTATATGATTGTAATAAGTTGGTAATTGACTTAAGTGTGTGCTCGTGGAGTGTATATATTCAGATAGATCCTTTTGGGTCGCATTGAAGGGGTTTGCATGGTTTCCTCTCCCTGGGAGCATCATGTTTAGATACACATGGTTCTGACGTACCCGTAAATAGTGAGTGCCAATCTCACACGGTGTTCCATCATCCACAGTGAAGCATACTCTTTTGCAGGCTAAGGTGCATAAAAGACTGGACAAAAAGTGTTATACAAATCAAAATCCAGTAGGCAAATAATGTAAAAAGGGGGGAGACATTGGCTCCTGCTGCAAGTGTAAAATATATTTTCAGTTATATAGTTGTTTGGTTTGTTTAATAGTTGCTCACATAGTTTGTTAATATAGTTGCTGTAGTTCTGTACAGTTGTTAAATTGTTTTGTTGTAATAAAAAGTTTAAAGCTACTTTTAAGTTTTTTGCTTGATACTTATTACAAATTTCAATTTCATTATAGTAGTGCAATATTCCCCAAAACTGTCAGTTTCATCTTTAGTAACTGTAAATATGCTGCTGCATGTATATGTATCTCTGTGGTAGTATCCACATCTGTTGTTCTAGTGACACTTGTTAATTGAGAAGGCAATTATTTTGTTATGCTGCCATGGTTACTTGTCATTCAACAGTAGAAATATCAGTTATTATCCAAGCTGCAGTATATGGACCTCTGATAGAAGACAGCGGTATTGACACAAAGAGCAATGCATCTTCATGCTCTAATACGGACTCCTATCACTTGCCATGCACACAGTATTACATACAATTGTTGGATGTCAGAAAGAGAGGGGATTATGTCCCTACAATAAAGTATGTACACCAGTTGTACACACCACAGTTTTCAATAGAGAGGATACTCCATTTTATACTCTACTATGCACATTCATCACTATGAAAAGAGGTATGCGCAGAGAGAACAGTCTCTACCCACAGTCTACATTGCACATATCTTACTCTGGGGAGATGTCTCGGATGACAGGGCAGCGTGTTTCCATACCATAGTGTACATAGTTGTTATGCAAGAGAGACTTCTGAGCATAGGTAATTTCATCTCTACAGCTTAATTGTACATCTGATCTGATCTGTCATCCTGGGGATAGGTGTGTCCAGAGAGGTAAGCCCCTTTTCACAGTCTAATTTGCATACCCATTATCCAAGATACAGGTCACAGGAGAGGGGCCAGTCTCTCCCCACACTGTAGTATGCAGACTTATCAAGTAAGACAGATGTGTCAGCTAACAGAGCAGTTCCTCCCCACAGCCTGCAATGTATACCTGTCAGCATGGAAAGAGGTATAAGCAGAGAGAGAAATGTTTCTGACAGTCTATTACAGACACTTCCTACCGTAGTAAGATGGATTAGCAGACAGATTGCTCCCTTCCCAGAATCCGCTGTGTATCCCTGTTGCTCTAGGGAGAGAATAAGGATCGATTTCTGCTAACTTTGACTGTGCAAAATGCGTCTGCCACCAAGTTTAACTTGGTGCTAAATGTAACCCTGGGCAAAGCACTACGCTACGCTCGCGTAATTTGCGAAGTTTGCGCTACTTCGCGAATTGCACGTAGCACAGTGCAAACACGCGTAGTGTAGCGCAGCAGTCATTTTTTGCTTGCTCGCGGTCCTCAACGTCAAGTTGGCGACCGCGAGCAAGCAAAATGACATCCCGGCAAGACTTTTTCCTCGTTCGCGATCAGCAACATAAAGTTGCCGATCGCAAGCATGGAAAATAAACCTCCCGGCGAGATTCTCAACGCGGGGAGGTCAGGTTTCTCATTGCGAGTGGTCGCGTATGCTCGCGACCGCTCGCGATGATAAACTACCAGTCTGCGTTGAGAAAGCTGCTGCTCGAGTAAAAATCTACTCGAGCGGCAGTAAAAGACAGCTCGCACTGTGCAAGATGCCGTTTTCAATGATTGCACAGTGCGGACAAGCATCCGGCACTGTGCAATCATCGCAAACAGCGCACTACGCAGTTCGCGTAGTGCTACGCGTAGCTCGCGTAGTGCGAAGTGCACTTCGCGTAGCTTCGCGTAGCACTACTTCGCGAACTACGCCCAGGGTTAGCTAACTGTGCATGATAAGTTTTGCAAATGGAGAGATAAAATATGCAAAAGTGTATAAATTCAGGACACAATTATCAAGACTTTACGCTACTGTAACGTGGGCTAAGGCAGTGCTAAGTCATGATAAGCATTTACTTCCCTGAGAGGATTGCTTCTACACTTGAAAGTTGACTTTAAAGTAGAGCAAATATTTATTTGTACTGTTTTGTGCTACTTGGCATCACTGGACCATTCCGTTAGTGATGGTGGGTGTACCCAAAGCTTCCACCTATGCTTTTTGATATAAAGCCAGATCAACTAAAAGATTGTAAGACCAGGCTTTGCATAAAAAATACTGCTGCCTTGAGGGAGGTACAAAGTAAGAAAATTATTTAATTTCTTCCGACATTTCACTAATTGCATGCTTGTTGCATTGTAAAGCACACTGAATTTTGTAGTGTACTTTAGAACAAAATCTATAGTAGATAGCACACGTTATTGTGCACTATTGTATTGTATTCCAACATTTATATAGCATTTACTACCCCTATGTGGGGCACTGAAGCACTTGCCTACATGGGTAACATGCTACACTGTGTATGGTGTGTGGTTGTGAGCTGGCTTTGTTTTGATCCTGTGTGGGAAGTGTTTCCATGTTGTGATTGATGACCACCGAGGTGCGGTTATCGTATTATGGGACTCAGGACTTTGCCATGTGATGGGTGAACAAGGGTGAGTGACAGGTCCTCAGTTTATGGCTTTCAGTAAGCTGCAGGCTTGGAGCAGCTCTGCCCGTACCTTCATGGCATTTCTTATATTGATAGTCCCCTTAGTTAGTTACTGCACTGGATTGTCCATTCTGAGATATTTTGTTTAAGGCTTAAGGTCCTTAGCAGGCATAGGTTAAAAGGAAAAATAGTGGAAAGATCTGCTGGGATGAATATTGTTAATATCATCCAGTACCTGATTGTCATTGTGAGATGTCACACCCAGCTCCCAACGTGGTTACGCCCTGCCACATATTGCCGCCCAACATGGGGTGCCAATTCTCACTTCTATCTCAGTCAGTTTGTCATGCCGAATCAGGGGTATAGCATTGTGCTGTATGAGGCACCAACCTCTGAACTTGCCGAAAGTTATATTTAATGAAGATGCAAGCCCCTTCCAGCGTCAGAAACAGCCAGGGGGTCCCCAATGATCTTCCAGGCGAAGGGGATCAGGGTTCTGCAGGGCATCTACCAACGACTTTCAAGCTTGGGCTACATCTAATGAACCATGGCCCGCTGAGCCTCCCTCAGCAACACTGCACTCTCATAACTCGCCCATCTCTCCAATTCTCGCTTCCAAACCTCCACTCTGGAGCCCTTGGAAATTTCCAGTTTTGCGTGATCTCCCTCTTTGCTAAAATAAAGGTCAAACCTTGCAACCCACTAGTCACCTGATTCTTAGCCGTATGCGGGTACCAATGTCGTAGGAAATGGTCAGGCATGCATGGGCCTTCTACCTCAGTCACTATTGTTATGATCCTACTAATTTCCTTCCAATAATGGCGAGGCTCTGGGCATGCGCAAAACATGTGATGAAACCCGGGCCCCCACCCACTTCTAATCTCGGGCATTTCACACCCTCCATGGCAAAGTGTCTGACTATTCGTCCAGACGTGAGATATGCCCTATGAAGTACATAGAAAATATTAAGTTTAAGCCTGGCATTCCTGGAAACCTTAGACATGTGTTGTAAGATAGTCCCCCTGTCATCTTCCGGGATGGGAATCCCCAGATCTCCCTCCCACAGTCCTCTAAGGGCCGGCAAGCGTAGGGTCACCTCACTCCGAATCGTCCTATAAAGACAAGTGACCATCTTGAAGGTTCCCGATGACGTAACCAATTATTGGCAACTCTTGGAATGTGTGGGTCCCGAGAGGCCCCCCGCCAGTGTTTGAAGATGACCCCTTTTACAGCGACATAGAGGAGTAGCTGGCCCTGAGATAAGTCATAACCGGCAATAATAATCAGGTATGTACCCCAAAATCCAAACAAACAACCAACTTGCATGCATTTGTGGGTGACCCCACCAAAACTGTGAGGAAAATCGGAGGGAGGGCTAAAGAGGAACGCGCCACCCAGCCAGCCCCCCAGACAGTCAGTAGTAAATAGGAAAGAAAAGGAATATGGTTCCACCATCCCCCTAGGACCCCTCTTATCCCCCCATTTGTGTAACATAGGGATCTCAGCAAGCATTTCACAATAGTCACCATAAGTCTTAAGGTACACCAGGAACTCCAAATTATATCATCTGCCATGCCCGAAGTAACACCTGGTAGAGCATTATCAGAGTTCTCATATGAGCTGGCATTCTGGGTCTGATCAGATTCCTGAGCAGTGTCCCCATCCAGCAAAGAGGAGGCATATCTCTACAGTTATTCTATGCCTGTTCAGTTGGTGATGGGTGGTTTATTTACTGTGGACTGATACAGAGCTGCGTGATGGACATGACACGTAGCATTTTTCTCTTACGTGAGTATAAGAGTGTCGAGCAGTAAAAGGGAATTATTATGCCGCATGTATGAAGTTGTGATCTTTGAATTGATGTGTGGGCAATATTCAGAGATACAATAATAAGAATTAAGGCAAACATGCATGTGACTTAGAGTAGGCTGTGTTCAGGGAGAGGAGCCATGCAGAGGATGGAAAGGAAGGAGAGAGTCATTCAAAAGAAAAAGGAGAGTCACTGATCGGAAGTTTTAAATCAAAGTTAGTTATTCATGTAGAGTTTAGTGAAGATTGTGGAGGCTTCTTGAGATTGCATGCAAATATATAGAAATAAACAACATATTTCAATATGCTAGAAAATGCATTGGAAGGAAAATGAGGAACAGGAATGTTGGATAGCAAATGTTTGTGCTAGACATGCAGTCCCCATTTCCCTCTCAAGCTCATGGCAGGATTAAGGAGAACAAAGTCTGTTTTAGTGAGTATGTGTAAAGTAATGCTCCTCAGGTCAGATAGCGCTGGGGCTGTTTCTAATCTGGAGCACCCACAACATTGGCAGAATTAAGAATGAAGTTTAGGATTTTGCATCTTGCTGTCATTCAGCCTTTCTGTAGTAGTAATCACAGACACAAAATTATAAGCCATGCCTAGAACCTTCCTCACTTGAGCAATAGAAGTTGCAGTCCCAACCCTCACACCTACCATCTACCGAACTTGCAGTGTTAGCAGTGACTCATTGTCAGTGAAATTGCTCTCCCACCCTCGCAGCTCCACCATTAAGTGAGGCCTGCCCCTGCACTCTCGAGTGTTGGTGATCGAGGCCCTCCTCCACCCGCAGGTTTCCCTGCGCCTCATCCCTGGTTGTCCAGTGGACCTCTGTCTCCTTCCTCTCACTCTGCTCTTTCACACGTTTTTCTACCCTTTTCTATCTTTCACCTTTCTGCACTTTTCTGCATCTCTGCTCTTTTGTGCCTTATTTCTGCTCATTTTCCCTTCCTCTCGCTCTGCCCTTTCACTCGTTTTCACTCGTTTTTCTACCCTCTTTTATCTTTTACCTTTCTGCACTTTTCTGCATCTCTGCTCTTTGTGCCTTATTTCTGCCTATTTTCCCTTTTTCTTTATCCCTTATTTCCTCCCTTTACCTTTCCCCGCCGCTGCTGCCCCCGCGGCCCCTCCCCCCAGCGCGACCGGCCCAATACAGCTCCCCTCCCCGCTCCCGCCTCCCAGCTGTCCAGCCCTCCCGACCCCTACTTAATGGCGGCCACTGCGGGGACAGGCGAGCAAGACCACTGACTCATTGTCAGTGAAATTGCTCTCCCACCCTCGCAGCTCCACCATTAAGTGAGGCCTGCCCCTGCCCCTGCACTCTCGAGTGTTGGTGATCGAGGCCCTCCTCCACCCGCAGGTTTCCCTGCGCCTCATCCCTGGTGGTCCAGTGGACCTCTGTCTCCTTCCTCTCACTCCGCTCTTTCACTCGTTTTTCTACCCTTGTCTATCTTTCACCTTTCTGCACTTTTCTGAATCTCTGCTCTTTTGTGCCTTATTTCTGCTCACTTTCCCTTCCTCTCGCTCTGCCCTTTCACTCGTTTTCACTCGTTTTTCTACCCTCTTTTATCTTTCACCTTTCTGCACTTTTCTGCATCTTTGCTCTTTGTGCATTATTTCTGCCTATTTTCCCTTTTTTCTTTATCCCTTATTTCCCCCTTTACCTTTCCCCGCCGCTGCTGCCCCCGCGGCCCCTCCCCCAGCGCGACCGGCCCAATCCAGCTCCCCTCCCCGCTCCCGCCTCCCAGCTGTCCAGCCCTCCCCGACCCCTACTTAATGGCGGCCACTGCGGGGACAGGCGAGCAAGACCACTGACTCATTGTCAGTGAAATTGCTCTCCCACCCTCGCAGCTCCACCATTAAGTGAGGCCTGCCCCTGCCCCTGCACTCTCGAGTGTTGGTGATCGAGGCCCTCCTCCACCCGCAGGTTTCCCTGCGCCTCATCCCTGGTGGTCCAGTGGACCTCTGTCTCCTTCCTCTCACTCTGCTCTTTCACTCGTTTTTCTACCCTTTTCTATCTTTCACCTTTCTGCACTTTTCTGCATCTCTGCTCTTTTGTGCCTTATTTCTGCTCATTTTCCCTTCCTCTCGCTCTGCCCTTTCACTCGTTTTTCTACCCTCTTTTATCTTTTACCTTTCTGCACTTTTCTGCATCTCTGCTCTTTGTGCCTTATTTCTGCCTATTTTCCCTTTTTTCTTTATCCCTTATTTCCTCCCTTTACCTTTCCCCGCCGCTGCTGCCCCCGCGGCCCCTCCCCCCCAGCGTGACCGGCCCAATCCAGCTCCCCTCCCCGCTCCCGCCTCCCAGCTGTCCAGCCCTCCCCGACCCCTACTTAATGGCGGTCACTGCGGGGACAGGCGAGCAAGACCACTGACTCATTGTCAGTGAAATTGCTCTCCCACCCTCGCAGCTCCACCATTAAGTGACGCCTGCCCCTGCACTCTCGAGTGTTGGTGATCGAGGCCCTCCTCCACCCGCAGGTTTCCCTGCGCCTCATCCCTGGTGGTCCAGTGGACCTCTGTCTCCTTCCTCTCACTCTGCTCTTTCACTCGTTTTTCTACCCTTTTCTATCTTTTTACCTTTCTGCACTTTTCTGTATCTCTGCTCTTTGTGCCTTATTTCTGCCTATTTTCCCTTTTTTCTTTATCCCTTATTTCCTCCCTTTACCTTTCCCCGCCGATGCTGCCCCCGCGGCCCCTCCCCCCAGCGCGACCGGCCCAATCCAGCTCCCCTCCCCGCTCCCACCTCCCAGCTGTCCAGCCCTCCTCGACCCCTACTTAACTGAGCGGCCACTGCGGGGACAGGCGAGCAAGACCACTGACTCATTGTCAGTGAAATTGCTCTCCCACCCTCGCAGCTCCACCATTAAGTGAGGCCTGCCCCTGCCCCTGCACTCTCGAGTGTTGGTGATCGAGGCCCTCCTCCACCCGCAGGTTTCCCTGCGCCTCATCCCTGGTGGTCCAGTGGACCTCTGTCTCCTTCCTCTCACTCTGCTCTTTCACTCGTTTTTCTACCCTTTTCTATCTTTCACCTTTCTGCACTTTTCTGCATCTCTGCTCTTTTGTGCCTTATTTCTGCTCATTTTCCCTTCCTCTCGCTCTGCCCTTTCACTCGTTTTCACTCGTTTTTCTACCCTCCTTTATCTTTTACCTTTCTGCACTTTTCTGCATCTCTGCTCTTTGTGCCTTATTTCTGCCTATTTTCCCTTTTTTCTTTATCCCTTATTTCCTCCCTTTACCTTTCCCCGCCGCTGCTGCCCCCACGGCCCCTCCCCCCCAGCGCGACTGGCCCAATCCAGCTCCCCTCCCCGCTCCCGCCTCCCAGCTGTCCAGCCCTCCCCGACCCCTACATAATGGCGGCCACTGCGGGGACAGGCGAGCAAGACCACTGACTCATTGTCAGTGAAATTGCTCTCCCACCCTCGCAGCTCCACCATTAAGTGAGGCCTGCCCCTGCCCCTGCACTCTCGAGTGTTGGTGATCGAGGCCCTCCTCCACCCGCAGGTTTCCCTGCGCCTCATCCCTGGTGGTCCAGTGGACCTCTGTCTCCTTCCTCTCACTCTGCTCTTTCACTCGTTTTTCTACCCTTTTCTATCTTTCACCTTTCTGCACTTTTCTGCATCTCTGCTCTTTTTTGCCTTATTTCTGCTCATTTTCCCTTCCTCTCGCTCTGCCCTTTCATTCGTTTTCACTCGTTTTTCTACCCTCTTTTATCTGCTGCCCCCGCGGCCCCTCCCCCCCCAGCGCGACCGGCCCAATCCAGCTCCCCTCCCCGCTCCCGCCTCCCAGCTGTCCAGCCCTCCCCGACCCCTACTTAATGGCGGCCACTGCGGGGACAGGCGAGCAAGACCACTGACTCATTGTCAGTGAAATTGCTCTCCCACCCTCGCAGCTCCACCATTAAGTGAGGCCTGCCCCTGTCCCTGCACTCTCGAGTGTTGGTGATCGAGGCCCTCCTCCACCTGCAGGTTTCCCTGCGCCTCATCCCTGGTGGTCCAGTGGACCTCTGTCTCCTTCCTCTCACTCCGCTCTTTCACTCGTTTTTCTACCCTTTTCTATCTTTCACCTTTCTGCACTTTTCTGCATCTCTGCTCTTTTGTGCCTTATTTCTGCTCGCCGCTGACCCGACCGCGACCAGCGCCAGGAACCCTGGACCTCCGCCCCACCAACGCTACGACCCAGCAGCACTCCACGCACTCAACCCAGGCCGCAACAACAACTGCAAGCTAGCATCACCAGCCGACTCCCACGGAGCCTTCAGCTGTCACCGCTGCCGGCACACCTGCAGCACCACCAAGAACACGGATCCAGCACAACCCGCCCACAAGACCACAACCGAACCGAAGACCCTGCAATGCATCCTCCTCAACGTCCGATCCCTCCACAAACACGCCACAGAAATCTGGGACCTCCTCGACAGCACCACCCCGGACGTAGCGTTCTTCACCGAAACCTGGACCAACACCACCTCGGGACCGGACATCGCCATCGCCATCCCCCAAGGATACAAGATCTCCAGGAAGGACCGCCCCACCCGCCCAGGAGGAGGAATCGCCATCGTCCACAAACACAGCCTCTGCCTGAGCACACTCCCTGACGAGCCCACAGAACTGATGGAACACCTTCACTTCAAGATACTGGCCAGCCCCACCGCCACCCTCCGAGGAACCCTCATCTACCGACCCCCAGGACCCCGCGGACCCTTCGCCAACTCCATCACGGACATTATCTCCCCGCAGGCCATCGCATCCACCAACTACACCCTGCTGGGAGACCTCAACTTCCACCTCGACAACCAACTGGACCCCAACACCACATCCCTCCTGGACAACCTCCACAACATTGGACTGCGCCAGATCGTGACCGAGCCCATGCACTCAGCAGGACACACCCTCGACCCCCTCTTCACTACAGGAAACTCCATCACCTTCAGCCACACCACCGAACTCCCAAGGACCGACCATCGTTGCGTCCACTTCACCTTCAGAACACCCACCATCCACAGACACCAGCACCTGCTTCCACGAAGAACTGGACCAAAATCACCGACGACCAGCTCACCTCCTCACTCAACAACTCCACCCCAACCATCGCGGAAAACGACAACCCCAACACCGCAGCCCGAACCCTGCATAGATGGATCTCGGACAGCACCAACACCATAGCCCCCCTCAAGAAAAACAACAATACCCGCGCCAAGAAAGCCAGATGGTTTACCACCGAACTTCGAGAGTCCAGAAGAACATGCCGCCGCCTCGAAAAGGCCTGGAGGAACACCAAATCCACAGAAGCCCACGACAACTTCAGAGCCGCCACCAATGCCCACCATCAACTCATCAGAGAAACGAGGAAAAAGCGATTGAAGACAGAATCTCCACCCACGCGCACAACAGCAAGGAACTCTTCAGCATCATCAAGGAGTTCGCCCAACCCACTAGCGAGTCTACCGACATCCCTCCCTCACAAGACCTCTGCGACAAACTCAGCACCTTTTTCCACCACAAAATCAAGAGCATCTACGACAACTTCGACGAAGACAACCAACACACTGAACCCTCACCAACCACCCCCGACACCCGGAAACCAGTGATTGACGACTGGACAGCCCTCACCACCGAAGACACACTGAAGACAATGAAGTCAATCCACTCAGGGGCCCCCACGGACCCCTGCCCCCACCACATCTTCAACAGAGCCGCCGACACCATCGCACCCATGCTCCGCCACACCATCAATCGCTCCCTGGCGACCGCCTCGTTCCCCGACGACTGGAAACACGCCGAGGTCAACCCCCTCCTAAAGAAACCCTCAGCGGACCCCACCGACCTCAAAAACTACAGACCCATCTCCCTGCTCCCGTTCCCAGCGAAAGTCATCGAGAAAGCCATCAACAGCCAACTCGCCACATTCATTGAAGAACACAACATCCTCGACTCCTCCCAATCTGGCTTCAGAAAAAAACACAGTACGGAAACCACCCTCCTCGCCGCAACAGACGACATCCGCACCCCACTGGACAAAGGAGAAACAGTAGCCCTCATCCTCCTTGACCTATCAGCGGCGTTCGACACAGTCTCCCACCGCACCCTAATACGCAGACTCCACGACGCAGGAATCCAGGACAAGGCCCTCGACTGGATCCGCTCCTTCCTCTCCGGCAGGACGCAGCGGGTCAGACTCCCCCCTTTCCTCTCGGACCCCACACCTACCACCTGCGGAGTCCCCCAGGGCTCCTCCCTCAGCCCGATGCTCTTCAACGTCTACATGGCTCCACTCGCCCCCATCGTCAGAACCTACGGACTCAACATCGTGTCATACGCAGACGACACCCAGCTCATCCTCTCCCTATCCAACGAGCCCAACACCGCCAGACGCAACTTTCGAGAAGGCATGGAAGCCGTCGCCAAATGGATGAAAAACAGCTGCCTACAACTAAACACCAACAAAACAGAAGTACTCATCATGGGCCCAAACCCCGATGCCTGGAGAGACACCTGGTGGCCCCCCGCCCTCGGAAATCCGCCAACCCCCACGGACCACGCACGCAACCTGGGAATCATCCTGGACTCCGAGCTCAAAATGGACCGCCAGATCAACTCTGTCTCGTCTTCCTGCTTCCACACCCTCCGCCTCCTTCGTAAGACCTTCAAATGGATCACCCTTGAACACAGAAAGACCGTCACTCATGCCCTGGTCACCAGCAGACTCGACTACGGCAACGCACTCTACGCCGGAATAAACAAAAACCTCACCCGCAAGCTACAGAACATCCAGAACGCCGCCGCAAGACTGGTCCTCAACCTACCAAAACACTGCCACATCTCCCAGCACTTGCGCACACTCCACTGGCTCCCTGTTGAGGCGAGAATCACCTTCAAGATGCTCACCCACGCACACAAGGCCCTCCACGGCACCGGACCAGCATACCTGAACAGCCGACTCAAATTCCACGCACCCCAAAGGACCCTACGATCAGCCCAGCTCTCCTACGCCGTCGTCCCCCGCACCAGAAAGACCAGATCGGGAGGCCGCTCCTTCTCCTTCCTCGCGGCCAAAGCATGGAACGCCCTTCCGCTCCACCTCAGACAGACAACATCGCTCCCCATCTTCGCAAGAAACCTCAAAACCTGGCTCTTCGACAGACCCCCTCCTTGATGGATGGAACCTGCACCCCCCCCACCCCTAGCGCCTTGAGACCCTTACGGGTGAGTAGTCGCGCTTTAACAAACCCCTGATTGATTGATTGATTGAGCAGTATCAGCAGCCCACACGGAATTTCTAAGAGGAGTCCTGTATCCACTCTTTCTCACTTCAGTGTCTGGTCTCCATCCTCAACCATAGCAATGCCGACAATACACTTCCACTGTCTGGGGAGGTGATTGCATCTGTTACTAGCGACATGTGGCTACGTTTTGCAGAAAGCTCAATCTTTCCTTATAAACGTATGTGCTGCTCCCTTTAACCTTCATCTCCAAATCAAATTCTGCATTAAAACGTTTCTGATGCACAGGCACGTGGAACTCACTGGGCAGTGCAGGACCAACCATCCCCCCACTCTGCCTCCTCCCCTCAGTCAACCTTTCAAAAGCGTTATAGTCAGTGCTTAATTTGTAAAACTGTTAGAATAAACGAAGCACTCTGGATGAGGTGAAGAAGAACGTTTATTCAACTAAGATCCTCAGGCACCAGCTGACGTTTGAAGCGCACTCAATATTCTACATTGAGCTTCACCTCAAGATTCTTCAAGGAGGTACTACCAATGGGAGGAAAAGGGGAGGGGGGAACGGGAGAAGGGAAAGGAGAAAAAGGAAAGGTGAAGGAGGGGACAAAGGAACAAAGTTCCAACTATAATTACAACACATCTCCCTTTGAATAAGGAAAAGCATGGGAAAACACATGTAACTCTAAGAACAACTAAGGTTCTAGAATTCATTACAATACATCATCAGTACAACAATCAGATTACATATCATAGTCCGCGTGCCAAGATGGTGGTCGGCGAATTCTGAGCCCTTTGGGTTCTTGTGGACTTGAGGTTGACTCGTCCCGACTTTTGCTCATTGGAAGACACCGGGAAACACACTTTGAGACAGCGAGCCACATTGTCCATGCTCCAGGTGCTTCCGTCTTCCAACACTACAGAGTTACTATTGACACGTTTGATTCTTATAGGTTTAGAAAATGAGGAAACTTTGGAACGATATACATTAGGTCTCTTGATAACCACCCATTGACCTTCCCACCATTCTTTACTGACAGTGCCCCATTTCTGGTCGTACTTGGATTTGTAATCTTGTTGATGACCCCCAACCTTTTCCATGACTGTCTTCCTGTCTACCCAAACAGGACACCCCCCATTAAGCCAATTAGGAGTGAGTTTGGAACCAGGATTTCTCCCCTTAAGAGAAACAAATGGAGAAACACCAGAAATTCCATTGGGCGTGATGTGGTACGACCATAGCATCTGTCTTATGGCTTCCTCAACAGGTTCGTGAGAGGCAGGGGCCAATTGAATAGTGTTTTTTATCACCCTGTTGACTCTTTCTACCAACCCATTGGTCTTCGGACAATAGAGTGGGGATTTGAGATGGGAAATAGATAGTGTATCCAAGAATTGTGTCATTTCATCAGAAGTGAATTGAACACCATTATCTGTGATCAATGTGCTGGGAATGCCCTCTCTGGAGAGTATTTCTTTGAGAAATTCAATAAGAGAAGATGTAGTGATAGTGGTGACCATTTTAGTGGAAATCCAGTGAGAATGGTAATCGATAAGTACAAACATGAATCTTTGAGAGTAATTAAGCAAACTTAAGGGACCTATAATGTCAAGGCCAAGTTTGTCCCAAGGTTTGGAAGGGACTGACACAGGAATAAGTGGAGCTTTACGAGTGCCTTTAGATTTGTCAGAGGATCCACAAGCCAGACAATCTTTCACAATTCTCTCCACCATGGAATCCTTATTGGGGAACCAATAATCCTGCCTGATTTTACTTTTAGTCATGCCCCTACCCAGATGGCCTTTGTGGGCTATTTCAATGATGCGTTCATATATATTTTTTGGAGGAACAATTCTATTTCCTCTGTAAATGTGATCATTAATTATTGAGAACTCATCCTTTACCACCCAGAAAGATTTGAGATTCTCTGGTAAATCTTTAAGATTCTTGGGCCACCCATTGCAGATAGTGTTTTTTAGATCAGTCAGGATAGTATCATCTCTCATACATTTCTCCCATTCTTCTTTGCTAATTGCTGGAATGTCAATGGAAAGAATGGTCTCTTCAGTGGGATTAAACTGAGAGTTCTCATTAGCGATAGGGAGACTAGAAAGACAGTCTGCAACTTGGCTCTTGTTGCCAGGTACAAACCCATTATATTGTAGTTAAAGCCTTGTAAGTCCAGAACCCACTTACAGATACGGGGAGTGGTTTTTTCAATGCTTTTGGTAGAGAACATGGGAAGCAAGGGTTTATGATCCGTTTTTAGGGTGAATGGAATCCCCCACAAAAAGAATTTAAAGTGATTTATTGCGGCGAGAGCCTCTTTTTCAATGGTGGAATAATTATGTTCTGGTTCTTTCAAAGTCCTTGACGCAAAAGCTATCACTCTTTCTTGTCCATCAACTGTTTGTGTAAGTGAGGCTCCCAAACCTTTCATGCTGGCGTCAGTAGTCAAAGTGGTTCTGGCATTAGGGTCAAACATACTTAAAATGGGTGCTTCCACAATTGCCTGTTTGATATGTGTGAAAACATTTTGACATTGGGCGTTCCATTCGAAAGGGGTAACTTTTTTGAGTAATTCTCTGAGAGAATGTACATGTTCTGCCAAAAATTTTACATACTTGGACATATACTCTACAAGGCCCAGAAAATATTTTAATTTTTCTTTGTTTGTAGGTGCAGGAGCTAGCTTGACTGAATCCACTAAGCTAGTTTTAGGTCTGATTCCTTCACCAGAGATGGTGTGGCCAAGGTACACTACAGACTCTACACCTATTTTACATTTGTCCTTCTGTGTAGTGAACCCGGCTTTGCTTAATTTCCCAAGAACTTCCTCTAGCACCTTGTTATGTTCCACCTCTGATTCCCCATATATTAGGATGTCGTCCTGAAAACACAACACTTTGTTGGTACCTTGCAGAATGTGTTGCTTAATATGTTGAAACACTGCTGCGGCAGACGCTAAGCCGAACGGCATCCTACAAAACTAGTATGCTTCAAAAGGAGTTATGAAGGAGGTGCGGGCTTTGGAGTCAGGATGGAGAGCTACCTGGTGGTAAGCTGAGGAAATGTCGAGAACGCTGAAACACTTTGCTCCTTGTATGACACTGAGCATCTCACTGATATTGGGGAGGGGATGTCTATCCACCCAAATGTTAGAATTAAGATCTCTAAGGTCAACACATAGGCGAATACTCTCTCCTCCTTCCTTAGATGCTACTATGATGGGAGCCAACCATTCAGAGCTCTCAATTCTCTCAATCACACCACTAGCTTCCAATTTGTCTAATTCTTTTCTGAGTGGGTCTCTTATCAGCAGAGGAACAGATCTGGCTTTGTGAACAACAGGTTTGTGTTGATTCTTTAACTTGATCTTGTGTAGGAAACCCTTTAGCAATCATAAATTGTCAGAAAATACTTCTGGAAACTGCTCACACACTTCTTTACCAACACTAGACCTCTCAACTAAATACACAGGTTCACCCTAATAAATTTGAGCCATTTTTTGTGATGTAAACTCTTCCCAAAGTGGATCTGTCCTTGAAATTGATATGCATTAGGAGCATGCCCACTAGAGGTATGGGATCATGGTTGTACCCGCCCGGGTTGACGTCAGGAGGCAATAATGCATAGTTTTTGCTCCCTGAGTTTTCCTTAAATGTAGATTCATTGATGAGGGTATAATTTGGAACAGGTTCATTACTGACCATATGAGTAACATTATTTCTTATTTCTCTGCAAACTTTAGCGAAATGTCCCCTTTTATTGCATTTTCTGCATATAACGCTTCTGGCAGGACATTTAACGTTATTAGCTAAATGGTTGGGGTTACCACATCTGAAGCATTTTAGTTTGTTCCCTTCTGCTTTTTGTTTCATGACATCAGTAGAGAATGATCTGTTCCTTTCATCTTTTGCAAACACTTTATACACTCCATTGTCCATAACTTGCTTAACGTCAAGAGCGTCTTTCATTTCATTCATGCAAAATGCAGTGTGTTCTATGCTTTTCGCAATGTCAATAGCATGTTTTAAATCTGGGGCATCAGCTAATAATTTTTCTTGAATCTTCTTGTCACTGGTAAATCTGACTAATTGATCCCTGATAAGAGATTCAGTTAAAGTACCAAAATCACAAGTAGATGCTAACCCCCTCAATACAGCAATATCTAGAAAAAAAATGGTGCTGTTCTAAGACCACATTAATCTTTTCCCCAAATTGCACTTCTAATTTCTTAAGAGTATTTTGATAAACATCAAGTTGTACATCTCCATGCGCATCTTCATTAATCTCTTCAACTTCAATTATAGAATCTGGAAGATCATCAAATATTTCTCTTGCATGTTTTCCTAAATTATGAAGAAGAATATGTTGTTTGCGTTAAGACGAAAACCTATCACCCCCAATTGCGATCAAATACGACTCAAAGAGGTTCACCCATTTTTTCCATGGGATAAGTGGCTCCCCCGCTTCATTCAAAAATGAAGGAGGTTGAGACATTGCAAATGCTGCCATTGGGTGAAGGAGTAAAAAAACGAGAATAGATAGAAGGATGAGGAAAGGGAAATAGAACAATATAAAAAAGAAAACAGAGGCGGGGTTAGAAATAGGATGATGCGAATAGAAAGATGAAGAAAGAGAGACGTGACAGATGAGTTACAAGTAGAAGACTGTGGAAAGAATGAGAAGGAAAAATTTGTAAATATCCACAACAGGTAACTTTAAATGTGCAAGAAATCCATCCTCGTCGCCAATTTGTTAGAATAAACGAAGCACTCTGGATGAGGTGAAGAAGAACGTTTATTCAACTAAGATCCTCAGGCACCAGCTGACGTTTGAAGCGCACTCAACATTCTTCAGTGAGCTTCACCTCAAGATTCTACAAGGAGGTACATACCAATGGGAGAAAAAGGGGAGGGGGGAACGGGAGAAGGGAAAGGAAAAAAAGGAAAGGTGAAGGAGGGGACAAAGGAACAGAGTTCCAACTATAATTACAACATAAACAATGTGTCTGGCCCAAAGTTTTGCTCAGAAGCCTACAGCCGGAGATACGGATTGTTTGTATGCAGAGTACAAAGTCTCCATTGTCTTGATTCCACCGAATGCCCTTTAATCCACCACCAGACATCCCACTGCCTCTTTATTTCACTCTCCCAGGTTCTTTTTCATCTCTGCCCATTTCCTTTTTCATGTTTTTGCAATCTTTCTATTCATCCTTATTTCCCCTTTGTGTTTTTCTCTCTCTTGCTGTGGGTCAAAGTCTGAAGAGGAAAAAAAAGTGATGGTTTCCAAAACTAAGTGCCACCTGAAGCCACCAGCTCAAATTAAGCACTGTTTTTAATACATTGCAACTTCCCGTGTCCATTTGTCTGAAAGGTGGTAGAGCCAATAAGCTCAATCAGCTACACAACCCAATTAATTTATTCATTGATACATCTTAGAACAAAATGATCGCACTGAAAACAAAAGTAGAAAAAATACGTAAACCGCACAATAGTTAAAACAACTGCATCTTTTTTACATAGATTTTGTGGTCACAAACTTGCAGTTTCTCAGTGCTGTAAGTAACACATGTTAAACAAATCAAGAGGGCTCAGAGCTATTGACCAAAACAATAAAGGTGCTAGCCCAAACGTAATAATGTAGCTTACTTATGGGGAGCCCTGAAGGCGAGCAGTAAGTACATTTTGTTTTGTTTCATTGTTTGTGTAAATAACATCTGGCAACATGGCCTGATGTGGAACGAATACAGTTCACATTCACAGACAGATTAATCATTCCATGTTCATACTCACGGCTTGTGAATTCGGTAGATTATTCACTCACCACAAAGATTCTGTAGTCACAGAGATCATGGTCAGATATGTACCATGTGGTTTGTGCACTTAAGACAAAGGCCGGCACTCACTGCAAGAATTGTGTATTCACACTCATACTGGTTCCTCATGGCCTTAGAACATCTGGACTTGGATGTCAGGGGCCTGGCTCAGCTTTGGGGCTCAGCCACAGCCCCCAAGTGCCGCAGCCCCCAAAAGCCTCGTTCCTGCACACCTGGACCGTGCACTTGATATGCCCAATGCAACAGTGCACATAACCTTAAATTTACAGTTTCAAAACCTCAAATGAGATATGTGTCTGGTGGTATTGCAGTTCCACGAAGCATCCTTTAGGGCTACAAGGAAAGAAACAGGTATGTGATACCAAACATGGCTGTGTTACGGACCCATTGTTGTGTCACCCCCATTTGTGCCTCGAGCATTTTTGTGGCATTGAGGAATATGCCCCACTACGCTGCAAGAGTTTCCTTTGTGCCCCAGTGTTTGCCTCCATTTGTCCCCTCCTCATCAAGAGATCCCCTCTCACACACTCCACTAGACTTTGTTTCAGTGCTCCCTCTCTGTCTCTCTCTCGCTCTCTCTCTCTCTCTCTCTCTCTCTATGTTCAGAGTCTCTGTCAGTGCTGGAATGAAGGGGGAACCAGACGGATCCCCGATCGGTCATTGATTATTGAGCCGGATCTGCCTGGCCCAAATGAAATATGCTGAGATTGTCCCGTGTGGGACACAATTCAGCAACCTGCAGCCTGGGAAGGGGCTTTTTTATTTTCTCATCCAGCTGGGCCCAAAACAAAGGTTGAATTTAAAGAGCCATCACCCCTTTTGCTCGAGCATAATTCTGGCATGGAGCTATCAGCAGCCTAACACCTAAATGGAAATGCAATGCGGAAACAAAGGCATACAGCTTGTTATCACTTCACAAGCACTTAGGAGAAACTACGATTGGGAGGCAGGGTTTTGACTTTATGCAACCCTTACATGTAAGCGATACGCATGCACTGCAAGAATGTCAGATGTGTCACTATGTATGAGTATTTACAGAAATAACAATTTAAATATCGTTTATAATTTTGACAATAAATCATACAAGTGTGTAAATCAGTGTAACAGGACATTATATAAGATAATGAGGGCTTCAAGGTGTGGGAGTCACATGTCATATTTAGTGGTAGGACTTGTGTTAAGATTGCATGGCTGGGAGAAACACAAAGTTGGGATTTAAAGCATAACAGTTCTTGGGGTTGTCTGTACTAATAAGACTTTATAACTACCCAAAATACACCATTTTTAGCAGCCTCATCACAGTAAATTGGCCAAAAACAATAAGGTTCTAAACCCATGCCTTGCAGTCTACATGCAGGCCCTTGATGCCCGTTCACAGCTCAGCGTGCTTTATTTAGAAGGATTGCAATTTGTAAACTGCAAGTAATACCAAGATCTCTGTGAAAAGCAGTGACCCACTTACCTATCTACATAACAGAATAATCTGTCATCTGCATGTTACACAATGGGCCACATCTATCAAAAATCCATTTTGCATTTCTTAAATAGCGAATTGTATGCTATTTAAGGAATGCAAGGAAATAGCGATTACCTAATAGTGATTCCTAAAGATTTGTAATCGCAATTAGGTTATTGCTATTAGGTAATACTACTCCATTCATTCCTATGGGCCTAAAGGTTTTGCATTAGCTAATTTGCGATTACCTAATTGATAATCGCAAATTAGGTAATGCAAAACCAAGGGTGCCTAGGGACCTAAGGTCCCCCTGAATAACCCCTTAAAAAAATGTGCACATGTAGAGTAAGGGCATGTGTGCACTACATAACACTTTCAAAAATGCATTTTTGTGCATTTTTCACAAATTGCACATGGTTACCATTGATTCAGAGTTGATGGTAATAGCATTTCCTAAATGCACAGTTTGCATTTAGAAAATGCTTGCTACATGTGCTTATAGAATCACAAATTGCGATTACCTAAAATTACGACTACAAAGCCTTTCATACATCTTGAAAGGCTATTTTGCATTTGCAAATGTTCGAATTTAGCGATTTGCACTGTATGCAAATGCGAAATGGTTGAATACATGTGGCCCAATGTGCTTTGCAGGAGACCCGTTAACTGTGAATGCCACTTTATGAGTCAAAACTGTGACTTGACAAAACACAAATCTCTCCAACAAGTGTATTAAGCACCACTGTTACCTTACTATTATTACTATCCACTAAGATTTTCTGGGCACACAAAGCTCTCTTCAGCAGTTGAATTAACCACCTAAGATATTTTAAAATGCAGCCTTTGTATTCTATTAAGCGAGAAGAGATTTACAGTCACGATTATCCTTGTTGCCAATTTCTTTGCAGCAGAGTTTTAGTGCTGTCGTACTGCTTTTCATGACTCCAGCCCTTCCTGACTTCACCCCCTTTCTGTTGCCACACCTTGACCTCCAATGTATGGGTTCCTAGAGCTGCACTCTCCGTCTGGGCTCTTAAAGTCTCTCTCTACGTCCTGGTCTCCATCTCTGCTAGAGTCCCCCTCTCTGTGCTCCTAGAGGCTCACTTTCCTTCTAGAGTCCCCCTTCTGTACTCCCTTAACAGCCCCCCTTTCTGTTGAGAGTCTCCTCTCTCTGCTTCCTGACTCTCCATCTCTGTCCTTGAGGCTTCTTCTCCGGGCCTCTCTCAAGAGTAGCCTTCCCTCCCTGTCCTATTACACAAGTCTCACTCTATTTAAAAAAAACTATGGTTGCTTTACAAAAAATCACCCCCTGACTTTCTTACAAAGACCCAGACACTTTAATGCAAGTATAGTAGTTATATGCAAATGCTTTCATTATTCATTATTCGAATGTAAACAGTATTGTTACTGCATGTTTAGTCATGTGTGTATGAATGCCAGTGTTATCTTAGGGATTTTGCCGGCCTGGACAAGAAATATTTTGGGGATCCTTGCTTGGGACAACTGTGAATATTATTACACATTTGTTGCTAATTCAAGTTCTGTGATGACAAACACTATTGAATTTAACGAGCTGGAGAGAAAGTTCACTCTCCCAGGGGCCGCTTGGAAGAAGGTAGGGGCCCTGTGTAATTACCCAGGCCAATCATACCTCAAGCACCATCAAGCCATCTATCTATCTGTATGTTTCACACAAGGTTTACCTAATCTGTTGCACCAACCGCTTGAACTCGAAGATATGCAATGCTTAAAATAGAAACGTTAATTCTCAATAAACACATACATACAAAAGCACAAGATAAGAGTCTTAGGGGCACATGCATGAAGCATTTTTGTATTCGCAAACGGGCCGATTCGCGCATACAAAAAAGGCTTTTCACATACATCAAGCCCAAATTGCGATTCGGTAACCTGTTACCGAATCGCAAATTGGGTTTTGCGATTCGGTATTTGGAAGGGGCGTGTTAAGGGCGTCTCTTCCAAATACCAAATCCTAACAGTATGCATGAATGTTTTGTGACTGTGACGCCCTAGGAATTGTAAATAGCGATTACCTAATTGCGATTCTCAGGAATTCGCAATTAGGTATTTGCAATTTACAATGTTGATGCATCTGCCCCTTAGCCCACAGTATATACAAAACTGAAGAAGGATTTCAGAGGCACTGGAATTTGTAGTGTAATCAAGCATAGTTTTAATGTGCTCAGACTTCACCTCTATGATCTTATGTTACTTACCACACAGACAAAAATCTACAAAAAATACAAATTTGTTTAATTTCTTGTACTTTGTTTTGAAAAAGCACATGCAACGTACATTTTTAAACACAGACAGTTTAGGCGTGCTTACACTTCCATCAACACTCTGTCACTCTCAATTGAAAATAGCAAACTTTATAGGTCAGTTTTCACAAACTCTGCCTCACTAAATAGGACGGGGTGTCAGAGTAACATGCAACTTCTCTTTGGACATTTCCACCAAAGGAGTTTTGAAAAACAAACAATGCTTCGTGCAATGAATTACCCAAGCATCCCCTGAGTGCTTACCTTATCTCCACAAAGAGACATGACTAAGTGCAAAGGTGTGTGTGTGTGTGTGCGTGCATGTGCGTGTGTGAGTGTGTGTGTGTGTGTGTCTGTGTGATTTGTGTTACTATGCTTGTGGGGACTTGGGTGTGATAACACATTCACTCTGGGGGGACTTGATTGGCCTGTGGGGTCCTGAATCCCAGTCCTCATAAGGCAATATCTTGTAAATGAGAAAAAATTACTTTGCAAACTTGTGCCAATTTTTACAACTTTTTAAAAATGTACCTAGTGGGGACCTGTGTTTCATTGAGTGTGTTAATATTTTTGATCAGCTCTGCTCCTGTAGGGTGGATATTGTATTGCAGTGTTAAACACACCATGGAACCTAAACATACTAATGCATTCTGAACCCATAGTATACAACAGAAAGTGACTCAGTGCAAAGCAGCATAGTTAAGCCCAGACGTGGCTATCGAAAAACAATCTTATTTTCAATACTATGTTATCTTTCTAATTGTTATTAAAAGAAAGCATTACCCAAACAAAACGAGTAAATTTGGGCAATCTGTACTTTGATAATGTATATTTAGGGCCTGATTACAATGCTTGGGGGAGGCTTTCCGACTGACATGGTAGGCGTAAACTCCGACCGCTATATAATGATGACGGCGGTCGTCGGTCAGTCGGAAAGCCTTCATAATCCCTTAAGGACCGTTGTTTCCGCCGTCAGGATTATGATGTCGGTTTCCGACAGCCAATCCATGTTGGCCTTTCTGACATGTATTGGCTGTCGGAAACTGACTTTGGGGGCCCCTAGCAGGGCCCCCTCACATCAGGCCCTCCGCATTTGGCCCTTGGGGGCCCCTATGGTGCCCCACTAAATATCCCTGCACCGTGTGGCAGGCACCATGAGGGGTATTTAAAAACATCCATTTTTCAATGGGAGCTTGTATTGCAGGTGGTTTCAACCCCCCGCAGAAGCTCCCATTGAATAATGGAAGTTTGAACTGCACCATGTGCGGTCGCATTCTAATTGCGCGGTCGGAAACTCAAACCTATGGTTGTCAGTTCCTTCCATGAAACAGTGTCAGTCGGAGGCAACTACGACCAACATCGTAATTAGGCCCTTAGTCTATTTTGAAAGGTTCGTTGTGCATAGTTTGCCAGCGTTTCTTTGAACTGCCAATGCAAGACTTTACTTGATCAGAGTCATACCTCTCTGCTATTTTAGATGCAATAATAAGGCTTCTGTCCTAAGAAGTGCTGCATTTAAACCTCCTGTTTTACCATCTACATTTTAGCGCAAGAGTCTGGGATCTTTGGTTTGTAGAAACAGGCTGATTTGTTAATGATTTGTACAAAAACATGCTCTTATCAGGATATCACACTTTGGTGAATGGGTGAGAGAGTGTATAATCTTTTGTTGTCCTGAGAACAAAGAGGTCTGAGGAGTACGAGCGGAAGTGAGGAAGAGTATGAGCAGAAGTGACGTCATTCGCAACACATGCTGCAACTAAGCGAAACCGCCTGGAGTTGAGGCCGTCATGCGGGAGCGGCAACGGCCGGGGAGGCAGAAACCCATCCCCGCCGGCCCGTAATTATGATTGCCGCGGCCACACTCTCCGCACTTCTGGGCTGAATGCGGAGTGTGGGGAGTTGAGATGAGCCGAGCCTGCGCAGCAATGCAGCTGTGCAGCGGCGGGAGGGCTGGAGCACCAAAATGCGGATGGCGGATGCCGATATTAATAGCAGAGAGCAGTGAGCCATGGCTGGTGCAGTGGAGCTTCAAAGGTGTTATAATTACTTTTAACAGACCAGCGCCCCAAAGGGGGATACTTGGCCCCCAAGTTCCTCAGCCATGCAGAGCTAAAGCCCACTGAATCCAGCATCTCAGTGCCCCTCCTTATTAAACAGGCTTCTACTGCTGTCACAGACAATATTTTACAGACAGGCCCAAGGAGGGGATGCAGATAAAGGGGGAGTATAGCAGGCGAGGTAGCAGCGGGTTAGCTTCTGCCGCATGGGTGGTGTCACAGGTAGAGCTCTACAGGACAGAGGTGGCCCATCTAGGTCTGGGTGCACCTTGAAGGGTTGGGAGTGCTCCCAGCCTTGTCTGTCTCGACCCCCATATGAGTAATTCTTTCTGCCACCTCTGCTGTGCAGTGGCTTTAGAGGCTGTTTGGTACCCTCAACCCCTCCACTGCTCACTTGGACCTGTTCATATTGTCACTGTTAGGAGGTGGCAAGCCTTGTCTTTTAGACTTCAAGAGCTTTCCCTTTCCCCGGTCTTTTGAAAAAGCCAGCTGGTGTGTGTAGTATGGAATATGGTCTCTTACGAGGCTGTGAAGGTCGGTTTGGGGCAATGGAGGCTGGCTATATTATTGCTGTTGCTGTCTAAGACCAACTTTGGAATTTTTTTAAAACTTTGGAAATCTTGTAATACCACGGAGTAAATTGCATTGGGCCCGATTTCAATGTGGGGCGGAAAGCCATCTGACAGCTAGTCGGAGGCTTTCATTCTGACACCTTGGTTTCACACGGACCACCGTATTAAGAATGCTAATCCCTCAATGACGGCGGAGCCAGCATCGACTCTGCCTTCGGGATTACGATGTAGCTTTCCACCTGAACTTTCATGGTGGTCCACCTGCCATGAAAAGACAGGCGGAAAGTGACTTTGGAGGCCGATACCAGGGCCCCCTTCCCCCCTGACCCTCCGTTATGGGGGCTGGGGAGCACCTATGTTGCCCCCGCTAAACATCCATGCACCCTGTGGCAGGCACCTCAAATGGTGCAGGAATGTTTAAAAACAACCATTTTACAATTGTAGCTTGTGTTGCGGGCCTTTTCTGCCTGCCGCCCAAGCAGCAATTGGAGACTGGATGTTTCCGA
Source organism: Calotriton arnoldi (assembly GCA_963921515.1). Taxonomy (NCBI): domain Eukaryota; kingdom Metazoa; phylum Chordata; class Amphibia; order Caudata; family Salamandridae; genus Calotriton; species Calotriton arnoldi. Next base: position 1,395,404 of record CAWUFW010003980.1, read on the forward strand.
CCACCCATGGGGCGGTCACACCGACAAATAGTGGGTGGAACCTCCAACCTATGGTCGGGCGGTTCCATTCCACTATGATGTCGGTCGCATGCTAGTCCGACCAGCATCATAATTAGGCCCTTAGTTGTGAAGCTGTGAAGTTGTGAAGTCTCGTTTTGTAGAGCAAAGCAAGAGATCTAGAGTAAAAGTAAATAATGACTGCAAGAAATCTGAGATCAGGTTGTTTGATTCTGGGTAAAGCCTGTGAAAAGACTTAGGGGGATATTCACAAGAACGTGCGCTAAACATCTCCAAAAAATGTTAACGCAATTTTACACATCGCAGTCCATCGCGGGAAAATAACCCCGTGTTAACGTGGAATTCACAACACGGCGGTACCATGCGATAGTCTCCTGAAGCCGCGGACAATGTCCGCGATACAACCACCGCGACGGAGATAAAAACACAAACCCCAACACCCAAAAACGTGCGATGAGCCCATTCGCGACGAGGAAATCAGCGATAAGCAGCGCCAGGCCTGCCATACACACACGACAGGCGGGAAAATCACTACAAAAGTAGAAAAAGCACACAAACACAAAATGACCAACACCGAAGCACCATGGAGGCAGCCAGAGCAGGCGCAGAGGACGAGCGCAACCCCACAAGCACCCCGAGCGACCAGCCCGGGACCTCGGGAACAGGGAAGGGCAAGGACAAGAAGAAGAGGAAGACGGAGTTCAGTCCGCAGGAGAATAGGATCCTGGTCACGGAGGTGATAGAACACCATCAACAACTGTTCGTCGCCTCCAATGTGTCATTGGGCACCAAAAATGGATTATGGCGGGCCATCGTGGACAAGGTGAATGCCGTCGGAGAGCACAAGAGGACATTGGATGAGGTCAAGAGGCGATGGAATGACATCAAGCGCAAGACCAAGGATAAACTTGCAGGCAACCAGAAGGCAGCAATGCAGACTGGAGGTGGGAGCCCAGCGCCACAGCTGGAGCTGGATGACATGGAGGAGCTGGTGTTGACAGTCATCAGTGTGGAGACCGTGGCAGGAGTCGGGGGACCGGACACCGCTCGAAATGACACAACACCACAGCAACAGGGTGAGTAACCACCAGGCACTGGGGGGATGGGGGGAGATGGCCACAATGGCACACATGCACAATCAAGCAGAGCACAGTGCACACCCACAATGACTCTGGAACATGGCCCTGATCTACACACTGTCACAATGTACATTGCCATGCTGTCTGAATGTCAACACGTACCATGCAGCCACATACATGAGGACATATTGTAACACAGCATTTCCCCTTCACATTGCAGGGGCACCGTCAACGCCCTCTGCAGAGCAGTCCCAGCCACTCTTCACTGATGAGGAGGAGGACACGACCAGCATCGACACCCAAGCCCTCCAAGACATCATGGAACTCATCCGCAAATCACCTCCAGGACCAGGGCAGCCCAGCTGCATCGAGGAGACCCCACCCACTCCACAAACCACCCAGCAGGAGGCACCCACAACCCCGGCTGTCTCCCAAGACCCCCCGAACAACACATAGCCTTCCAACGCCGTGTGTTGGAGGTCCAGAGGGAGATGGCTGAGCAGGTGCGGGTGGGGTTCGACCTCATGGCTACCAAACTGGATGCCATCCATGGGTGTCTGAGTCCCATCATGGACCACCTCCAGTCCCTAACAGACACCCATTTGCCGCTCCATGGTCTCCAACGAGCCCTGGCTGACATCGCTGGAGTCATGACTCGGAGACAAGAACACCTGTCCGCTCAGAGTGGCTCCAGCGATCTCAGCCGTGAGATGGCACACATGCGGAGGCTCATGGAGGACATGGTGCGGATGGAGGCGGAAAGGATGGCAGCCACCGGTGCACATCAGCGAAATGTAGCTGGGATCTACCATTCCCTGCATGTCCTCGTCATGGCATTGCTGCCACAAGGCGTGGCGCGGATGAATGCTGCTGCCCCTACACCATCCACTTTTCGGCCCCCTGGTGTGTCCGTGCCTCACAGTGCAGCAGACAGTTCCACTCCGGCACCTGATGTGTCACTGCCACACAGTGGGGCCGACAATCCACAACCGGCCCCTGATGTGTCAGTGGCACACAGTGCTGCAGCCGGAACAGCACCACCCACAGGTGGGGCAGGGCACACATCCGAGGACGAGGACGGGGCTGGATTTGGGATCAGAAGGAGGCACTAGCATTAATTTCCGCCACCTGGCCTGTTGCTCCTTGGTGCTGCACATGGCCCCATGTCCTCCCACTGACCCCCGATACACTCTGCAGCACTCACCTTGAACCACGACATGGACTTCCATATCCTGTTTGGTGACCAATGACACGGCGACCAGACTGCAAACTGTACTCTTCCTCTTCCGCTGTACTTGTCATTCCCCGATGGACTCTGGCTGACCCTCCACAGGCCCATATTGTGAAGTGGGGTTGGCATGGCCCTGTACTGCTCCAGCTGCTGAACTCCACTGGATGTGCAATAAACATTCAGAAACGCACTGCTGTGTCATGTCTTTCATCATACAAGTATGAATGTGTGGATGAATTTAGGGTCAGTGATTCCCCCTAACGTCAATGATGCTCATCTAGTGGGATTCCAGTCACAGTGTGCTACCTTGCCGATTGCGTTGCGTGTGCCGTAGACACCACAACAGGGACACACGCATTAGTCACTTCCTTGTCCGGACATGGACTGCATCACGCCCACAGCCCCCGAGTCGTTGTTGCAAGCCCTGCGCTGTTCCGGCGTACGCCAGAACAGACCACTCCACTTACGCTCCGAGGGGGGGCCACATATCCACATGTCACAGGTTTACACGCTAGTGGTCTGTAGATCGCTGGTCTAGTTGTCAGCATGTCGTGGCCAATCCCTGAGGGCAGGTTTGCACACACACCACACCCATCCGGCGCAGGCGTCACAGGCCATGTGACCCCGAGTATATGAGGGGCCGGCAACGTCACATTCCCCACTGCCGGAGGTGACTGGATGACGGACGTACCACGGGGCTCAATCATGAAGGGCCCATGATTTGTTGCGCACAGGGTTAGTGGCACCCGAGGCCTTGCGGCCGCACGGGCCTACCACCACGTGGCGCTGACTGGGGTTGCACAGGGTTAGTGGCACCGAAATTGCTGAGCGGTTGTGCAGCCTGCGATGATGACGTGTGCAGTGATGTGGTCTCTGCCATTGATGCCTCAGGACTCAGCGCCATGTGTGGCCGCGGTGCGGGTCCGCATGTTGTGGAACATGCCATGTTGGCGGGACCGGGGCCTGGAGCTTGCACGGGCACGTGGTGTGCCCACTGGTGGACACACCATCGACGAAAGGTGAGCATTGGGGCTGGGGTGCGCAAGGGCGGACAGCCAGCGCTGGATGGCGGGAGGGGCTAGGGTGCGGCTGCATGTGTGCGCAGGGGCGGACAGGCTTTGTTGCCATGTGAAGTGGGATGGACTCTGCCATGATTGACTCTTGCCTCGGTTACAGGTTGCAGACCTGGTGGCTTGCAGTGTATCCCGGCACTTGTTTGGAGGCACACCGGTGGCAGCAGGTGAGCAGTGGTGCCTGGGTGCGCAGGGTGGCAGTGTCCTTCCTTCTCTCTCTCTCTCTCCCTCTCCCTTCCTTTCCTTGTCTCCCTCTCTCTCTCTCCCTCTCCCTTCCTTTCCTTCTCTCCCTTCCTTTCGTTCTCCCTCTCCCTCTCTTCCTCTCCCTTCCTTTCCTTCTCTCCCTCTCTCCCTCTCCCTTTCTGTCTTTCTCTCTCTCTTTCTCTCTCTGCCTTTCTTTCCTTCTCTGTTTCTCTGTGTCTCGCTCCTTTGATGTGCGCATGACACACGTTCTGATTTTGTGCTTTATTTTCCAGACTGTGACATCATGTTTGTCCCAGACGGACCCGACAGAAGTCTTCCGCATTGGTGTTTTCTGTTGTTTTTCAATAAAGTTTTTGGTTGTTACTTCAATGATGCGTGACTGTTTCTTGTTCTTCTGTCTCAACATGTGTGTTTCTGTTTGTCATTGTGCGACGTAATGCGCTTTTTGTGGCTCTTGTGTCGTGCATGGTATGTGTTTGTCTGTGGGGGGGTTGTCTGAGAGGGGGCTTGGGGCGGGTCCTGGGGGTGGTGGCGGGCCTGGGGGTGGTGGCGGTGGGTGTTGTGGCCCTCATGGGTCTCCGAGCTGCATGATCATTGTCTCCACGGCATCTGTGGGTCTTCAGATGTGGCTCTGGCCTGGGCTCCCTTTCATGCTGCAGGTAGTCGTCCTGCTCAACACCAGCAAATGGCAGGTGTTAAATCCCTGCTGCTACCGCGGCTTCTCGCCTGTTTTTGGTTCGCATCGCAGATCTGGCAGTTCGTTGTGAAAGTGGTGTAGTGGTGTTTTGGTGTGTTTTTGCACGGGAACGCCTAGTCTGCATCTCATTAAGGGTTAGTTGGTGGTGTCACCCGTGGAGGTAAATGTTGAGGAGGTTATCGCGGGAATACTTGCGTTGTCTGCAGTATTCACCCGCTTGTGAATGAGGTGTTAAATCTGTCACCACTTTTGTGGCGTTAAGTTGCCGATAACTCGGAGATAAGTCCTTGTGAATATCCCCCTAAGTCAAACCCTCTCCGGAACAAAGATTCCCATGTTATGATGCTGAAAGGGAAAAATCAGATATTCAGTTTATGGGAAAAGGAAAGGGAAAAGGAGAAACCACCCAAAGCGGAACCAAATGTATTGATTGAATTAGATGAGGGGTCTAATGTTAATACTAATATTTTTGTCACTGGAAATGCTAATGCTAATGCTACTGTCAACCTGCTTCCCATGGATCTTTATGTTAAGTGGGGCTGCCGATATTACAGAAAGATCTTGCATGGTGTTCTGGGGGTATAAGTAGCCACTTGACCTTATCAGGCCCCCCTTAATCAGTGTAGATGACAGTACTTGATGTTCCACCAATGATTGTTCAACAAGCTCCTTGTTCTCCAATAGTAGCTAACGTCCAGGATGAGGATTTTACTTTACCAGATCTGAGCATAGGAAATATGACTTACAGGATATCAGTAAGACTGTGGAGATTATGGGTACCCCAGCTGAGATAGTCTCCGTGGGAATGAAACTGTTCAGTAGTACTTCTTCATATAATTCTTCTTTAACATCTCATCTATCTGTGACCCCTGAATTTGTTATAAGCAACATTCAACCCTGTCACCCTCCAAATGAAGGGATAAAAGTACCATATTATTTAGTGTGCTTAGAAAGGCTATTATCTTCTATCTTAAAACTGTTCGGAAAATTTGTTAGAGGTTCTGTTTGTGTTTTGGATGCGGTGACACAAATATTAAAAGAGTTGATAAGAAATAAAAAGGGAAAGAAAATAGGTCCCACTGAATCAGTAGAAATAGAAGGGGTTTTGACATCCTGTAAAGAGAATGTGCAGATTGATGTTGGTTGTCAAATTGACGTTTGCGCTCATATTGGTAACACACAATATAAGAAGCTGGTTAAAGAAGTTTCAAATCCAGAGAGCTTATCTGAACCCGCACTTGATCCTATACAATCTATTGTTTATACCAGTCCCTCTTCTAATAGGAAGAATCTGGATGATACATCTAAAAAGGTCGAACAGTAAGTACTTCCAATCTTTAAAACCTAGCTCAGTCATGAAACAAACATTGGTGATTTAGGTGCTCAACGGATAAAGGTAAAAGAGAGGAAGAAAAAGCAAAGAGGAAAGAAGAAAAAACCTATGTATAGATTTGCTAAAAAGAGATAAAGGAGTCTACATTTCAGAGAAGATATAGAGGCCATAGAGGCTATATCTACTATGGAGTTTTTTTTTCCAACCCTCCCAAGTATTTCATCAAGTTATTGACTCTGAAAGTAGTCAGGTTAACTTTTCTGCTGAGGAGTTCGCAGTGGAGTCAATGCTGGTGCATGGGGCGTCTCCCCTTTCTATATCACCTCCATTGAATCCAATGGTTCCTGAAAGTGATCATGCGAATGCTCTGGCAGAGGGGTTAGCAGTGGTGCCAATAGAAAATAAAAGGGCATCTCGCCCTTTTATACCATCTCTATTGAACCCAATGGTGGCTCCTTTCACAGATTCTGGTAAAAAGAGAGGTATAAAAGAGTCAGAAAGGTTTGAACCTTTTTGGTGTAATGTGGACACTTATAGGTTGGATTTTAGTCCCCTGTTTGATTGAGATTTAATTCTAAATAGGGCCTTGCTGCTTTAATGTTTTTCAGAGATTGTTAATTTGAAGCTTATCCATGGTAGTTAGTCTAATTTACTTTCTGTTTTACCCGTTGAAGACAGTTTTAAAATAAGGGTAACTTTGTACTCTAAAATTACAGCAAATTTGATATTATGATTCTGCGAAGGTTTACAAAGTAGGGGGATTAATGTTATTTCAATTTTAGAAGAGGATGTATACTGTGCTGTGGATAAAAGGTCTTCGCCATAACAATATTTACCTTCACTAAGGGTTAACCAATTAATGCTTATGGTGTTCTTAGAAGTGAGGTTTTTCTCATATGAAAAAGTATATGATAATTCTGGTTGGGGATCTGAATTGTAAAATATCTAACTCTGCATTAGATCAATTAAGGGAGGAAGAAAAAGAGGAAGCCATGTGAATACCACAAGCTCTTTTTCCCCCCAAAATAAGGACTAATACGAAAGGGAAGATCTTAGCGGCTGGGCTGAGTAAAGTGGATGGTGTTATAGCAAATGGGAGGTTAACTTCCGACTCTCCCACAGCCTATACACATATAGCTCCAAGGGGAGCATCCATTTTGGACTATGTGATGGTAGGCTGTGCTTCCTTCTTTTTATTGGGTGATTTAAAGGTTATTGATTCCCTTCTTAGTGATTATATGCTTATAACTCTACTTGTAAATTTTAATACTTCTCCCATTTCTTCTTGGAGGTTGTATGGCCAGTCTGTTAGGTTTAATAAGAAAACAGGGAGAAGTTTTTGGGACTACAGGGCAATTGTAGGCCTTATAGGTACCTTAGAGGCTTCTCTACACAAGCTTTTCGGCTGAGAAGGAAACGAAATAGAAAGTTTTAACACCCTTATGTAGCAGCTAGTTAAAGCTGTAAAACAAGTGAACCCAAAGGAAAGTTTGAAAGGGATCCCCCGTCCCCTTCTCTGATTAATTCAAGAAATAAAAGCTCTGGTTAAGGAACAACACCTGTATTACATCCCTGAAAGATACACTAGAGTGTTGTTATTAAAAAGGAGGAGGAGTCGGCTGAAGATCCGCTTAAGAAAAGAGGAGGAAGATAGATGTTGGATAAAACTTAGGGAAACAATATTTTTTGGACTCTTGTGGGGGAGGGTTGTGGAGCAAGAGCTATGTTCGTCCCTGTTGCTAAAGAAGAACTCAAATGGGTGAGTTTTATTCAGGGGCTCTGTGCAGCAAATGAAGGTACTATAAAGCATTTTATAGTAAAGGAAGATATCGCTCCGCATGGACCATGGATTGAAGAAGAGATAGAGCTAGTAATTAGGGAAATGCGTACTTGGGCGGCGATGGGCCCCAATGAAATACCAATTACTATAATAAAACCAAATGGTCCTCTTTGGAGTAAAATTCTTGGCCCAGTTTCTAAAATGTTTTTATGAAAGAAAATTGGTTCCTCCATCATAGAAGGGGAGTATCATAGTTCCACCCTTTAAGAATGTGGACCGTAAACTACCAGAAAATTATTGCCAGATCGATGTTCTTGATGCGGTGGGTAAGGTCTTTGCTAAATGGCTGTAGACCCAGATTAGTGAATGGGCAGAAGTCCATAAAATTATACCTATGGAGCAAACTGGGTTCAGGACGAAGTATGAAACGATTAGTAACATGACTGCCCTTCAGGTAATAAATGAAAAATGCATCAAAGTTAGAGAGGGAATAGTATACACAGCTTGTATCGACTTCTCCACAGCATTTGATAAAGTAGACCGTTCTTTGCTTTGAAGTAAGCTTTTAAATTTGGGTATGCCGGGTCCCCTTTTAGAGTTAATTTGTGCCCTTCATACTGATACTTGGTGTAGAGTTTTATTGGGTAGAGATAGGGGCTTATCGCAAGGTATCCCCACCCTAAACGGGTTAAAACAAGGGTGCTTGCTTGCTCCCTTGCTCTGCTCCCTATATATTTCAGACCTCCCTGATCATTTGTGCCAATATTAACGGAGTCACAAAGTATGTAATTCAATATAAAAAATGATCAGAAATATATAGAAAATAATTTGCACTACTCTTGTTTGGCACTACCTTTCTGTGTTTGTGAGTGCAGTAGCGTACAACAGTCTTGAGATAATGTAACCTAAATATTATTTGTGTGCTCAATATAGATTACCAATACAGTGTTCCTTTAAATAGATAGAATTCACTAAGGGCCAGATGTATGAAGACTGGTTGTAAAATGCCAGTTGCAATCAGCAACCAGTATTTTTGCCACATGTGTGCTATTTTGCGAACTGACCTTTGTACAATAGGTTAGTTTGCAAAATATTCAATCCTATCGGGTAGCAATTTGACCAAAGTCATGAATATTAATGGGCTAGGTCGCAAATTGCGGCCCACTATGATTCACAGCAAACAGAGATGTGGCTTCTGCAGTCAGCAAATAACCATCCCTTCAATTGCTTTGAAATAAAGCATTTAAAAAAAAGGTAGCAACGTGTTTCCCGTGAATGAAAATGGTATGCATTTTTTTTAAAAATTACAAGCGTGACATATATTTTTAAGATTAGACAGTGCGAATGCAAAAAGCCTTTGTGTGCCTGGCCCCATATGTGCATTAATCTGATTTCTCCCTGTTTCCAAGAATTTAGGGGCCTTCTTAAGACTTTGATGGTGCGGGAGCCGACGGCCATGCCAGTGGCCCGCTCCCACACAGCCAAAGCCATAATTAGACTGCCTGCCGGATTCTTACTGGAATCTAAGTCGGGAGGTCCTGTGGTAGCTGGCCCACGGTGGTGCCTGTTTAAAGGTTTATAGGAGAGCCACAACAGGCACCGCAATAGGAATGCCATTGCAGGTTCCTACAGCTCATGGGTTGCAAAGTCTATGCCCTGCAAGAACTGTGGGTGCATGCAGACAAGGGGCCACACCATGTGCCCCGCGCATGCATCACCTGGCCCCCGTGGGGCTCACTTTGTTTCCTCTCCGCCACACTTTTCATGGCAAGCTCACCACCATGAAAACTATGGCGGAGAGAAAACTCATAATATGCTTGGGGGGCCACAGTGCCCCTCCAACCATATTTGGGCCTCAAGACCACCACATCTGTGATCCCTGGCTGTTGCGGTGGTGGCAGTGCAGTCTGACTGCCCAAGTTGTAATGGGTGTAGGTCCCACCCCATTTGTGTGCTTAGTGACCTTCTATCATCTATCCTTCCTGAAGTGGTGCTGGTTTTCAATTGTTGGTGTGGCTGGGCTTTTTGTTTCTTCCCAGGAGTCCATATCTAGTCTAACAATCAACCTTCACCCCTTCCTGAGATTTTGTTGCATATGCTTGGTCCGTCCATTGAAAGAACAGCCAAAAAGGATGACCCCCCTCTAAAAGCCACTCTTTGGGAGCAAAGAAACTCTGTCACAGAGTGAAAGAAACACCTCGTTTGAAGCATCCCCACCAAAAAATCCTGGAACGGGAGCATCCAGTGGCCATCAGAAGAGTCATTCCCGTGCTTCCTGCCTTTCTCTACTACTTTCTTTCCTTGGTGATAGTGGTAGACTCATTGAAATGTCTGCTTCCCTTGTGCCCCCTCCCCCGCACCCAAGCTGTCTGCACCGTCACTCAATCTGTCCTGCCAACTTGCCTGGCTCCATTAGGGATCTAAAGTGCTGGCTAACATCCAGTCTTGTCCTACTCATAGGTAATTGCAATTTTCTCTAGAAGACCTAAGTTTTGCATCCTCCAAAGAGTTCTTTGACACATTTCATAGCCTCAACTTCAAATTGCTACCACCACATCCACTCCTCATCTATGGCCATTGTCTCAACACCATACCTTCCCATGGCCCACAGATCTCCAATATTGCCCCTTTTGTCTAGTCTGATCAACACACCATCTGTATCAGTATAGTCTTCCCCCTTGTCCACTCAGCCACTCACAAACTACTTCCTCTCCAAGGACAACCTAATATCCAGTTAATTTAAATCTACTCTGGAGAAAATGTCTCTCTACAATCAGTACCAGTAGTGCCCCTCAGTCCTTCGGGACTCCATACACGTTGCAATTTCCCTCACAGTTTATCTCCTTGCCCCCTCCCCCCCCAAAAGGACATAGAACAGCTACAAACACCTTCTGGGACTCAGACGCACTGAAACTTCCAAAAGCAAAACTGCCATAATCTACAATCACCTAGAGCAGAACCCCTTCTCAATCCTCCATCGCTGCCCAGAAACATGGCAGAACCACTTACCATATCACCATCTTCATAGCCAAAAAACATTCATTTCATGCAAATACAGAATGCAATCAACTGCCCCCAAAACCTTTTCATGTTGGTTAAGAGACTTGTTAACCCCTATAGCACCATAGCCGTTATACCAATCTTGCAAAGACTCTACAATTCCTTAAGCTTCTTCTTCATTAGGAAGGTCCCAAAAATCAGCAACATAGCCAACTCCTTCTTCAGCCCATTAGAATCTCAACACATGGTGGATACAGCTCAGCTTTACCATTTCTCAAACACCTACACTTATCAAATTGCATCTCTATTCCAAAGCTTCAAACTGAGCAATTATGGGTGACCCTTCCCCACCTGATACAGCTGCTTACCACTTCTCCTCCATCCACCCCACCTTGACTGCCTTCATAAACACAAGTTAGTAGCCACTTAAAACATGCCTGGTCATGCCTCTCTCCTGCAAAAAATCCCTTTATAATACAGCTTACCTAGCCCTTTGAAGGCCTTTCCTGGAAAATGTTGTTACCTAGCAACTCCAGATCCACTAGATTCCAATAACATATTTGATTCCCTCTTGTCAGGTTTTTGGCCTAAGCATGTTGCCTTAAGTATCTGACAAAGAATCGCTGTACATGCTTATCCTTCCATGTCTGATGCCATCACATCACGACACCCTTTTGCAACATCTGCAGCAATCCGCAGCCCATGCCTCTGAACACTGCATCCTCTAGTTTACATCCCTCCTCAAGGACCAATATTAGGTTTTCAAAATAGGAAAGCTCATCTCCTCTCTAAAGCCAGTGAAATATAGAGTCCCCAGGGTTGCCTAGTGTCTCCCATTCCTTCAACACATGTCAGTCTCCTCCTGGATCTCATATATTCCTTCCAGCTCAGTTCCACTGCAATACCAATGGTGCTCAACTGTACCTGGGAGTCACAGGCACCATGAACTATACGAACACCCTTCAAAGGGCCTTAAAACCATTGCAAAATGAATGGAACAAAACCGTCTGCAAATCAATGGCTCTAAGAATTAAATCCTAGCTGTAGGTCATCCATATCTCTTGAAGCGGATTGAATCCTTATGCCTGCCCTACCTCATTTGGGCTCACAGTATCCATCAAGAGCTGTGTGAGAAATGTATTCACCTTCCTGTAAACCATTCTCAGCTTTAGCTAACAAACTGGAGCAGTGGTTTAGTTAATATTTCACCAACTTAAAATGCTCAAAAAGATGCTAAATGTTGTTCCAAAAACTCATCACATGGGTCTGATAAGCTTTCTAATTAACTCTTTGCTGGACCACTGCAACTCCCTATACTGTGGCTTACCAGCCTACCATATGAACAAACTAAAAAAAAGCATTGTACACAGAATCCGACAGAAAATTAAGCAACGCACAACAAACCCCCACCGACAGCTCCATTAGCTTCCAGTCATAGATACAATCAACTTCAAAACCCTCTGCCTAACCTTCAAGTTCATAAATTGCTTAAGTCTCCCTTCCCTACAAAGAAAAATAAAAAAATATACACAGCCACACCCTTGTGTTCCTCCACCTTCAGCCTTCTCCGTATGCCTAAATGCAATTGCAAATCAAGAGGAAACAGATACCTCTCAGTTGCAGGGTACTGTAGAACTCCAACAACCTTGTCCTCTTCTGAAAACATTTAAAACCCTATTTGTTCTAATTGTTTGGTCCTTCCTCCTCTCCCAACTCCCCTCCCTCATGCATAGAAGCTATTCAGTTATGCAGTATGTGGAGTACAAATATTATAAACCATAAATTTAAACAAACGCATCTGATGGTACCTCCTGTGTCGTGTGATGGAGGCTGCAAATCATCCAATGTCCCTGATGGGTGAAGAGACTACACAGCTCAATGGTGCAGAACATTCACATGTGAGCTGGGAACCTATATATGGGTTTCAGGCTCAACCTATGTTCACCATGCAATATTGGCTTTTCAGGAGGTACCCATATAGATGGCGCTGCTATTGTGTAACACATTGTGGCAGTGGGCGAGTTGGCTTATCCATTTCTAGCACAGTAGACACAGTCCTAGGCAGACTCTGTTATTAATGTAATATCAAGAGTGAAATATGATCTGGTGGCACAGTCCATTCAGAAACAAATGTGACATAACAGCTGGGCTCTGAGGCACTCTGACTTTTCTAGGAATCCTTAGATGTTTTTAAAAGTAAGGCATTCTACAGTTCATGCCAGGATATAGGTAGCAGAGGGAACAAGCATGCAGTTGGAAACAATTCCCTTCTTAAAGCAGATGCCACAAAAGGTCTGTGTCTAGCGTAAAGTGCACTCACCTCTTTCCCAAGCTCATAGAGCCCGGCCTGTGCACATCTGCTGTCAGTACACCAAGGAAACAAAAGAGAATTTTAAACATGTGATGAGTTCATGGATCTGTGGGTGGTAAGGACTTGCCAAATATGCAATAGTGTAAAGCATGTTATATGACACATGGCAGGCTCATCAGAGAGAGAAAATCCCCGACTTGATTGGCTTCATCAATCTTGCATGACATAATTTGAGAGCCTAATGATGAGGTAGGAATAATGGGCTTATTCCCAGTTACATGTGACCATTTTACCAATGCAGCCTCATGTTTGCCATGCTTAGAGGTGCTCAGGCCCACAACTCACAGCAACCCCAGATAAAGTAACCCACTTGCTGTATATCAGACATTTTAAAGGCCTACCAAAAAAGCCATAGCCAGTCCCCAGGTTTAGAACCACAATAAAGCAAACACAAGGAGATGGTGGACAAAGCGCTGAAACTTTTCAGACACTCACAGATCTGGGTTGAATCCATCATTGTTCTTTAGCTGACTTCACCAACCTAGCTCAGACCCAGCCATATGCAAATCAGTCTTGAACCTTTTCCTCCTGGGAACAGTCCCACCCGAACTGCCAACCCAGGTCTTCCCTGGACTAGAAACAAGCATTCTGGTACTGGTTTCGGGGTAACACCCATCATCAGCCATGCTAGCTTGAATCCAGTGGCAAAGTGAGCAAGGGACCCACGTCTGGGCATACCCTGCTAAGTTAGGGTGAACAAAGCAAACACAAGGAGATGATGGATGGAGCTCTGAAACTTTTCCGACACTCACCCCCAGTCACAGATCTGGTTTGAATCCATCATCGTTTTTTTAGCTCACTTCGCCACCCCAGTTCAGAACCACAATATCCAGCAAACCTGCATCACATTACTCTCTTGCCATCAATCAGATACTGCAAAGGAATACAAATGAAGCTACAGCTCCCCTCAGGCTCCAAATCTTAAATCCCAGCAATCCCACATCAAGTGGCCACTCCCTGCCAATCAACCACCTTGAAGCATTATCTAAGGTAGCCAAAGCCCATTCCTAGAATAAGATCTACAATTCTCAGTAACCCCCTATCATATGACAGGATGGGGCCTATTGGAAAATGTGATAGACTATGAAAGATTCCACAGCCTGCTCTCAAGCGTAAAACCAAAACTTCCACTTCCTGCCAATCAGACACTATAAAGGACTCCTAAAGAACAAAAGTTCTTGCGTGGGTTTAGAACGACACCTCTCTTCAGATCTTTATTATGCAGCCAGCTTTTTGCACATTGGACACAATAAAGCTCTATTAAAGAATTGTTCTCAAAAGGAATTCTGTCATCAACTGATCATTCTAGTATTGCCTACTGCAGAGCCACTTATCCCACCTTAATAATACCAAGCACCTGCAAGATAATGTTCCATCGTGAACTTTGGCCAGCACCTTACACTTCCCATTCTTACAGCCAGACTATGAGCACACAAACAGACACACCACCCCCATGCAATGCCAACCTCTTACGCATCCTACTAACTACCAAACACCTACAAATTACCAAACACCTACAAACTACCAAACACACATCCCAACTCATTCTCATGAAAGCACAATGTGCTGAATTCCATGATTCAGACATCCTAGATCTCATCAATGTCACCAATCTCAATGCATTTTTTAAATCACATAAACCTGGCTCACCGTGTATCCTCACAGATACAAGACATGCTTGTACCTGCAAGGACCAAAGATGCGTCAAAATTTATGGCGTATCGGTGTGAAGGATAACGTAAAATGCGACAGCGCAACAGCTGCCTAGATGACCCAAAGCTTATTTGAGTGTTGTAAAGCACTCTTACATGCTTCAAATCAGCATTGCATTACACTGGAGTGCGTTGTGTGGTGAGAAGCTAAAAGAAAAACAACACATTTCAATCCACTGAGCTTCTGAACACCAAGTACACCAAAAAATGAAGGGAGCACCATCTACCTGCCAGGAGGGCAACAACCTCAACCCCAGCCAATATGACCAGACAGCAGCCCAGGGAAAGAGAAAGAGGGGGTGCTTTCAGTGAGGAACAGAATCAGATACTAATCAGTGAGGTGGCAAAGACTGAACACCTTATCTTTGTCTCCTCCAAGTTGCCATTCGGGAAGAAGGATGCCATTTGGCAAAGCATAGTGGATAGGATTAGCAGTGTAAGCGAAACAAAAAGGACAGTACTGGAGTGCAAGAAGAGGTGGCACGACTACAATTACAGGACCAAAGAAAAACTAGCCAGGACCCTTAAGGCAGCCATGAGGGCTGGAGGAGGACCTGATGTCCGGGAAGAGTTGAACCCATTGGAGAAGCAGGTCACACCACTTATTCCAACAGAGCTTGTGGCAGGAGTGGAAGGCCAGGATAGTGCTGCAGTCGAAGAGCAGGAAGAGCTGATTTTTATAACATGGAACTGTATGTTTTATAACTATCATGCAAGTCAGCACAGCAAGACACTGCACTGCTGCACTGCACTGGCGGTGTGCAAGGGAAAGGGCAGGAATGTCTCAAATGTTTACTCATCCATCACATAACTGTTATTTTATTTCCCAGTCACAATTTATTCAGTCCAACCCTGCCAAGTTTCTCTGGTCCATGTGGGATATGTTACCCAGGTCCAGATTGTCCTTGAAACTATTCTGGGACGTGTAGTACAATCAATAACATTATTGACCAGGACTACAAGTCCCACAATACAAAGTAACTGGAGCAGCACATCACACATGCACCTTGAAAACTTTGCAGATATGTCTGTGCCAATGCAGGCCCCCTTGCACCATGATGCAAGGGTGCTTGTTTTGGGGCTAGGCAGCCAAACGTGTTATGTAATGTAACGTGGCTTGCCAGAGGGTCAACTTGTCACCTGAGTGGGTATCCAGGTGCTGAGTATGTGCATGATCTCCATGTAGGATCACTTGAAGAGCCAGGTGTACTATACCTAACACTAATTCATATCACACCCCGCAGTCCTGATATGCTGGGTGAGGTTTTTACTGGTGTTGCCTGCCATGACATAAGTATTTGTAAAGCGCATGTTCACCTAGAAGGGTATCTTGGCACTGAATAACAAATGTTTATTGTTAACAAACGGTACTCATTTTATCGACCGCAGAAGAATGAAAGACTGAGTGGACTCTCCAAGATTTGATCCTGTGGCCATGAGTTCAAACACAGGCCCCTACAGCGGGCACATTACTCCACTAAGCCACCAGACCCAGCATGTAAGGTACAATCCTAACTTCTGTCTGGCTCATATGGATATTGGGGGTGGGGGTCAGTACAAGTGATGCAGAGCGGAGGGCCATGATAGTTTTGTGGAAGCGTAGATGGTTTGTGAGATAGGTGGATCCCTGGTAGTGTAGTGCCTTGTAGATGTGACTGAGCATCTGTAACTGCCAGTGTGTCTGAAAGGGGAAGCATTATATTTTGGTGAGGTGTGATGTGTGTGGGGCAAGGTAGGTTGAGTAATAGTCTGTGTTGGCACTGGCTCTTTTTGCAGGGTTACCCCTAAACATTTTGCTTTTTTCTTCCTATTTTTCTGACCCTATTTGTGTTGGCTCTGGGACTCTGGGCACTTTACCACTTTACCACTGCTAATCACAGCTAACGTGCATGTGCTCTCTCCCTTAAAACATGGTATGATTGGGTTACACCCATTTGCCATATTTAATTTACTTGTAAGTCCCTTGTACAGTGGTATCTCATGTACCCTGGGCCTGTAAATTAAATGCTACTAGTGATCCTGCAGTGCTGCTTGCACCAACAACAGAAGTAGCCTTTCAAACCTGTTGCAGGCCTGCCACTGCATGGCCTGCATGCACAATTTACTGCCACATTGACTTGGCATTTTAAACTGTTTGCCAAGCTTTAAACTCCCTTTTTCCTACATATAGGTCACCCTAAGTTAGGCCCTAGGCAGCCCTATGGATTTAACCCAGATCTGTGACTGGGAGTGAATGTTTGATTAATTCAGCATTCCGCCCATCATCTGTTCTTTTTCTATTTGTTTTCATAAGTGGGAAAATGTATGCCCAGACATGTGTCCCGGGCTCACTACGCCACCAGATTTAAGCTGATGAGGGGTGTTACCCTGAAACCGGTCTCAGGATGCTTGTTTGTGGTCCAGGGAAGACCTGGCCTGGCAGTTTGGCCTGGACTGTTCCCATGGGGAACAGGGTCAAGACTGATTTTCATATTGCTGGGTTCAAACAGGGTAGGCATGGTGAGCAAAAGAACGATGGATTAAACCAAGATCTGTGACTGAGTGTGAATGTTTGATAAATCCAGCATTCCGTCCATCATCTGTCCTTTTTGCATTTTTCATCCTAGGTGGCCAAGGGTATGCCCAGACATGGGTCCCGTGCTCGCTACGCCACCAGATTCAAGCCTGCCTGGCTGATGAGGGGTGTTACCCCAAAAACGGTCTCAGGATGCTTGTTTCTTGTCCAGGGAAGACCTGGCCTGGCAGTTTGGGCTGGACTGTTCCCATAGGCAACAGGGTCAATACTGATTTGCATATGCCTGGGTCTAAACTGGAATGGTGTGGTGTGCACAAAAACAATGGATTTACCCCAAATCTGTTACTGGGATTAAATGTTTGATTAATTCAGCATTCTGTCCATTATACGTTCTTTTTGCTGACAGCCCTATCGGCAAGTTGCTGTGTAGGTGAAAGGTAGGACATGTGCCTTTATTGTGTGGCATGTCCAGGTAGTAACAAGCACCCTATTTTGTTTCTCACTACTGTGAGGCCTACTCCTCTCATAGGCTAGCATTGGGAATTCCCTTATATATGTTTAAGTGGTAATTCCTGATCTCAAAGGAGTGGTGTTGCCATGTTTGGTATGTTTAGAATGGTAGTGATAAATCCTGCTTACTGGTGTAGTGGAATTTTTTATTACTATTTAAAAATGCCCGTTTCAGAAAGTGGGCATTTCTCTGTGCTTATAACTCTAGTGTTTTGCAGCCTGAGTCCAATCAACATTTAGGGCAGAGTGACAGCTACACTTTGTGCATACTTTTCAGACAACCACCACACAGGAAGGGCTGGGTGTGAAATGAGAGGCATCTGCGTCCATCTGCATACTGATAATCTTCCTGGGCTGAGAGAGAAGGAGGCAGGCGCACTTACATTTGTAAAGCCTGTGTCCTGCCCACACACAAAGGGCTGATTTACCCGCTACTGATGTCTGGACCCTGGGATGGGATGAAAGGGCTTTGTGTTAGGGTTTCTTTGAATCCATCCCTTACATCAAAGACACTTATTAGTATAAGTACAGGGACTGGCCCCATGTTTTTAGAGCGCTTTTGAAACTGGGACTGGACCTCTGTCAGAAGTACTGCTGCACTGTACAAAGGCCTCATCCGGACTGCTTATCTGGTGTTTTCCTGCTGCCTGCTACTTGCTGGGTGGTCTAAAGGACTCACTGGATTGCTTTTCTGCTGGTTGCCCTGCTGCCAACTGCTCCCTGACTTTGGGTGCACTCAGCCCTGCTGAGTTGCCAGATGGAATCACTATAAAGCTACCTTCTTCTTGTGCTTACCTGCCTGCCCCTTCATGACCCTCAAGTGCCTCCCATGAAGTCCAGCGTGTGGGGAGTGCTGTTTTCTGCTCCATGGCTTCCCCTCTTGTTCTCAACTCAACCAGTGTGGGGTAAGCGCTGCCCTACGCATTTCGTCTTGTGTCAGGAACTAGCGCGTGGTGAGAGCTTCGTTTTCATCTGCTCTGTGTCCTGCAATGCTTCACTCCTCATCGACCTGCGACAAGCTACCGCATAGTGATCGCTTTATGATCCGATGCGTGGTGAGCGCTGCATGACATGGCTGCCTATCGCCAGCCGCACTGCGAGAACCCCCCTCCATGGGGCCCGACACTGACGTGCTGACGTGCTGGAAGCCCCTTTGCATGTGGAGAAATGCCTCAGTGCACCTCCTCCCCTCAAATCTGTTGGTTAAGTGACTTGGAGGGAAGCCTTTCACCAGCCCTGCCAGCACCTCTGAGCTGTGATTTCTGCCACCGGGCACCCTCTTGTTGAGATTGGGCACCTGGGGGCGCCTTCCCACAATGTCTTCATGGGCTGCGCTAGTGTTTTCCAGAGGAGGCAAGCCGGGCCCCGGGGGAGTTTGGAGGCTTGCCCGCGCCTCCTTCACGGGCAGCTGCCTTTGGTTTCCTTGGATGCGGGGGGACAAAACAGGGTCTCCCTATGGATCGCTTCTGTGGGTGTTCCCCCTCCTTATATTGAGGCATTACCTGTGGAATTGCTATTGTTGGTGATTGATCCCAATGTGGATCCTTTCTCACATATGAATTACCGTATAATATGTAATAGGGACCTTGTTCTCTCTGAGACCCACGTCTCTAAAACACCCCCATTTTCAGTTAAGCACCCAGATGGACCGTAACCCAGCTAATTGGAAGGCAGGGATTCCTGGACCTATGGGGGCTGATTGGCACTAAGGTGCTCCTGGTGATATTGGTACTATTGGTGGTTTTGCGTAATTCATGTACTTTGCCTCCAAACCAAGTTCCAATATTCACATTCATTTCCTGATTCGTGTGTTTTTACTTACTAATCTGCTGGATTCCATACTTTTCGTATGCACTAATGTTATGATGGATATTGTTTTTCCTTGTATTGTCAGTATTATCTCAGCAATGGCATTATGGGCACAGTTTCCAGATTCATGTTGTTTTGATCTATGTTTCATGTACAATATAGACTATACATTTTTATAATCCTGTGTGGAGTCTTTATTGGGGTGTATTTATTGTGTTGCGTTTATCAGTGTATTGCTCAAACGCTTTACACATTGCCTCTGGGGATAGGCCTGACTTCTCTGTGCCAAGCTACCAGGGTCTGAGCACAGGTGTGTACTTTACCTGCCCTGACTAGACTGGTGGGTTCTGCCTGGCTTAGGTGCATGCCCTAGCCAACCAGAAACCCCATTTCTAAGAGTCTGGCAGTAGGGTGTTGGATAGTTTGCCTCTTGTGTAGCAGCTGCATAGACATGCTGTGATAGAAGGTATTGGTGTACTAGAGTCTACATGTGAGGAGGGCCTGGGTGATGGTCTCACAGGTGTCATGAGGGAGCCTTCTTAAGAAATGCGTGACCATGCTAATAATGTGGAAGGAGGTGGAGTTGATACTGGGATTATTAAGTCAGACGGTGAGGTAAGTGTCCATGATGATGCACGGTTTTCTGGGATGGTTTGAGTTTGAGGGGTTAAGGCCCAGCCATGTGGGCATCCAGAGTGAGTCTCGTGACAGTCCCAGAGGCTCTGGCCACATTGATAAAATATCTAAAAACAAGCTTTAAATTCCCCCGACACAGCAAGGATCTGCAACTGGATGTGCAACAGTCTCCTTTGACTGGTGGTTGCCAGGCCCCTAAAAAAAGGAGTAGATGTGGGGATCCAAAAAAGGATGTCAGGCCCTCGAAAGACGAGCCATCTCCTAAAAATGCAATATTAATAAAGACCCCACCGACTCAGCCATGGTCATACACTGTGAGGAGAATATTAGTGAATCTCAAATTCCCTTTCAAGTGCCTTCAGAGGCCATAATGTTGAAAGAATCAAGGAAACAATTGTGCAAAACAAGGAATAAAGAAAAGCAAGCTTAGTAATTGTTCCTGGCACAAGTACAATACATTTGCGGAAAACAAATCTATCACCGCACTTGAGGCAGAACCAATTATAGAATACAGCAAGGGCCCAATAAAGAAGGTCAAACTCTTTCTGCTATTTTATAAAACACAAGAAGCACTAATTGGGGGACTGCCCACCACAGAAACTGTTACCACTGATGATGCTCCATCTAAGCTACCCCCTCATAAAGGCGCCGGCTCCCCTATGGAGCTAATTCAGAGAGACAAGACGCAGAGCGAGAAGACTGAATTACACCAAGTAAACTTGTCCGATAACGCTGGCAGACCTGAGCCCTTAATATTCTATAATGGTGAGGACCAACAGAGCCTGAAGACTGGCCGGGTTAACACTAAATACAGGGCAATACTATACACAACAGTCCCCCCCAGCTCGGGCCAGCAATACCAGGTGAATCAGGAGACACCATGATAGCCAGAACATCATCTGATCATCTTTTCCAATCGCCCAGTACCTCCTTTAAAACAATCTTTACCACAGTCTATCAGTCAAGAGGGAGGCATGTGAGACATGTGTCTACTCAATAGCAAATTGACTATCCTTACCGGTGACAAATCATCACCTGCAAGACATTGGCACTCACAACTATGACAAATAGTAAGTGAATTATAAAGGAAAGCCCACCTGTATGTGTAGCACGGTGTCAGTAATTTCCAATCCCTACTTGTGTGCATGCCACACCTCATAGCATGTGTTTTACAGTAAGTAAGGTGTATAAGTCAATCAGGACACATAAGGAGAATGGGCATGAATGTTGGGCCATCCCTTGTCATGACTATTAACTAATTGTACACCTCCTGTGTTTGCAGCGGACCAAGGATACACTCTGTTGCCGTGGGTCATGACTCCTCTGCAAAACCTACCAACTGAAGCCCAGCAGAGCTACAATAATGCCCTATGCAGGACCCTAATTGAGCAGTCATTTAGAATTTTAAAATTCGACTTCAAAGCCTTAACATAGCTGGGGGCCAATTGATATACTCGCCACCCATGGTGTGCAAAATAATATTGGTGTGCTGCATATTGCACAACATATGTGTAAGGACGAATGTGCCATGGGCTGATGACAATGGGTAGCAGGAACTGCTGGACAATGAGGATGAGGAAGATGAGGAGCCTCATTGAACTGTACCATCAGTTGCCACAACACAGCGGAAGGACACATCATCAATACTTTCTTCACAGAAGCATGAGTGATGTACATGATATCGCACAATGATAACAGATCTAACTTTCTTAATCTATATGTAAATAAATGTATGCGCACTACCACAGTGTATGCATTTTGATTCCATAGTTACAGTAAATACCTAAACATTCGCATTTGACCTGCTACTAATTGTCACACAGATAATATATGTAGCTATGTTTAGCAAACACCATTGAAAACAACATCTGATACAAATGTAATAGTGTGCATGCCAAGTACCTGTAGCAAATAGTTCTCCATTGCCAGCCACAATTAACATGGTGTGGTAACGTAAATAGTGTGCTATGACTGTTTGTGTGTCTCTACTGCTGCTAGCCATTTCCTACTTGTGGACGATAGTAAAGTCCACTCAGTCAGTCAGTCAATTCACTTTATTCGATACCTATATTATAAGATCATAAAAGTACAGATAAATACAATTGAAACATCTATACAAAAAAATAATTATTTACAAAACAAGTTAAAATAGTAAAAAGGTTTGTAACATTCATAGTTAGGAGACAGTTGATAAAACCCAGCTGATAAAAACAAAGGTTTGAAATTCATTCTTGAATATTATACAATCACCTGATCTTTCGTGATTGAATTAAAAAAGACGCCACAGAGAAGCAAACCATGGGATTAAGCAAAGATTGTAAAAAGTACATTGCTACACAACATTGTTTAAAATGGTATTTACGCAACAGAGGCAAAATAAATCTTTTGCGGGGTTCCATATAAAATTTGCAAAAGAAAAAAATGTGTAACTTACTTGATTGTACAGAAACATCATCACAAGGACAAAATGGTAATTCATTTATGGAATAAATTCCAGCTGGATGGGCCAACACACAAGGGATAAAATTCAGTCGAAATCTGATTAAAAAGAATCTATGACGTGAGTTTGTCACAGTAAATAAGTATGAGGATGACCCTTCCTGTGCCATTGGTCCCTCTAAGTATAATTTGACCGATACTTTTTTGAAGTTTGTCTTCAGTCTTGCGTCAGCCCTTTGTTTTAGAAAGCGGGATTTTATCTCCCTTTTGTAGATGTTAAAGCAGTCACTAGGGGCATCAAATAGACGCTCTAGGCCTAGAGAAGAAAGAGTGGATTTGATGTAGGAGATCCACGCGATCCTATGGGCATTTTCCAGAGATAGGTAATCTTCAATTAACTTTTCAGTGACATAAATAGATTCCCTTCTCCAGATGGAATGCCACAAGATGATTGGAGCCAATCTAATTGTATCGGTAACATATGGGACATCCAATTCTGTATGGGCAATAAAGTTGGCGCAGCTTACGGGGAGGCCTACTAGTGTTTCCCAAAAAGTGTCCTCTATGGTTGGGAGGGCGGAGGGGTTAGTATAACCCCATATGCCTGCCCGTAAGTTGCTACCGACACTGATTAGGCTGCATAAACTTTTTTTACCATGTTGATGGATTTCGCACCCAATTTGTTAATAATTGAATAAAAAGCAAAACTGCTTCTCTCAAGTGATAACCCCCTAGTGGCGAGCTTATTGGACTATGATAATTGCCTATCAAATGTTACGCGAAGTAAAAAAAGGTGTCGGTGTGGGCTATTTTCTGGCCAGATATATGGAAGCTTGGGGCCTTCCTGTCCTTCTGGCCAGTGATTAAAATAAAGGACTTGGCCTCATTGGTTTTTAGCCCTAGTTTTTGCATGTAGGTTACATAAATATCTAGTAACTTTTGCAGGGCGAGGCCCGTGCAGGCAATGAGCACTGCATCATCAGCATACAGGAGAATTGGGGTGCAAATGTTGTTAATTTTGGGAACGTCTGGTATTGAGTCCGACAGGGGAGCTTCCACCCCATTACTATAAATAGAAAAAAGGAATGAGGCGAGTACGCAAACCTGTCGGACACCCCTGTTGATTGGAAACGCCCTGGTGCACTCCCCCTCTCTCCCGTATCTGACACAGGGCGTGGCCGATGAATACAGTTGCCTAATAAAAAGTATAATGGCCTCATCTATGCCCATTTCTTCCATTATCTTCCATAGGTGTTGGTGTGCCATGCAGTCAAATACTGCGGACAAGTCCATAAACGCTAAGTATAACTTGCCAGATTTTACTTGGCAATACTTGGCGATTAGGAGACTTAGGTTGAGGCACTGGTCCTGAGAACCCATTCCCTTTTTAAACCCATATTGGACCGGGATCAAGACCTTATTAATGGCTGCCCATTCCTTTAGTCTGTTCAGTAAAACCCTACCCATAAGTTTTGCTGTGCTATCCAGCAATGAAATTGGCCTATAGTTTTTGGCCTCGGATTTGTCTCCTTTCCTGTAAATTGGAACAAAAATTGATTTCTTCCATGAGTCTGGTGGGCCCACCTTGGCGACTGCATTAAAAACGTTTGTCAGCACAGGACCCCATAAGTCCGGCTGATCAATGAAGAAATCTATAGGAGTACAATCTGGTCCGGGCGCTTTGTTGCTAGAGCACTGCATGAGGGCTTCTCTGATCTCATGATGATCGAAGATCAAGGGGGGTGTGGTGAGAGGGGATATAGGTACATTCTGTGATATCACCCCCTCCACATTGGGATCAAATATGCGGGAAAAATATATAACCCAGGATTCCTCATCTACACGGCAATCCAATGTTGGTACTGTGGAGGGTTTGAGGAAAGGGGCATTAATAGTGCTCCAAAAGTCCCTAGAATTTTTTGAGATAGCGGCAAGATGGAATCGTTCCCATGCTTCTTCCTTTAATATTTTAGTTCTGATCTTCCTGGCCTCATTATATTGAAGACGGAGAAGCTTAACTAAAGCCGTATCTCTAGGCGTAGCCCTAAGGGCCTGATGTAAAGCTGCTAGGGACTTGGTACATGATTGATCGAACCATCTGGGCCCTGATGTTTTGGCAGTGGTTTTTTTTCTAGGTAGATGAGACCTAACCTCCGATAATATAGATTCAAATGCCATAGTTACCTGAGTTGAGTTAGAGGCTGTTTCCAGGCACATTAGAATGTCACTTTGGCTCTTTCCAACTATTATCTGAACAAGGGATGATTTATCTGCTAAAGCCCATTTTAGAGTTATCCCATTGGTTCTTGTTATCGTGGGTTTAACATGCCTTAGCTGCTCCAGGGGAATTCCTGCCCAGTCCAGCTTGCCAATGATGGCAGCGTGGTCACTAAAATTTAGGTACTTCATCTCGATGTTGGAAATGAATTTTTTAAGGGGTTCTGCTATAATTATATAATTGATTGTGATACCCCAGGAGGGTGTGCCAAATGTTTTTTGCAAAATACCAGATGGGATGTCAATCGGGTTACAAATCTCTAAATTATCAATCACTAGAAGTCTATTCAGAGCTTCCCCATACGGATTATGATAAAAATGATGTAAGGGATCGCCTTCATGCTGATGAATCTGAAAGCTGACAGCAGTGTGTATTAAAATCACCCAACCACAACATTTTTGGAATATGTTTTAAAGTGCTAAGAAGATTATTAAAATCTTCCTCCAGCTGGTCTGAAACCTTTTTCATATCTCCTGTGAAATTATTATTATAAAAATTGACTAAAAGAATTGTGTCTCCATCTGGTCCTTTTAAAAGTAGTAAGTGATAAAAAGGGGAGACATTATGATATGACACGACTTCTAGTCTTAGCATATTTTTGAGTAAAGTTAAGATCCCTCCCTTGGCTCTTCCTGATTTTGACGGAACGTACGCTCCGTACACAAACACGCCATGGAAATCTGGAACCTACTCGACTCTCTTTCGCCCGACATCGCCTTCTTCACAGAGACATGGACCAACGCATCCTCCGCCCCCGACATCAGCACCGCCATCCCAGACGGATACAAGATCCAGAGGAAAGACCGCCCCAACCACCCAGGAGGGGGCCTCGCCATCGCCCACAAGATCACCCTCCGCCTCACCACCTTCAGCGAAACCTTCCCCTCCGCCGAACACCTGCACTTCAAGATCCAGACCACCCCCAAAGCCACACTCAGAGGAACCCTCGTCTACAGACACCCCAGCCCCCGAACACCCTTCGCCACCACCATCACCGACTTCATCGCACCCCACGCGATCGCCTCAACAAACTACATACTCATTGGAGACCTGAACTTCCACCTCGACAACCCCAGCGACCCCAACTCCACTATCCTTCGTGACAACCTCGCCAGCATCGGACTTAAACAACTCGTCAACACACCAACCCACAGAGCAGGACACACCCTCGACCCCATCTTCGCGGCAGGAAACAGCGTCCATTTCAGCCACACAACGCAGCCGCCATGGACCGACCACCACTGCGACCACTTCACCATCAACAAACCCAAGGCACCCAAACCAGCCCCACGCCCACCACGAAGGAACTGGAGCAAGGTTACCGACGAGCAACTTAACTCCACCCTCACCCGAGACAACCACACCTGGGCACCCGACGCAAACAGCGCAAACGACGCAGCCAGAGAACTCCACACCTGGATCTCCAACTGCGCAGATGAGCTCGCCCCACTACGCAACCCCGACAGACAACGCCCCAGGAAAGCCGTCTGGTTCACAACTGCTCTCCAAGAAGCCAGACGCACCTGCAGATGCCTGGAGAAGAACTGGAGAAACACCAAGACAACCGAATACCACACCACCTACAAGGACGCCATGACAGACTACCACAACCAGATCAGAGCCACCAAAAGGAACTTCATCCACAACAAAATCCTGACCAACTCCACCAACTCCAAGGAACTTTTCAGTGTCATTCAAGAATTCACCAACCCACGCAGCGAAGCACAGACATCACCCCAACCCAAGACCTCTGTGACAAGCTTGGAACCTATTTCCACCTCAAGATCAAAAACCTCTACAACAACTTAATCGACCATCCACCAGGCGCCACAGACGGCCCCCTGCCCCCCAGAAACACCAGCCAGCCCACCATCTCCAACTGGACACCGATCATGGCCGAAGACACCGCCTCGACCATGAAAAGCATCCACTCGGGGGCCCCCACTGACCCCTGCCCCCCTCACATCTACCACAGAGCCTTGGCCGCCATCGCACCCAAACTACAACGCACCATCAACACCACCTTCAAAACAGGCACCTTCCCAGACGACTGGAAGCGCGCAGAAGTCAGACCCCTGCTCAAGAAGCCCACAGCTGACCCCACCGACCTCAAGAACTATCGGCCCATCTCGCTCCTCTCCTTCGCAGCCAAAGTTGCAGAGAAAACAGTCAACAGGAAACTGACACGATTCATTGAAGAGAATGCCGTCCTCGACCCGTCCCAATCCGGATTCCGAAGCAACCACAGCACAGAGACCGACCTACTCGCCGCCACAGACGACATCCACACCCTCCTGGACCAAGGCCACTCCGCAGCCCTCATCCTACTCGACCTATCAGCGGCCTTCGACACCGTCTCCCATTGCACACTAGTCATCAGACTACACGACGCAGGCATACAAGGAACAGCCCTGGACTGGATCCGATCATTCCTCACCGGAAGAAGCCAAAGGATCAGACTCCCACCCTTCCTCTCCGACCCCATGAAAATCACCTGCGGAGTCCCACAGGGTTCATCACTAAGCCCCACCCTCTTCAACATTTACATGGCCCCCCTCGCAGCCATCGTCCGACAACACGGCCTCAACATCGTATCCTATGCCGACGACACCCAGCTCATCCTCTCCCTCACCAAAGACCCCACCACTGCCAAACTCAACTTCCAGAAAGGAATTCAAGACGTCGCAGTCTGGATGACCAACAGCTGCCTGAAGCTCAACGCCGAGAAGACAGAAGTCCTCGTCCTCGGTACCACCCCTTCTGCATGGGACAGCACCTGGTGGCCGACTGCCCTCGGAAGCCCACCTACCCACTCAGACCACGCCAAGAACCTCGGCATCGTACTCGACTCATCACTCTCCATGAACCGACAGGTCAACGCCGTCACCTCCAGCTGCTTCAACACCCTCCGCATCCTCCGCAAGACCTTCAAATGGATCCCCCCTGAGTCAAGGAAGACAGTCACCCACGCACTCATCACCAGCAGACTGGACTATGGAAACGCACTCTACGCCGGCATCAACAAGTCCCTACTCTGCAAACTCCAGACAGTACAAAACACCGCCGCCAGACTCGTCCTCGGCATCCCCCGACACGAACACATCAGCCAACACCTACGAAGTCTCCACTGGCTCCCCATGGAGAAAAGAGACACTTTCAAAATCCTCACTCACGCCTACAAATGCCTACACAACAACGGACCCAAATACCTCAACGACAGAATCAACTTCCACGTACCCAAAAGAAACCTCCGATCTTCCAACCTCGCACTGGCCGAAACCCCGCGCATCCACAGAGCCAGAGCAGGCGGAAGATCCTTCTCTCACATTGCAGCCAAGACCTGGAACGAGCTACTGGCAGACATCAGACGCGCCCCCTCCCTGAACACCTTCAGGAAGACCCTCAAGACCTGGCTCTTCGGCTAAACAGATCTGCGGACCCCCCCAGCGCCTTGAGGCCCTCACGGGTGAGTAGCGCGCTTACAATTCCCTGATTGATTGATTGATTGATGGAAGGGCAGTGGTGTGAGAAGAGCGGTAACCATCTAAATTAATCGGCTCGGTCTCCCATGTTTCCTGAAAACAAATCAAGTCATACATAGTAACAATATTTTTCCAATCGGGATCTGACAATTTGCTGCTCAGGCCAGCAATATTCCATGTCATAAATGTAAGGGATTTGGTCTGATCGTATATTGCGTTTACAGGTATATGAGTTTCAGAATCCAGTGAAGAGGGATTTTGAACAGGAGTAGGGACTCTCCTGTTCAATCTATATCAATCGCAACCCTCTAAATCTGTTAGCACGTTGAATTTATTGTATGTAGGAAGGGAGATGGAAGACCGACCCAAGGAGTGTTGGAGGGGCTTAAACAGGGGAAAGGGAGCGGAGG
The DNA here is from genome assembly GCA_963921515.1 of Calotriton arnoldi. Taxonomy (NCBI): domain Eukaryota; kingdom Metazoa; phylum Chordata; class Amphibia; order Caudata; family Salamandridae; genus Calotriton; species Calotriton arnoldi. The sequence goes on from CAWUFW010003980.1 coordinate 1,423,981, forward strand.
CCAGGGCATGGGGTTGTCGTCCCCGCAGTGTGAGTACAGTAGGTTTGTAAAAAGCCGTTGAAATAAATACCGGACCAATTGGAGGGAGTTAAAATTGACCACCACACAATCGCCCTCAATACATTTCTCCGAATCCCCCATCCAACCTACTTTTCTGGCCATTAAGATTTGTGACAACATCGCCCCCCTACCCCTGCATGTTTATCAAGCCAGTGACTTGCTTTGGACATCAATTGTTCTGTGGTCTCCTTTTGGGTACTGTGTAATCTGGGAACATTTGCTAATATTACGACATAGGGGCAGGCTACAGGGGGAAGTGCCAACTTCATATGATCATCATGTATGCCCCTTTTTTTTTAATTCAGTCCTTTGGTCTCGTCTTGTGTCAAATCTTGTGGGTGGCAAGGTCGTATCCTTAAAAGTTCCTTGAGATGGAGTGCCACTATTATTGTCACTGGTTGGTTTCAGAGCCAAGTGGTTAGAATTTTGGGCAACAGATTGGGGCTGAATAGTGGGGGAGGGGGGCTAGTGGCATTCCTCCTAAATTAGTATTTCTGTTCACTCTCGTTGGGCCCGGGTTACCTGAGCAATTAATATGCCAGCCCAAGTTGTGATGATTTTGGTCTCCCTCTGCAGAGCAAAAAGTCACTATGTTAGCCTCAATTCTGGAAAGTCTGTCTATCAATGGTTGGAGTAAAACTGTAATTGACTGTTCAATCCTTTAAATCAGGGAATCCGAAAAAGATGAGGAGAGTGAATTTGGTTCTTGGGGTGCGACAATTTTTTCTTTTGTTGGCCTCCCCCCTCCTTTTTTCTTCTTTAAGGGAGGTTCTGATGGACCCATTGGCTGTACGAGAGATCAAGTGTTTGGACCGAGTGGTGGTTGACTCTGGGTTTGAGAGTAAGGGATCTGGTACAGTCACAACAAAGGTCTCCCTGGTTGAAGGCTCTGTCGGATTAACGGATACACCCATTTCCCCCATAGATGCCTGCGTTCGACGGATAGGATCTCCTTATCCAATGCATTGGTGGGTCTTAAAAGGAAGGAGTCTAAGGTATTCGTGGACTCACCTCCGTTAGTTGTAATGGTCGATTTTCGTTTCCCCATCTTGAGGACAAAACCTGGACCTCCTATACAGCTTCCGCCACACACGTTAGAGGGGGGGGCCCAGCCCAGCCTCTTCCGAGCTCCTTCTGGGCACAGCAGAAACATGTTGGCGTCTTCTGGCGCGAAGCCAGCTGAGGAATGCAGTTGCCGAAGTAAGTGCGGCGTGCAGTGGCAGCTGGGAAGGGCTCCAGCGCTGCGGGAGCCCCGAGCTGGCTTTACGCGCCTCCGGGCGCAGCAGAAACTCATGGGCACCTCCTGGTGCGAAGTCAGCTGGAGAATGCAGTCCCAGAAGAAAGTGCGGCGTGCAGTAGCAGCTGTGAAGGGCTCCCAAATTTCTCCACAGCCTGATGCCTTCACTGTGGGACACGGCACTGTTTGGCAGTAGGCTGCACTGCCGTAGATGTGGGTGCACTGAACCCATGGCAGTGCTAGTTTGTCACATCCCTGGGGTAAGCTAATACAATCTCAATGGGTGCTAAGATTAAATTATCACACAGGGCACCACTGGTAAGGTGTGCCCTAGTGTTACCACAGTGTTTGGGCACTATGCGTTGGATGATCACTGAACAGCAATAACTCACAGATATGTTTAATGTGACTACAAACATGTCAACTCCACTATTCACACCCAACACTGCAATCCCTGTACATTATTACATGCCTTGCACATCCCAACACAACAATAAATACACATTTGCCCTATTGCGTAAGAAAATGACGCGTGAGCATTAGGCATGATTTTTGCAGGCCAAAATTGACGCTTCCCAGTCGACGCCTCTAATAAACTGCATTGTGCCATGTCAGGCATTGTTTGAAATTGACGCAAGACTGGGAACGTAAAAAAGAAACGATGCATTGGCTGAAAACGTGCCACATCTGCCCAGGAAGTGAAGTAATGGATAAAGGAAGTGATATAATAGGTCCTGCATGCCCCAAACCAGGAACTGTGAAGTTACTTTCATTTTCACTTAAAGTCACTGTTTTACTGTCTGAGCTTGGGAGTGGTTGTTTTGGTTGTGCTGGAGAGTAGTTTTGGTGTGGTTGGAGCTTGTTCGTCATGTCTGTTGTCCCTGTCGTGTCCCTCAAATGTTCGTTGTGCGTAATTGTTTTATGTTGTTGTGTATTGTGCTGTGTACTGTTGGGTGTTTGTCTTTTGGGGTATGTTTGCTATAGGGTTAGTAGTGGGTTTTTGGGGGGGTTTAGTTGTGTTTGGGTGTTATATTTTGGGTGGATCATGCCGGGGAAGAGTCGGTTTTGCCCCTTGACTGAGCAGGAGTTTGGGAGCTTCCGGTGGCTAGTCACACATTACCTGCCTACCATGGTAGCTACTGGGGGTATGTCATCCACGGCTACCCCGTGAAGGTCTGCAAACAACAGTGGAAGAGTGTACGGCTCCAGATGCAGAGGCTGTTCAGAGTGGACCGTGACACTCATCAGCTAAAACATCGCTGGGCCAATGTGGTTGGCAGGGGGAAAGACCTCCTGGACTATGTTGCCATAGATGTTGGTGGAGTAGTTGGTAAGTTCACATGATTTGTCTGCTATCCTATGTGTCTCATGTACCCATTGATGATTTGTGGTAACATTAAGCATGGCTTACATGAATTTTGCCACAAAATAGTCATGCCCCATGTAAAAGTGGGAAATGCTGTGGCTAAAGTGCTGGCACAATCTTTGCACCAGTGCTATCTGTGACACTGAGGGGCCACACAAGTATTAGTGTCCCTGTAGGTGATACGAATGAGTCCCAGGGAAGCATTGAGCTGATGTACATGCCATAACCCATCCATACAACTCATTTGATGACAGACCAGGTAGTGTAGATCAGCTCCAGAGTTGCTTATTTCACAACAAGCATTTGTCAAACACAATGCACCGGCCGCACAAGGGCCTTGTAAATAAGCCCCATAGTGATGTGCTCATGATCCTCCTTGGCATACCTCCCCTGGGTTGTCAAGCAGCAATGAGGCCTGCCATGGCTTACCTTGCTTAGCTAACCTCTGAATGTGACAAAGCACATATCACTGGTCTTAAACAGCATTTCCTATGTAAAAGGTATGGCTCCTTGATGTCAACTATAGCTTTGCTGTGCTTTGCACGGGCTTGCCTGACTACATACCTCTGAATGCATAGCAAAGCCCACATGCTGCATTTGCATGGCCTCATGGATGAGTTTTTGAGGCCGGAGCCACTAGAGCTTTCCTTACATATGAGACTCACATAGTATATGCCTCTAGTATGAGAGGCCCAATGTATGTCAGATGGGAGGTTACTCACATAATACTGTATCCAAGGGTATGCTAGCCTGAATATAACACAGCTCAACCCATACGTGTTATTATTCAATTATGCTATTTCAAACTTAGGGATGCATGGAACATGAATGAACAATATCACGCACTCAACAGCACTGAAGGTAACTTTGGGAACAAGTACGCATGATGTGAGATGTACGTAGCGTACTCATTTCCTGGTGTCAGAATTTACGAGGGCCTGGGTATTGCTATACCTTGCTGAGTATGATATGTGATTTACGTAGGTACAGAGAATCATGAAAGTCAGCTACCATAGTGAAATTTGGTAGTGATGAGGTTCATAACCTGGATCCGCAAATTGGCCAACTGGTGCATGTTTTGGCTCTTCATGTGCATGTACACTTCAGCCAGCCTTACCGATGTGTATCATTCAGGTATGTCAACTGTGTAATTTTATTACTTACAACCTGAAGGGTTACATAGCCAATAGCTATGTATATGTACTGTGCTTCTGTTGCATATCTAATATGTTTTTTAAGTTGGCTGATGTGTTTTACATGTTATGTTTTGTAGCTGGACCCCCATCATTCACACATGACGAGGTGAATAATTTCAAGGCTCCCAACTTCACCGGTGAGTAATTGTGTAGTGCAAGGATTGAGTGTGATGTCAGATGCTGTGTGACTTGCCAGATTCAATGTGGATCCCTATCACAATAAAACTTTTGTATGAAGATAAATAGGTCAGAATGGGTGGACATTAAGTGGTGCATGTCTATCAGCCTCTGACTACTGTCAAGGAGGACACACTGCCAATCAGGGATGGACCACATGATAGAGGCTTGACAGACGAGCCATGATCACAGTGGCAGACTATGCGAATATATGTGGTAGTGGGTACACATCTGAACATGGCCGTGGTTGTGAAGCATTTGGAATGCATGTCAGTTGCACATGCTATGATATTGGGAGCATGTAATAAGCAGTGGCATGGTCCACCATGGACTTACAACAGTTCATATATGAGAGGTTTCAAATGCCTCTCCTATCATATGCCTTTGTGTGATGTGAGGGACTTATCCAGCGTCCATTGTTACATGTCATACCTGCCAAGTAATTCAACAATTTTGAGGAGCACAATAAAGTGTCTTTCACAAAAGAGTCTGAAAGGATCTCCTATAATTTACAAAGTTTACACACTACCCATATTTAGGTCAAATGACAGCAAGCGATTTCTATTGGTCATATGCTACAAAAGTTGAATTCACAATTAAATTGTGTTTCATCATCGTTATTCTTTAGTTTCTCAAATCCCATGATAAAACAGGAAAACAATTTCAAGATGGAATACAGCCTACGCGTTTCGTCCCCATTCACATGGGACTTCTTCAGGGCAACATTTTATCTTTTGGGAAGTCTTATCTTCAACCAACCATCAGATGCTGAGTACTCCTTATACACTCATATATCTCCTCAGTCTATTTGTAAGACCTATCTACTGCACAGTCAATTTTAAACACGGTGTCCTGTTCCTTTTCTCTCTTCGTGATCTCTTATTCCCTAATCCAAATGCGGAAAATATATGCGTGTTTGATCAAAGATCCTCTTCTTTTCAGGCATCAACTTTTATCAGCCTTTTCCTCATTTTTCTTTGACCATCCGGGCGTGTAATTCCCCCTGTTCTCGTAGAAGTCCGCTGTCACCAGTATCACGAACCTTGAGGAAAAGGCTGATAAAAGTTGATGCCTGAAAAGAAGAGGATCTTTGATCAAACACTCATATATTTTCCGCATTTGGATTAGGCAATAAGAGATCACGAAGAGAGAAAAGGAACAGGACACTGTGTTTAAAATTGACTGTGCAGTAGATGGATCTTACAAATAGACTAAGGAGCTATATGAGTGTATAAGGAGTACTCCGCATCCGATGGTTGGTGAAGATAAGACTTCCCAAAAGATAAAATGTTGCCCTGAAGAAGTCCCATGTGAATGGGGACGAAACGCGTAGGCTTTATTCCATCTTGAAATTGTTTTCCTGTTTTATCATGGGATTTGAGAAACTAAAGAATAAAGATAATGAAAAACAATTTAATTGTGAATTCAACTTTTGTAGCATATGACCAATAGAAATCGCTTGCTGTCATTTGACCTAAATATGGGTAGTTTGTAAACTTTGTAAATTATAGGAAATCCTTTCAGACTCTTTTGTGAAAGAATCTTTATTGTGCTCCTCAAAATTGTTGAATTGTATGTTTAAGCTTGGGTTTTTTTGGTTGACCCAAAGGAGTGAGCACTCTCAGAAAACGTTAGGGACAAACAGTGTGCAGGCAAAATTTAGGCCATAACCCGAGTTTTGCTGTATTATTGTTCATACCTGCCAAGTGTTCAGTATAGTTAGCAGTGTTTCCTGATATGGGTCCTTGCCATATCAATTACACTACGTTGTGAGACAATAAATGTACTTTGCAGAAATTGCACATCTTGCTGTGGCAAATGCCTATGGCATAAAGGCCATCGCGGAATGCAAGAGGCACACTAATGTAAAGTAAAGGAAACGTGTACCATTCTGTGGGTACCAAACAGCATTGTTCCTAAGCATACTAAGTACTGACATGGTCATACTTAGATGTGCCATGGTGTTGTAATTGCATTGTGCAACAATTGCCCTGCCTTTGTAATTAGGGCTTAGTACATCTGATATGATGGATAATAGACATGTGTATGCTCACTCTAAGCAGCAAGATGAATTTGGGCTGTAGGGGCTGCTACCTTAAATGTTGTGTAAATAATATTTTTTCATGATGTTCTACCTGTTCCTAGTCACCCTTTGACTGACAGTTATCCTTATTGCTTAAAAAAGACAACATGACCTCAGAGCAGCAGGAGCAGCATAACACCCAAAAGGAGCGTTACAGCCACCTAAGATGAGTATGTAAAATAACAATGGGGTAACCCTGTGTCCCTCAGAACCTGGGTAAGTATACAAAAGAGCTACAATGGTTCTGTTGGGTATGGATAATTGCTTTACATATTGCAGAATGAATCAATAAAGTCATTTAAGTAGCAACATTTGCATGGAGGACAAAAGCTGAAACACATAGAGAGACAATGGTATACATAAAGTCATACATTTTTTTACTCTTTTTCAAAAGAATTTTTGAATATTTCATATGGCTGTTTACAATGCAAAAATGATTAAAGTGGCGATATGTTCAGGTGACATAAGTGCTCCAGTGACATAGGTGAATAAGTGCTATATACACATGGGTGTAGACAAGACAAAGTTATATATACAAAATTTACAAAAGAAGCATTTCCTTAATATGGCCAGTGTGTTCGTAAATCAATGTCTCTGTAACGGTATGAGTGTCTACCACAGTTTCAACCTAGAGACCCGAAGGAACTGGCCCCATATTGATCGTCGATGTTTCAACCCTGAATTAAGCGCATCTAGTGAAGCGTCATGGCGGGTCTTCCTCAGGACAGGAAAAACAGCCAAACTGGTCGTGTATCAATGGACCAGGGAGTAGGGCGCAGCGTAGCTTTAATCAAGCACCTAAGGTGATGGGTGGACGTCTGGCGGCGCCCAGTAGTTGCCCGCAAGACCTGAATGTTGTTAAAAACGATGCAACGAAGAATCTGCAAACTCAGGCGAAGCTCAATTTATTTCAAGGATTCTTTGTTGCATCGATTTTACACATATGTTGTGCTAAATGTGTAGAGTAAGGTAGGTTAGGTTACAGTTTTTAGATAGTAGGTAGGATAAGATAGTGTAGGTTAGTTTAGAATAGTTAATTAGTATAGGGTATGAAGTTTTATATTTTTTTACTTTTTTATTGACATTGAATGTCATTATTTGCTACATACAGGTCTACGCCATGATTTATTGTGTGGGAGTTAACATGTGTACTCAGGTAATGTTATGTGCATGCATATGTGTAGAGATCGGAGGACACGGGTTCACTTTAGAGATGTTTATTCCCAAGAGGATAAATATAGAAACAGGCAAGCGCCAGGTAACACGGCTTCCACTCCAGGGCACCAACACCAACTGACTGCCCTAGAATGGAACTCCGTTACCAGCGACACATTCTATGGCTCGCTATCTCACGAGCCCATAGAGATAGAACCCCAAACAACCAACCATGTGGAATACAAGGTAAGGTATACACCACACATCCCCCTCTCCGGAAGAAGTAGAAAGGTAGAGGGTATGACCAAGGAGGAAAAGGAACGGTGAAAAGGAAGGAAACAAAGAAAAAGGAATAAAAAAACATAACCATTACATCATAAGTAACAGTACCCTATGCTAACAACATTCCACTGAAAAATGTACAATGTCACATAACATATTCCTTAAGCCAACCAGGAAGGACCCTAATTCTCCTCCCGTAGTAGCTGGTGTCTCCACCAGTGTTGGAAGCATCATGAATAGGCTCAACACTATTAAAATTACTAGCACTGGAAGGCCCTTCACCACCCCTTAAAGAAGAAGCAGAAACATTAGGAGTTGAGGTAGTGGTGGAAAGGCTAGACTCCATTGCCTCCTCCCCTGAGAGGCGGAGATACCTGAAGTCAGCCAACCATCAGAACCCAAATGTGATTGTATAGCACTATTATTAAAATAGTCTTCAACCCACTCAAAATTGGATGGATGAAGCGACTCTTGAGTGCCCTCCACCGACTGATGATTGTTATCAAGAGCAACATTCTTGAGATTCCACACCCTACCATCCTTGACTCTAATGGAATTGCGTAGGACCTCATCCACTTGTTGCGGTGTCTCAAATTGGCTTTCACCTTTCGGAACCTTAAATGGTTTTTTGATGCGAACCCAATCACCCACCATAACTTGAACATGCTTTGTGCCATGAGAACCATCGTAATACTCTTTACTTTTCTTGTGAACAGACTCTAAATTCCTTTTTACATCAGAAGAGGACCAATGCTGTACTCTCCTTCTAAAAGCCACCCTGGGCTAAACTTACATCTTGGTGTCCTCCCTCTCATCATGACGAAAGGAGATAACCCTGTGGTGGTTTGTGTCGTAACTCTGTAAGCCCAAACAGCTTTCTGTACTTCTAATTTCCAGTCCAACCTTTTATTCATGGCTGCCTGAATGACTCCTTTAATCACTCTGTTGAAGCGCTCAACCGTGCCATTCCCACTAGGATTGTACAATGAAGTGGTTTTATGTTTGATACCGCACCTCTCAAAATATTCTTTCGCCTTTTTCGACACAAACTGTACACCATTGTCACTTAAAACGCATACAGGCAGACCTTTCTGCACAAAAACGTTGTCCAAAAACTGTAGTACAACCTGTGTGTCTACTCTATCCACAACCTTAACAATAGGCCACTTAGTGAAAAGGTCAATAGCTACAATTCCATACTCTTTTAAATCCCCTACAGGTCCAAAAATGTCAACCGCAATAGTCTCCCAAGGAAGACTGGGAATTAACCCCTCACTCATTGGGGGTCTCAAAGTTTTAAAAGATTTATCCGCAGAACAGCATACAGAACATCCTTTCACGAACTTCTCGGCATCACTATCAACCCCTGGCCACCAAAAGGTACCTTTAACCATCATTTTTGTCCTGACGATCCCAAAGTGGCCCTCATGGCAAAGTTGTAACACCTTGTTGCGTAAACTTTTCGGTGGAATAATCCTGTCCCCTCTCAACACCAAATCCCTATCCAGAGACAGCTCCATGCGTACGTCCCAGAAAGACTTCAAATCTCCCGTGATGTTGTGTTTCTTCGGCCAACCTCTGCACATGTAACCTGAAACTCTCTCCAATTCAGTGTCCTTAAGTTGCTCATTTGCCCATTCCATTTTCGTGATAGCCGGTGTACCTGAATCATGAATGAAAGCTATACTGAAATCACCCCATGGGTCATCCACACACTCTTCCAAGGGAGTAGGTAGCCTAGACAAACAATCAGCTACAACGTTGTCTTTACCAGGAACAAATATGATTTTATAAATATACTCTTTCATTCTCATTGAGATTCTGGCTAGCCTGGCAGAAGCTCCTACACTACCCTCTGTGGTGAGAATATGTACTAAAGGTCGATGGTCAGTACGAACAACTACCGGTTTCCCCCATACAAATGCGCGAAAATGCTCTAATGCCCATGCACATGCCAAAGCTTCTCTTTCAATGATTGGGTACCTGCTTTCTGCAGGGGATAAGGCCCTGGATGCAAATAAAATGATTTTCTCCTTACCGTCTCTCCCTTTTGCGACAGGACAGCACCTAACCCTTTGTCACTTGCATCAGTAGTGAGCATACATTCTAAATTGGGGTCAAAGCTACTCAGAGCATTTACACGTTGTAACTCAGTTTTAATCAAAGCAAATTCTCTCTCACATTCCACTGACCATACAAATTTTACGTTTTTCTTAAGAAGGGAGCGTATGTTGTGAACTTTCCCTGCAAAATTCTGAATAAATTTAGCGCAATACTCCGCCATACCTAGAAAAGATCTAACTTCTTCTTTGGAGACGGGAGCGGGTGATCCAACGATGGTATTTACAAGTGAAGGCTTAGGCTTCACACCATCCTCACTGATAATGTGCCCTAAGTATGAAACACTTCTTTGCGCAAACTTGCATTTGGAGAGTTCCACTGTTAAACCCGCACCTTGTAGTGCTCCCAAAACCCCATCCAGAATAGCGTCGTGTTCCCCTTTTCCACTGGCCGCAATCAAGATGTCATCTTGAAAGAAACACACGCCCTTCATATCTCCAAAAAGTCTGTGCATCAACCGCTGAAACACAGCAGCGGCCGATGCCAGGCCAAACGGCATGCGTGTGAACTGGAAGCACCCAAAGGGCGTAATAAAGGCCGTAAGCTTCCTAGAATCTGGCTCTAGCACGACCTGATGATATGCCGTGGAAAGGTCTATGGTAGAAAACCAAGTTGCTCCCCTTAAAGATGACACCATTTCATTAATTTTGGGCAGTGGAAATCTTTCTATAACAATATTATTATTTAGATGGCGTAAATCCACACACAGACGGATTTTTCCGTTGGGTTTTCGTGCGACCACAACCGGAGAAATCCACTCTGAGGTGTCTATCTCTTCAATGACCCCTCTGGTTAATAAACCCTGTATTTCCATGTTTACTTCCTCTCTTATTAACATAGGGATGGGTCTCACTTTATGCACTTTAGGTTCAGCATCGCTCTTGAGTACAATTCTGTGTTCAAACCCCTTCAGTGCCCCCAAATCCTTTCCAAAACCCCTGGAAATTTATTAGACAACATCTCACCTAATTTGGTTGTTTCATCCATAATAAGCACTTTTTCATCACTGTTAGGGTCTAGTATGATGTGTAAATTTTTTGATCTAACCAACCCAATACAGATGGCCCAACCTTAGACACATATAATTTACCCCTGGCTGACCTTCCTTTAAAAAGAAAAGTGAGCCATCTGAAACCCAGCATATCAATTTTTCTCCAGTGAAACTTACCGGATTCACATCTGTCACATTCAAATGATGCCCAATTTTACCCATAAATTTCGTTTTCCAAATTTCTTCATTCACAATGGTATATGGTGACCCTGAATCAGCGTAAACATTTATTTTGACCCCACCTAAGGATAACTCACATATAGGTTTCCTTTCATGGAATCATCCCTCACATTTAAAACAAAATTTCCACGAAGACTCTTAATGCAATTCTCCTCTACATCCAAATCCTGTACCGTATCCTGCTCCTCCTCCCACACATATTTCACATTACTCCTTCTGCGGCACATTTTGCTAAAATGGCCAAATAAACCACATATGCCACATTTCTTTTTAAGGCAGGGCAGAGTTTGCTAAACGCCATATGTTCTTTACTGTCACAACGATAACACCTTCTCTCTTCAGGTTTCCTTTCTCTACCCAAGATTCTTTGTGGTTGGTTCCACCCACGTCCTGCAGATCGCTGCGTCTGATTATTCTCCCAATTGTGTAACTTAAACACACCACTCTGAACTTTTACAGAGTCGGTCTCTGAGTCTTTCACTGCAATGGCGCACCTTCCCGACATTTCTGACTTCCTCATAATTGCTAAAAGGTCTTCAAGAGGTGCATCACCATTAACCCATAAACGGTCTTGTAAAGATGAATTATTATTATGCATGACCAACTGGTCCCGTATCAATTCATCGTGTAGTGCCCCAAACTTGCAGTCAATTGCTAGCTTTTTCAAGTCATCCAGCCATTCATCTACAAGTTCATCCTTATTTTGCTTCCTTTGAAAAAATTTGTGCCTTGTTACGCCTATGCATACCTTTGGTGCAAAATATTTATCCATGTCTTTCAGCGCACACTCAAAAACATCTATAGTGGTATCAGTAATTTTTGGCATGCGAGTGTACGTTTTTAACCCCACTGGTCCTAGAGAATGGAGAAGTATTCTCTTCTTTTGTTCAGGTTTCATAGTACCTGCCTCATCCACAGCACAAATGTAGTTTACGAAATACTCCTTCCACTCTAACCACTTTATACCTGGCTGTGATCCTGTTGCCCAAAAAGGATGTGGAGAACTGATGGTGAAGTTTTGTTGAGCCATGGTTTGCTCCACTCTACTAGCACTTTGATCCCCTTCTCCCATCAGGGAATCAAATCAACAATATAAAAATCGAGGCTCAATCACGAGTGATGAATTCCCGAAACTGCCCGATTTTTTTTTTTTTTTTTTTTTAAATGGTCGTGTCCCGACTCTCTCACCTGTTTCTGGCCAGCAAACCCATAAAATATGTTTCCGATCGTTGAAATCCCTCGTTGCAAGAGTTAACGCGACTCCGCTCACCCTAGGAGCTGTTTTGCTCTTGTGCTTCAAACTTCAATACGAAAGAAAAAAAAACTTTTCCAAAATGGCCGCTTACGCAAGGTCACGCAGCGTGCCTTTGCGCGATGACATCACCACGTGTGCAGTGCCATTCCGTATGCCCTTTTGCGTCGACCAGCAACACTCGAACTTGGAATTCCGCCTCCGCTTGAACAACGCGGCCGATGGCGATTCTCAACTGTCATCCAAGTTACAAGGTAACCTTACCGCTTCAGATTACCTGAATAGCTCTTCCCGATGTGAAGGAAAGGTCGCTGACTTCCAGGGATACTTGCACTTCTCCGTCCCTTAGATCCGAAGTCTTCGCTGACTTCCAGGGATTCTTGCACTTCTCTGTCCCTTGATCCGAAGTCCTTAGAATGGCTTTTTTCTTTCCGTAATAATAATTTAAAAAAAAACTGTGTCTTGAAGAGGTTCCGTCCCTAGCTCGTCGCCAATTGTAGAGATCGGAGGACACGGGTTCACTTTAGAGATGTTTATTCCCAAGAGGATAAATATAGAAACAGGCAAGCGCCAGGTAACACGGCTTCCACTCCAGGGCACCAACACCAACTGACTGCCCTAGAATGGAACTCCGTTACCAGCGACACATTCTATGGCTCGCTATCTCACGAGCCCATAGAGATAGAACCCCAAACAACCAACCATGTGGAATACAAGGTAAGGTATACACCACAATATGTCTTTGATAGCAATGTTTGGTAATATGTGTGAGTATGTGTCCCATCTATGAACAGGGATCTGTCAGGTTGGTCATGACTTTACAACATCTAACTATCAGACATTGTTGAGCAGTGGACATGGCAATCATGATGGAAATTGTACACTGTGCAAATCATGTGTTCACATATAATATCTCTGTGTGGTTATGCCATGCAACATGTCTTGGAGGGATGTTGTGGTCAAAAACATTTGCCCAATTAGTAGGTCTTTGGACTCACACACAGATTGCTGCCCCACACCCACTCACACTTGCAGAGTTTATTTGTCAGCCCAATGTTGTATGCTTGCTAGTAACCATGGGTGGACTGGCACTTGTAGGGTGACTTAAATCACCATTAACATTGACTGCATGACACCAGTGGAACTTCATGCTTGCAAGCTTGAGTAACCACTTGCTAGTCAACACACTAATAGTGTTCACCAAATATGGTAGACACTCACTGCCTAGCATTGTCACTGACTCCACAAAAAACACGTCCTTCTGTCAAGTAGTTGGTGTATATGCCTCACGGAATGGCCAATTGTAAACCTGATCATGACTCCCACAGACAGACAACACACAGGTGGTTCTAAGTGCATTTATTTACATGTACAATTGTTGAAGCGACTCATAGGTAAAGTTCATTGGGCAACAACCCCAAAAGATGTTTAGAGCCGGTGGATGACCAGACAGAGTCAATGAGGAGACCATATAACGGGACATGTGGAGGAGAGGAGTGTTTCAGTCAGGAGGGAGACCACAATGTTATTAAGGAGGGTAGGCCACATTGATAGCAGGCCTGCGCGTAGTTCGTGGAGTTTTGCAACGCGGTACTCCGCAAAGTTACAAAAAAACTCTCCGGAGTTCCGCAAGTGGCGGAGTGCAGTGCGAACTGCCATTTGTGCTGGTCTTCCTGCCGCTCGGCTAGAAATTGTATCCGAGCGGTAGCTCTTGCTTGCAAACTTACTGTTCACGAGCGGAGAAAAAACTCCACTGCACTACGCGAAGCGGAGTTTTCTGCACTTTGCGAGTGCAGAGTGCAGAAAACTCCGCAAAGTCCACCAATGGGGCGGAGTTCACCGCCCAGGCCTAATTGACAGTCCACATTGACAGTCCACAAGGTAAACAGGGTTAAGTCAAAATGAGGACAGTGGCTGCAGATGTTCCCTGGCATGTTCATTAGCACAGGGCAAAAGAGAAACTGGGTATGTGGCACAAATGACTGCTACCGTCCACTTTTTCTTTGGAAAGAGGTGCCTTCAACATCTTCCTCCTCTGATGTGTGCGGTGTCTCCTGTGAGGATGGTACTGTAGGTGCAGCAGTCAAGTGAGGCACACGCACATTATGGGTGGAAGATGTGGATCCCGGGCCTGCAGCAGCATTCATCTGTGCCAACACATGAAGCAGAACAGCAGCGAGGAGGATCTGCTTGTTTTGCAACACGCAACAACGTCACGGTAGTAGGCAGCTATGACAGCAAAGTGGGAGTCCTGCTTACGCTTCATGGACTCCAAGATGGTTCTCATTGCCCTAGCTGGTTTTCCATCATGCTGGTGCCACTTTGGCAGGCCATTTGTTCATGCTCTGCCTCATGGCACCAGCGATGTCAGCCAGGGATTGCTGGATGCCACGGAGTGGAGAATAGGTGCCTCTATTGGGATTGAGGCACCCACAGACTTCCTCCAGGGTGGTCGCCACGATCTCCAGCCCTGCCCGCACCTGCTCTACCAACTCCCGTTGGACTCCTATTGCAGTATGTTGGAAGGTAATCTATGGGTCCTCGGAGTTCAGGGATCTGGTTGGGTCTGGATGGCCAAAGGGATGTCCCAGCCAGGTTGAAGGCACCACTCCCGTCCAGGGCAGGCGATTATAAACACTGCACAACCCGTGCTCACTCTTGGGTAGCTTGGCGCTGAGCAGTCAGGCGTCCTTCAGAAGCAATGTGTAAACCAAGAGCACAACACACACACACAATGAATAGTCCGCATGACACAAAAGAGAGACTTCACGCTTGATGTCGAGAAATGCAGTTTATATGCAACACACACACATTAAAAAACATATATATCATGGAATCTGGGGCATAAATCACACTTAGCGATATGAATAGCAGGACTAGGCCTAGTTTCTGTTCATTAGATCTCGATAATATGCACACATGGGAAGTACTATTCTAATCCCCACACAGCACCCTTATGTGGTGCGACACGTAATCAGCCCCCCGCCCCGGGCCCCCGGCCCACCCTCACAATCCTAATAATGCAATTTCACACAGCCATAGAATGCACCCTGGGCTACAACAATATTAGTAATATGTACATATACAGAATTATAACACTTTTAGCAGCACTGCAGGATGAGGCCACGCGGGTAAACCAACTGTTGAGAGGTAAAGTGCTTTTGGCATGAGAACAACGTATAAACCAACATCTCCGCCCAGTGTCATAAAAAGCACAGTCAGTCCACAGAGAGTCACTCCTACACACTCATGCTCAGTTTTCACAGCTACGTAATGTGACAGGTACCAGCCTGGTTTGCATGGACACTTTCACACACATATGTGCCCGACACCCTAATGCAGGGCCACTGACACCAAACAGGTCATTAGATAATACTTCGCAGACCCCGTGGCTCCAAGCCTCCCGCCACCTTCCAGTTCACCCCCACTGTCCCAGGCACCCCAGATGGAAGTTCACCAGCCCCTCCCTCCAGACACAAGGCCACTCATGTCTGAGGCAAAATACCTTGTCTGGGTCCCCAGAAATCAGTTGTGGATAGACAGTAAGCATAAACAAGAGGTAGACATAAACAAAGGGGATCTTGGTGCCACTCAGGAAGCTCACCAGAAAGTTGGGAAGCAGAAATGGACTAAGAGCAACAATACGTTACACACAGGCGTACTCCAGGGCCTTCTGGCTCCAGCTCAGTTCTGTGAAGCACAGGGGGGTCACGCATACTCTTGACCTGCTCCCGAACCTTCTTAGAAGCGCTCCTACGGCCTAGTCAATTCCCTTTACTCCTACCTCGTGCCACAATGTCTTCAGAAGGGCCAGACGGGGAGAGGGCTCTTGGTCAACCATGATGGGGCCAGTGAGGGAGCAAGCAGTGAATGGGGAACAACACACAGGGGAGCCTCTCGGCTTGAGGAAGCACCCTATAGGTTACATGTTGATCCTGATTGTGCCCCGGCAATCTGGGCACAAGGTGTGGCGCACAAGGAGATGAGCCGCACCAGACACTTCAGGTTACATGAAATGGAGTTGCAATTACATACTTCCTTAGAAATGAGGCACTATGTCCATCACACCTTGATGTCGGTTGCACCAGTCGATTCCGGTCACACACACATGCGCAAGTTCAACAAAGCCCCATGAGGTAGAATGATACTCTGCAATGGGTGCGTCCCCCACCTCCGAGGGCCGCAACCTGTGAATCGGACACTGCACGCAATGAGCATGCAGTCAGCGTGCCGCACGTGGGAAATGCGGCATAGTTAACAAAGCAGGCGACTTTGGATCCTTCAACCGGTGAATCCGCACACCACCAACAAGAAAGGTTATTCATGCTAAGGTCCCAGCAGTACAGGAACCACTTTGCCGCACATGAGGGCAACTTCTTGAGCTCTGCACTAGACACTCCAGTCTCCCGGCACGATTTTGTAGTTCCAAGCTCACACCGCGCTGTCCAGTTTTCAGCAGGCGTTGTGGGTACTCAGAGGGCACCGCTCTCCAGATATCATCAGTAGATGGTGTGGGCCCCTCATAGGAGTTTTTTGATATCCCTGAGACCTCCGAGACAGCAGGAGACCAATCAACTGGTCTCTGGGAGCCCCCTACAGGATGCCAAACGTCAGCAGTTTTTCGGCCCACGCCACGGCCTTTTCAGGAGAATATGTGATGTTACACTGCAAGCAAATACCATGCGGTAGGTAACAACGCGGTCATTACATCATCCGCGTTGTTACCACGCATGGCATTATATCACAAGTCGTTTCAACGACTTGCGCTAGATGGCGCGCTGGACTTAGGAATAGTATAAATTACTATTCCTACTTCAGTTAGTGCAACAGCAGGGAAGGTGTTGGATTTAAAATCCAACACATTCCCTGGTGTTGCGCGCCATCTAGCGCAAGTCGTTGAAACGACTTGCGATGTAATGCCATGCGTGGTAACAACGCGGACGCTGTAACGTCCACGTTGTTATCTCCCCGCGTGGTATTACCAGCGTTGTAAACGCTATCTCCCTTTTCAGGAAGGCAAGCTGCCCCTTCCACGGGCAGTTATCTTCCATGTGCACGACAGAGTGCTCTGGCAATGTGCACCACACAGACCAGGTTCTCTAGTCTTGCATCCTCACAAGTGGATCTCTTCTCTTCGTGGGTTGGCACTGGGTAGTTATACCCCATTGGGCCTTTGAAGTTGGGGGAAGTTTCAAAGGGTATTTCCTTGAACCACAGTACTGTCCCCTAAATTTCCATACTGTCTGCTATGAGGCCGCGGAATGCAGATCTCTATCTTTATGGGGGCCGTAATCTGGCCCCAGAGACCAGGTGTCACAATCGCTGCTCTTCATATAGTCCACCGGACCCACAAATGGCAGAGGTTGGCTATCACAATTGCATGCCCAATGGTTTATGGCTGTCTCTGGGCAATGCCCAGATGCACTCCCCTGGCCTCCAGTTCAAACCGGCACCAGACACCATGGCACACATAGAGTTTGATGCATAGAAATGTTCACTTTCCATAAATGGCATTTCCACGCAAAATAAGCCAACCCCACTTTTACCATTGGAATGTGTTTGGCCTAGCAAATTTATTAATAGGAAACATCATGAGGCTGCACCACTGCAATCCCTTTATTGCAGCTTGAATACAGGCATCCTCTTCCCCATGCTAACTTAAGGGAAGAGCACGCCTCCTCTGTAGGGGAACCATCGTGGGTTCTCCGTACTACCTGGGCAGTGAACACGAATGGGTGCCTGCCCAGCCCTTCACCTTCCATCCTAATGGAGGCGAAAGGCCCCGTCTGGATGGACCATGTTTACAACGGGCCAGCTGGATTATGCACACAAGGATGCTCTCACATATCTACTGCGGCAGGTCTGACAGATGTTTGAACACGCAGTACGTGCAAGTGCGCACACCGGCCTTCAACAGCAGGTCAAGCACGTAGGTAAAACACACTAGCGGTGTAAGTGCACACCCAGGTCGCAATTGCAGGCCTAATATACGTTTACAAACGTCATGTCCACACCACTTCCTAACATGTGTCAGAAGGGTGCGTGTCCTTTCCCACTGCAGTACAATGGAAAAGGGCCTGGAGCTTAACGCTCCACCTGAGAACCAGCCCGCACACCGGCCTGGGTCTCTAGGACACCCGTGGTGTCCGTGCGCTATGCGGCTGACAATGGCATTCCGGATTCACTCTAACCACTTCCTTGGTGCCAATGTGCACATCAGCCCATCTTGGTAGGCTGACGGTGGGTCCTAGAAACATCACTGGTGCAAGGGCTCAGACCAACCGGCGCTAGCAGGCTGGACGCAGGCCTAGCACAACGATCCGTTTCATCCCCTCAGCTAGCGCTGCTTCTTACGAGACGAAGGAAGGGTGCATGCACTTTCACATTGAACCAACAGTGGGGAAGGGTTCCAGCCCTACGACCACAAAGGGGCCTCCTTGGGAGGTGGTCCATGAAGGGGAAATGACCTCCAAGGTAGGAGGACTGCACCTAGGGGCTCTCCCCCTGTTTGGGCAGTGGCCACGCTTGAGCCCCCACCCGGCTACTTGCCTACCCTGAGCTATACCACGCTGGATGTACTCTAGGGCAGCTCCGGCAGTAGGGGAGTCCCCCTCTGGATTGGCTCACCCTTGGAGACACCAATATGAGTAGGAGAAATGATAGGCCGGCGAGTCCCACGGGGCAAGATCAGTGCCACATCTCTCTACTTGCCAATCGTGTGAGCACCACGCTCCTAACCCATGTGGGAAGGGTGCTCGTCCCCTTCCCACTGCAGTACAGTGGGAACATGCTCAGAGTTATAGGGTCACAAACAGAGAGTAGGCAAAGACTAAGAGGATGAAAAAAGCAAAATGTTTTGGGGAAATTCCCTTAAGAAGGCCATGCCCAACAGCCACATATGTGGGTGGCACAATCAGTGCTACAGGCCCACTAGTAGCATTTAATTTACAGGCCTAGGGCACATGTAGTGCACTTTACTAGGGACATATAAGTAAATTAAATATGCACTTTAGCAATATTTAACTGAAGTAAAGTGCGCAGAGTCCTAAAGCCAGCAAATAGGAGGTCTGAAAAATGATGGGAGGCAGGCAAAAAGCTGGGGGAAGACCACCCTAAGGCTGTCAGGTCTAACACCCCAGGAGCAGAAGTGACCAGTGGCTCCTTGATAACGCCATTTTCAAATGTCCAAGCATGCTGTGCAGGAAGGTTGGGACAGGGTGGAGAGGTGATGTGGCACCTCAGGATTGACTGCCTGACTTCTGGAACCTTCCTCTCCCCTTTAAAAACTCTTGCACAAGAGAGAGACTCTCTCTTGCCTGTGGGCTCTTCCACATTTCACTGCAGGCTTCTGGGACCACCATGGAGAATTGGAAGGAGGAACCCCCTGACCCCGACTCAGGTCTAAGGACTGTCCAGTTGACCCCAGGATCAGTGGGTCTCCCCAAGAGTCACTGAGGCTGGGCCCCTTAGACCCTTTAAGGAACAGTTGGGGGAAAGTCCTGGACTTTTCTGCACACCGAAACCAAGATCAGGAAGCGAGCTGCCGCAGGGAGCCAGGAGAACAAGCACTGTGAGGACTACCCCGCTTTGGAGATGAGGAGGGTTGCTGCAACTGCCCCTGGTAGATAGAGGTTGCCACCAGGAGAAAAATGCGACCAAGATCATTAGAAATCAGCCCAACGGGGAACAGGTTATTGCATTTTAAAGTTTGGTGACCTTTAACCTTTCGCTCGGCAAGGAAGTGATGGGGCTCCTCCACCGTTTCAATTTTTAACCACAGACTGGATCAGGGCCCAGGGGTCGGCGCAGAATTTATTTTAATCATTTTGGGCAAGGAGGGTGCGTGCATGGGGCCCCCTCTCCTTGGAATCCCTCATGACCCGAGGACCCCATTACGCAGGCCATTTGTATTTAAAAAGGGGGCTGGAACCTCATCCCCGACCTCTGATGCCTCCTGAGACTGCGAAAAGTGTGAAAGGGCCCAGAACCCCATCCCTGGGCCCCGATGTCCAGGAAGGCCAGTAACTAACAATGTGCCTGCTCTCAGGAGATCTCTTGCCAGAAGACCACTGCCAGCTCCCGTGGCAGCATGCCCAGTGTTGGGCGCAGAGGGAGGCAGCAGGGGCAGCCTGGGGTGGGCTCCCCAAGTTGCCCCCCTGCAAGCACGGTCAGACCGACCAGCCAGGCAAGAGGGCAATCCCCTCAAAGGCTGGAGCCCCAGGAGGCTGGTTTTGACAAATGAAGGCCGGTTTCAGCCTTCTGGAGTGGTGGTGCGCGTTACACGTTACCAGCGGCAACTTGAAAGAGTTGCTCTGGCTCTAGCATGCATTAGCACGCCTGAACATAGGGGCTGAATTTATCATTTTTGCCAAGGCTGTTTTAAGTTCCCATTCTGGCCCTGCCTGCGAGGGATGTTGCCTGCGGGGTCCCCTTGTGGGAAAAACATGGCACGAGACCGCAGATGTAAACAAAAGGGCAAAAGGAAAAGCATCATGGCTCTCCCAGCCCAGCGGGAGAGCCATTACTCTAAAGTTCACTGCACTCTAGAAGACTGCCCCACAATGCTGCACCCTCTAGAGGCCATGTGCATGGTGACATTCATTATGGCTTGAGTGGCCTAAAGGTGGTTAAAGAAAGTGTTGTTATTGAAGCATCCTCTATGGGTATGTATGGTTGCAATGCAATGTCATTACAATAGGATGACTCTAGGGGCGGCTTTTAATAATGCAGTATGCAGTATTGATTTACCATAAAGATTTCAGATGCATTATTGGATCACATAAGGATTCTAAATGCTTTATTGGTTCCCATAGTAATGTCAATGATTACTGCTCACAGTATATATGTTTTATTATCCTCAATAAGTGCATTCACACTAGAGTATTATTTTTGATATTTGCATCTAGGTACACAATGATGATTTTAACATGTGGTTGAAGTTCTTGAATCATGACAAAGCCAATAGACTCACTTGATATGTTTGTGTGATCCCTCTTGGGGGGCCACAAGTAACTACACAAAGCCACATATGGTATTTCCCATCTGCCAATGTACATATTTGTCAATGTTTGCATGGTATTTAGTACCGTCTGGGTAATAAATGTACTTCTCCTTTTTCTAAATTAAAAGTACTGACTGGACAATCACTTATTGAGAGTTATTATTGCATACCAGTAAATGGGGATTACTAGCCCACACCACCTCACCTGAGTAGGCCTTGGACTGCTCTGACTCGCTACCCTGAGAGAGTCAAGCACTACAATGGGCTGCTTGGTTCCCAGTAAGGGAATTGTGGCTCTATTACTTGTACAGGCCACACACCTTATAACCCAAATTCCTACAGTAGGTAGCTCTGCCTCGTCCCTCAATGCATCTTAAAATAAGGTGAGCAGTGAACTCCGCTGTTGACTGATGCAATGGGGTTGTACATTCCTCTACTCAGCCTGATAATATTCTGGAATAAATACCCATTCTTTCCGTTGCCCACACCCCTGATATACTCCATCAAATTCCTTCTCCACATCCAAGGACAAGAGGACCTTTTCATTGAAGTCTCCCTTTACCTGCCAGATTATGCGTGACACAGTATGAAAATGGTTAGCTGAAGAGTGGCCTGGTACTAAACCCACCTGAGTAGGATGAATCAGTATGGGAATGATTTTCTTCATGTGATTTGCTAGGACTTAGGTCATAATCTTATCATCTGCATTCATGAGCTAGATAGTCCTATAGTATAACAATCTAGGGGATTCCTACCAGGTTTAGTAATTAAGCGTATTCTAGCCCTTACCAACTCATCGCTTAAGTACCCGTCCTCTAAAGCTTCACTGAATAGTGAGGCTAGTAATAATACAGTCAGTGGTTTGGTAATTTTGTAGAATTCGATGGGAAATCTGTTGTCTTCTCGACCTTTGTTAAATGCCATATTGTCAATTTATGTCACAAACTCTTGCTCTCAGATGACCATTCCAGCTTTTGTCAGTCTGGGAATAGTCAATTCTTGAAAAATTTGGTTTCATCTGTAGACTCAGGTCAATCATCAGACTTATATAATGTCTCGTAATAAGTCGGAAATTCAGAAATAATATCCATAGGGTGTATCAGTAATTCCCCTCTATAATTGCCCAATGCTGTGAAAGTCCTGTTTGATTCAAACTGTCGGAGCTGTGCAGCCAATAGTCGGCCAGCATGCTCCTTTCTCTTGGAATGCTGTTGACGTAAGTGGAAAAGTGATTTCTCCACTTTCACCATGTACAGCTCATTTAGGGCCTGATTTAATTTTTAACGGACATCCAGCCAATTCACCATGGGGATGGAGTAAATTATGTACCCATGGCAGAGGGACTGCCCATCAAATTTATAAACGACCGCCAAGCAGGCATTAATTTATAATATACTGTCAGGAATCACTGTCACAGAGGTACCTGACAATACTGCTGTTTGGCGCAAGGCTTCTGTCAGCATGACGCAACCCTGCACCAAACAAATTTCTTTTTTTATTTTGAAAAAGAAAACCCAGACATGATAAAAGTAATGCTCCCCTCATAATGGGAATTATCTCCCATTATTTCTTTTTTATTATCTCTCACTGCCACGGTTTGCCTGGCAGTGACAGACAGAAAACAAAATTGATACATTTCCGGCCATCCTGCTTGGGTGGAAAGTCATGTAGCCATGTCTCTGACATTCCTTACTCCACCGGGCTGGCAAAGAGGTTTGGCTATGGAGGTGACAGAGTATTCACTGCTGTAGAAAAGGTTAAGGCCCACCCGCATTTAAATCAGTGAGTGAACCATTGCCGGTGTGTATACTCCATCGCTGTTTCGATGGAGTATACACATCGCCAACATATAAATGAGGCCCCTAGTTTAGTTTAGCATGAAGTAACTAATATTGTTTGAGTGGGGGTTTTGAATTAAGCTGAGGAAAAGGCCCGGGTTTAAGCTTATAATTGTAGCCTAACAGCTTGAGCCTTCTTCTGTGCAATGGTCGAGTCTCCCCTCAGTGCCACTGAATCTCTGCAGCGCTATGCTGATGGGGGCCCGGATGGCGGCACTAATTATGATAGACGTGAGCGCTGCATTTAACACTGTGTCACAAGGCCTACTCTTACACAGGCTAGGTGGCTGTGGCATGAGGGGCTTTGCCTGGCAATGGCTAGCATCCTTTTTACAAGATCGCTCCTTTCAAGTGGTGCAAAAACCTTACTCCTTAGATCCGATCCCACTGTCCCAGGGGGTGCCACAGGGCTCTATCTTGAGCCGTATGCAATTTAATATTTATATGCGCCCCTGGCTGAAATTATTGAGTGTCATAAGGTAATGATTGTATCCTATGAGGATGACACTCAACTAATAGTTGCACTATCTTGTGAGTCAGATGGGGGGCTGTACAATTTGAGAGGTGTCTGACAGAGGTGGACACATGGATAGCCAATAGCTGCCTCAAATTAAATGGCAACAAAACTGAGGTTCTCATTGAAGGGAAAAGCCCATCTATTTGGTCATTGGCATGGTGGCCTGACGTAATGGGCTCCACCCCTGTCCCAAAGGAAAAAAGAAAGAATCTGGAAGTATCGTTATACCCGGCATTATCATTATAGCACCAGATAGCTGCTGTGGTGGGAAAGTGCTTTAACACCCTGAAAAGTTTAAAAAAGATTTTCAACGTCCTTTCGCTCTCTGCAAGCAAAATTATTACACAGTCATCAGTCACCTCCCAGTTGGACTACTGCAATGTACTCTACTTGAGAACTTCTAAAATGAGATTACAGAAACTACAGCGAGTGCAAAATGCTGCGGCCCACCTTGTACTAAATCTTCTGAGACGTGCTGCTTCCAGGCCTGCTCTGGCTAGCCTGCACTGGCTGCCACTTAAAGAGAGAATCCTATTTAAAGCCATGTGCTCTATCACCTAATCTTTAAATATAGAGGTCCAGAGTCCTCACCTCTTTGGTAAAATGCCTCAAACCAAGCCATAATCTCAGATCCTCGGGAACTAACCAGGCAGTTATTCCGTGGGTAAGGAAAGCTAGATGGGGTGGTTGCTCCTTAGCCTTTCTAGCGGCTCAGGAATGGAATTCCCTACCCCTCCATCTAAGGATGGAACCATTAGAGCAACTCTTCCGAAGGAGACTAAAAACATGGCTATTTCCCCTAGATGCCAGCGTAGTCAGGAATCTCAGTTCGGTCAATTAGATAGACATATAGCATGACATCTTTCTTCTAGTCACTCTCTCGCTGTGCTGGGACGCGCCGTTAGGCGTAACCAGGCACTTTACAAATATCCTTATTGTTATTATTGTCTGTGCAGAAAACACTGTCTCACACTTGTTTAACATGTTAACACAGCCGTTCATTGTCCAATGGTTCTTTAACTTTAGAGACATTCATGCGACAAGGACCCGTTGGGGGTGGCAGTCAAGTGCGTTATCTAGTTGAAGATCTACAAGATCATTGTCGGAAATCCAATTCTTAATTATATTATAGAAGTTTCTAATAAGTTTCCTTTTAAGTTGAATTATTATAAGGTTTTGAATTGTGGTATGGATACCGAGGGAGCAAGAAGTAAAAGGTATAATCAGTGTCTCGAGGATGTAAGATTCTCCAGAGTTCAATCAGACTGTTGTCCTGAAACATATTCTTCAGGATATTTCAGCTATTGTTTCATATGTACGGTTTCTACAGTGACATTCACAACACCTTCCATCCAGACTCTTATCTTTCCAATCAATGTGAGTCATCTACCGAGTATGGAGAGAAAGTCAGATTTATCCTCTAAAGGGGCATATATTGACTCCACAATTATGTATGCAGAACATAGAAAAACTATATCTCCTGTCAGCATCTGACCATATATGCAATAAATTGGCTAGTACCGATGTACGTATTAATATCACAACTCCCCTTTTTCTATGGGATGTTCAAGTGTCTCGGGCTGTCTACTTGGTGTGTGTAGCTGGCATGAAGTACTTGTCCTATTCAATCCCTATGTACCTTTTTGCCTTCACATGTCAGTAATGTGAGAATTTTCTTTTATTTAATGAAATGTGTTAAGCTGGCAATGTTAAGGGAGGACGCCGCCAGTGCGCTGGCTTGCGATCTTTAGCATATTATTGTATACTAGTGAGCAGTTTCCAACCGTGTTCCTTATGCGTATAGGCAGAACTGAGTGCCTCAATAATTAATGTTCAGATGTTTATGTGACTGCATATAGTTTTAGTAGATATGCAGAGTCCCTGAAGATGGAGGTGGGCCATGCCCCATTGAATCAGTGAACTCCCCCCACTCTAAAGATAATCCAATGATAGGCCCAAGTCAATGATATGAGGCGGTATAAAGTCGATAAACAGGGTCTATGGAGTATCAAACTCTGTTCCTCATCGTCATTTATCAGTCTAGGAATTTTAGGGTAGAGGAACTCAATGTTACTCCTATTGCCAAGAAATGTCAAACTCTCTATGCGCTATACCTGTGGACTGGGGGATTGAGGTTGACATCTTGACCAAGAGCGTTAGCTCCATATTGTTAATCATCCTTGCACTATATCGTCAATGCAAACCCCTATTTAGTAGTTATATTGTCTGAGGACTTTATGCTCCTGCTGTATATATTGTGCAAACCTTATTACATGGATGGATCCTTAGAAAGAGCATGCAAGACAAATTTATAGTAGTTTCCTCCATAGATGCTAAGGACCCCAGAGGGACCATAGAACCCTTCCCTCAAATTCCCTCCTACTTTCCACACACCAAGGGGCATATTCACAAGGAGCTCTCTCCGAATTAACGGCACTTTATCGCAGCCAAAGTCGTGATAAATTTACCCCCCCATTCACAAGCCGGTGTTAACAGCCCACAGCACCAGTTTACCCGCGATAGCAGCCGCAAAAAACATCGCCACAGAGGACCCCCACAAATATCGCTAATGAGATGCAGAGTAGGCAATCCTGTGACAAAAGCCGAGACAACAGCACACCTCAACATTCACAACGACCAGCCACATCCGCGATAAAAACACAAAACAGGCGATAAGGCGCGTTAGCACCAGGAAATTTACACCTGCTCTGACCTGGTGTAAAGTCGGACGGCAGCCAGCACCACAAAAGGGAGCACAGCCCAGGGCCACAATCGAAGGGCAACATATGCCATGGAGCCACACATCATGCAGCCCGGACACCCAAGAGGGCCACAACACCCACCCCCACCACCCCAGGACCCCATCCCACACCCGGAACACCACAGACGCAGCTCAGACAAAGACAGCGGAACCCCAGGAAACGTACCAGCCGCACAGACCCAACATCTGACAATGTCACCGTCCACTACAGGCTGAAAGGGACAACCAACCTACGCATCCTGACCATCATCGCCTAACAGGTCTACGGCAACAACACAGCGGACAACCAACATACCACCCCACACAAAGCTGATGGCGTGGCTGCACCTGTTGGCCCCTGAGACCCCCCATCCAACACCCGCCAGAGTCGGAGGAGTCTCACAGCCAGCCACATCCAAGTCCCCCACACCTGTCCTGGACATCACCATCACCCTGGTACCCCAGTCCCCATACGTACAACACAATGCACGGTATCCGCTGGAGACCAAGCAAGGACCATACGCCATAGCAGGATGCACGCACGTGTTGGGGGCAACACACAGCACACATGTACCACCTGTGCCCCATGGTGACACAGCACACAATCACCGCAACAGGAAGCACACGTCTCACACCAATGTGCAGGCAACAACATTGGCTTGCTCCAAGACCTATGCATCTCCTCATGGAGTGCCTCAGGGATCGATACTTAGTCCTATGCTATTCAATCTTTACGTCAGCCCTTTAGCTACCATCGCGGAAGAGTCTGGGTTGTCAATCTTCTCTTATGCGGATGACACCCAGCTTCTCTTTTCACTATCTGCCAATGACAAAACCAGTGTTTCATCCCTACAGTTAGGGCTGTATAAAATCGCCAACTGGATGCACACTAACTGGTTAAAGCTAAATGGAGGAAAAACGGAGATTTTGATCATGGGGAAGGATAAAGATCTTTGGGGCCGGCATCACTGGCCGCCTGAAATGGGTGAACTTCCTAAACCGGTACAAGCTGTACGTAATTTGGGCATAGTGATTGACGATCAGCTGACCATGAAACAGCAAGTAGCGAAGACCACTTCTATTTGCTTCACTATTCTCAAATGGCTCCGTAAGATATTATGGATGATGCCTGAATCTACTCAAAGAACAGTCATCCAAGCCCTAATCATGTCCAGGCTTGATTATGGCAACGTCCTTTATCTAGGAGCAAATAGAGAATTAATACGCAAGCTGCAGGTGGTGCAGAATTCCGCGGCCAGGCTACTTCGTCAGGTCTTCGAAAACATCCTCCATCACAGGCTCTTTGCGTGATCTCCATTGGCTCAGGGTTGACCAACGGACGAAATTTAAGGCCTTATGCTATATGCATAAGATTAAGCTAGGTACAGCACCCCATTACCTATGCTCCCTAGCCCAGACATATCTTCCGTCCCGGCTACTTCGCTCCGCATCCCAAGCTAACTTCATAGTTCCTAGATTTAAACTTTCACGTATGGGCGGACGCTCTTTCTCGTACCTGGCCCCAATGTTGTGGAACTCACTACCTTCCCCACGAAATTAGCCATAAAAGCTTCCGCAAAGGCCTGTAGACCTGGCTTTTCAACCAGTAAAAAGCTTGTCCGATTTGCCTGCAATCTGTCCTGTGCACCGGGAAACCTCCAGGTAGCTGTGCGCCTTATAAATTAAATTTAATAATAATAATAATAACAGAACACCGTGGAACACCCAACAATGTCGCCTTCAAATACACAGCCAGTGTGCATGATACCTTCATCCTCCGACAGTCCATCATCAACCAGCGTTCCCAGGATGGCAACAAGGGAAATGCACAGCCCCTTGGCATTATACAAATGAACACCCCACACACCTCATCTCCCCAACC
Organism: Calotriton arnoldi; assembly: GCA_963921515.1. Classification (NCBI taxonomy): domain Eukaryota; kingdom Metazoa; phylum Chordata; class Amphibia; order Caudata; family Salamandridae; genus Calotriton; species Calotriton arnoldi. The sequence continues at coordinate 1,452,119 of CAWUFW010003980.1, forward strand.
ATGCAACTCACAACGCTGGCAATGCACACGTCACAAAATCACATACAACAGGCACAACAATATGCCCACCCACCAGACACGACAGAACAACTTACAATGTCCACATGGGCAAGCCCTGAACATGAGCCAGCAATGGCATGGCACCTCAGCCACATAATAGCCGAATGTGGGGAGAGGTGGCAACCAGGCATGTGTGAAGGATGCAGTAGAACCATGATTGGGAAAGTACACAATGCCAAGAGTGCCGGAGATGTGCTGGACACCTCGCAGTATGCAGAACACACCCATATCCATGGTGACATACACCGCTTGTGTATGGAGTGTAGTGGACAGTGGACGCCACCATGTCACCCCAGCCAGTGGGGGACCTCACGGAAATGTTGCCTGTTACGCCACCCCCTAGGCGTCAGCGGAGTGGGATGGCCCGGCGTACACCACGCCAGCATAGGGGTGTGAATAAAAAGCACATAGGCCTGGGCTTGGTCCTCTTCCGGAAAGACCCACGTCTCTGCCAGGGTGGCGCCTCCAACCCTGCCACGAGGCCGACGCCATCCTCGTGAACGGAGTTGCCTGCGATGCTGTGCGCCTGCCGGACCCCGGCACGCTGGACCACGAACCCGTCAGGCCAGCCTCTGCGCAGCCAGGCCACACTGATCACCTTCCGACACCGGCGTGTGTCAAGGAGGGCCACCACGTGCCGGCGCAAGCCCCAAGCCCGAGGCCCGTGACCTTGGCAGCCACCTCAGACCATCACGGCCTCCATGACACAGGCCCGCTTTATTCCTTTTTCATTGACGTAGTCCACTGCCGCAGTTGGCCTACTCTTCGGACCAGTAGGTCCTATATGTGGAACTGTGTCCTGAGTCATGAATGGCAGTGACCCCAAATCCGGGACAGCGGCCACAGCACCAGACCCCCCGATCAGTGAGGCATAGTTCCATATGGGCTTCTTGCGACGCGTGGTGCCACTAACCCTGTTCAACGCCAGCCAGCTACACGTGGTGCCACTGAACCTGAACTAGGCAGGCCGGTGGGGCCATCCAACCTATGCCGGCGACACTCGGCGAATGGGCCGTGCTGACGGCTGCCTCCGGCCTACACTGCGGTCCAGCAGGTCCCATGTGTGCAACTGTGTCCTGAGTCATGAATGGCAGTGACCAGACGTCTACTGCAGGGGTGATATCACTAAACTCCCTGCCATCAGTGAAGCAAACGAATGCATCACAAGCACACGACACGTGTCTGTGGGCCCATGCTGACCGCTGCCTCCGGCCTACACTGCGGTCCAGTAGGTCACAGAGTCCTGATTTGGCAATGTTGGAGTTCACATCTGTGTACCGGCATCATCGCAGACTGCATTCCCCCACAGCACCTGTGCCACTAAGTGTGTTCCCCGACATTCATGGACACTCACTGTCGCACATTGGTGGCATTTGAGTCTATGGACTAGGCGCTAGTTTTCATCCTCATGTAGCTGATACCGAATTGTTGGTGAAAACGAGGGTTGCGCTTTCCACTCCACCATTTGCTGCTTCCAGATAACATCAGACCTTCCGCATCATGCCCTGGAGGACACCTTCCACTGTCCCCCGCAACACTCCGCAACATACACCTCGGACATTGATGGGGACCCGCTCAGGTCGCATGGCCCATCTGACTGCATCGCAAGTCACCGTCCCGTGGCTGGGTGCCTGTGCCGGCCGCAGTGCATCCGGGGCCACTAACTCTGAGCTGCTGAGGCCTGGGACCCCTTCTTCTGAGACATTGAATGGCCTCTGTAGCAATGGTCTTGGGGTCAACGCCATGTGTCTGTGTCCCTGCGCTGTCCGCATTCTCTGGCTTCAACTGCAGGCCACCAGGGCCCACACATAGTATCGAGTCTTGACCGGCTCGGACGTCGCATCACCGCAGGAGGCACACGCCACCACCGCAAGGACCATCTGCCAGAGTCAAAAGGGTGGTCCTGACAGACCTACGGGGTTGCTCAGACCTGTCGTGGATGCCATCATCAGCCTGTTACCCTGCTCAGCACTCCAGGTGCCAGTGACTCAGTGCACCGCAAGCCATTGTACGTTACTGATTGAGTTTTGTGCTGTTGTGAGGTTGCGCAGCAATGTCACCTCATGCAGTGGGGAAGACCTGGGACTATGATGAGGAAGTTGATGCAGGTGTAACACATCCCACTGCATCTGCATCAGGACTGACCCGAAGGGACAAAGTCCTAGCAATTTCTTCACATGAGTGTGCTCTTCTCTAGTGCCCCTACCTCAGTGCACTGCAACTCAAGGAACGTCCAGACTGAATATTGGGTGACCTCTGTCCTTACTCCGGATCCCTCCATGTTGCTCTGCATTTGACTCTGTTATGCTGGTGTTTCCTGTTTCTATTGCACTGGTGTCCACTGTTCAGGTTGTTGGCAGCACCAAGCACTGCGTGCGGGCTGGCTTATACTCACCCCACACACATCCAGCACAGGCGTCACTGTACATGTGGCCCTGCCAATAAAGGGGCCGGGTGCATGTGCCCGTAGCCAGTTCATCATGATATGTGCATGTGTCTCTGTGGAGGTGTGGGTCTCCTTTGTGGGATGTGGGGGGTCCCTGAAGGGTATTGGACACCCACGTATGTGTTCTAGTTCGCATTCCATGGGTTCGGCAACACCCTCACCTGTTGGACCACCTCCTTTTGGCGTTCTGCCACCTGGCATTGGGGTGCCACGTGTGGGTGGGTGAAGTGTTGTGAGGCAGCCGTGATTGCGGGTGCTTCATGCTGTGTGGTCTGTTGCAGGGGCTGAGTTCTCCTCTGAGTGGCTTGTCTGCCCTGGTCCTGGTGGTGGGTTATGTGGGATGTCCATGGGCTGTTGCATGGCGTCGGTGTCTGGGCTGTGGTGTTCGTCTCGGGCATCACTGATGGGTTGTCTGTTCTGACCTGCTGGAGGTGTTGTTTGTCCCTCTGCATTGTGAAGGGGAGGTGCATGTTGGCATTGTGTTGGCGCCTTGTTCTTGTCGACTTGCAGACTGTGTGACGATGTACATTGTGAGTGTTTGGGCGGTGGTGGCTATTTGATTTGGGACAGTGTAAATTTGGCCTACATGTTTGATGTGGGGTTGTAGGGGTAGATGTGCATCTCACAGTTCCCTGCTCTGTCTGATGTGATTGTTCTGTTACTGTGCCTGGTTGGACCCAGTTGTGTCCCCTGTTCTGCAGTGTGGGTTTTGCACTTTGTGCCACATTGTCATGGTATGTGCTGTGATTGCTATGTGTGTGTGCTGCAGTGTGCCAAGGGGATGGGGGACATGTCCCTGGGTAATTGTGGGTGTGCAGTGTGTTACACCTCATTGTGCATGTGTGGCATTGTGCCCATCACCCCCGTCCCCCCAGTCCCTGTTGGATCCTCACCCTGTTGTTGTTGTGTCAGGTCCTGTCGGGCTGTGTCCGTACTCCATACTTCTTGCACCCTCTCCACATTGATGACTGTGGCCTGGGTTTCCTCCTGCTCCTCCTGTGGCGCTGGACTGCCACCTCCTGTCGCCGTTGCTGCCTTCCTGTTGGCAGCGGGTTTGTACCTGGTTTAGGTTGTCAGGTCCTGCCGGAGCCTCTTGGCCTCCTGGATTGGCCTCTTGGGCACTGCGACTGCATTCCAGGTGGTCTGTTTGTGGGTCAGTTGCTGGTAGTGTTCTGTCGCCTCCGTGGCCTTGGTCTTGTTTTCCTGCGGTCTGCACCCCGTCTTCCTCTCCATTTTCTCCTTGGCCTTCCCCGACCCAGTTGTTCCTTGCTGGTGGTCTGTGGGGTTTGTGGGGTTCGCGTTGCCCTCTGCGCTGGGTCAGGGTGCATGGATGTTGCTACGTGCTTTGGCTTGTTTCTGGTGTGTTGTGTCTGTGGTTTTTATGGTGCAATTTCCCGCCAGACGCGTGGGATTTACAGGCCTGAGGCTGCTTTTCGCTACTTTTTGTACCGCGATTGGCCTCATCGCATGATTTCTCGCGTTTCACATTTTTTAGGCATGGTGTTGATTTTCACGCTGGCATTTGACGCTTTATCTGGTGACTATCGCATGGTACCACATTGTTGTGAATTCCACGTTGACACGGGGTTATTTTCCCATGATAGGCTGCGTTATTGAAAGTTGCGTTACGCTACTCTTGCGGTAGTTATCACACGTTCTTGTGAATATACCCCCAAGTTTACTGATGAACCTTTGCATTATGGAGAAGACCCTCTCCAGTCACTTTATCCAGTTCTAAAGTCTTCAGTGGGAAAGTCCGTGAAGTGATCGCCTCTCTGTGCCCTGAATGCTTTGCAGCTTAAGAGCTGGCCTAGATCTGTCTCCTTCCTTCGCTTGTGTCTGCTGCTGCTTCTTTATTCCCCTTGTGACTATTTTCATGTCAGCTATTTTACAGTAGAGTATTACCTCATACTCATTATCCCCTGATTCTTCTGCCTTGTTTGCTGGATTGTCTTGTGTATTTTATCTCAATGGTGCCGTCTGTATGTCTGTGCCATCCGATTCAGTTAGAAAGGTCTCCAAATCCTCTGGTTCCTCATATTCCATTGTATGTCTGTCAACTGTGATCAGCATGGTAGCCAATTCCAAGAGGTGCTACATCCCTTTGTTACGACATTCTGGTTGATTATCAAATCTCCTCACCACATTGCTAATGCTGTGCTCTATTGTCCTGAGCTGAACCTGGAATGTGGTGATCTCCTCTCAAAGTTTGAAACTCCATGATCAGGGCCGCTACTGCTGAGTTCACAGGCTCTATGGAAAGTTTGAGATCTGCCAACTCTTTCAGCAATGCATCCAGGGCAGAGACAGGTTCTGCCATTTCTGTGGTTTGAGACTTCTATTCCTGTCAGTTGGCTACCTCTGCTGAGAAGAGATGTTGGGGCACGTGTTTAATCCTTCAACAGGTATATTCTTAAGAACAAAGAAGTCCTGTTATGAGTGCTCCGTTAGAGGTGAAGATATTTTGTAATTTTCATTTTTGGCCGTGAGTGCCAAAGTGGGGCCTTTACGCCTGCGATGTAGTAGGATTCAGGAGTAGTAGACCTGCTACAATAAGAACCCCCTCCACCACTAGGCTGGGGGGTGTTGTATTGTCTCAAGAGCAAACATCTTGACCTTCTGGGTTGTCTGTTAGCAGTCGAGGCAGGACAGGCAGTTTACTTGCCAGTAAGAGTGAAGGAGTGTTTGTCGTCACTAGCGTTGACAGGAAATGGTTATTATTGCAGTTGTTTAACACATAACCCTCCTTCCACTTGCTTCAAGATGACTGACTAGTAAAGAGAAGGGGAGTCCTGTTTCCATTTCTATGGAGCAGCTCTGTGTCCTTCTGCACCCGAGAGGTCTCTCTTTTCCCTGTTGGTCTTGGTGGTCAGCACTCCTTCAGGGAAGCCATCCCCATTACAGGTGATAGAGAGTGTGGGATTCATATGTCAGCAGCGGTTTTCACAAGTGGACTGACTATGCACCCTTCATCCTAGCCATGTTCTAGGTCCAATTGCCGGACTTGGTGCTTGTAAGGAGTGAGATTGGCAGGGCAGAGTACAATAATGTACCTCAAAGTAGTAGGCTGGCTTACAGTTACTTTTGTGATGTCCATCCCAATGTTCCGATCATCTCTGATGGCCCTTGGCAAATGCGGCAAAACTAACAGGCCACCTTGCACCTTCTAGCCCAATGTTCAACTTTTCTGTGGCAGAAATGTTGGGTCTTCTGGCAATTGGGTGATAATATCTCGTTATTTGATATGCCTGCAGCTGATTTTCTTGCATTTATTATGTCTGAGGCCCTTCTTGAGCCCAAAGGAGGTATTGTCATGCTCATCAAAGTCAAGCCACTCCCCTTTTTACGTTACTATGCAGTGTGGAGTAATACGCAACATATATCTTTCTCATAGAGGTGGCAACATAAGAAATATAAATGACTATTTTGAATACCCATACAAACTAAACTCTCACTAACATCCTCACTTAAGATGAATTATGTCCATGCACTGTGACCAAAGGTTCTTTTATGTACATGGACGTGCAAAGTTGTTGTCCTGGATGGATGTAAAATCATGACTTAAGGGATGATTTAGAGCTTGGCAGGATGGGATAATGAACATAAATTGTTTGCTCTTCTGTCATGCCAAGCAAATTAACAGCCATTTAGAGCAAGATTCTGTTGGCGATCAATCAAAGGCAGCAGCCATTTACTACAGGGCTACAGGCTTTTTTTCATCAGTAGGTCCACCCGATTTAGGGCAGTCCTCCAGATGCATAGTTTTCCTACCTAGGTGCAGCATGTGAGGGTTGATGGTTTCAGGCAGGAGAAACAAACACGTCTCTATCCTCAGGGACAAAAATCAATTCATGCCAGGGCAATTGCTTTTTTGATTTTTACATGCAAACCTCTGCTTAAGTAGCTTGATTTTGAAAAATATCGGCTGAAAGTGCACCTGCCACGTCAATGGGAACACTGTTGCTAAAAATAAAGTTTGTAACCATATGAAATACAATTTTGATCTGATGAGTTGTTGTGTCATTGTTCCATTGACTTATTTATTTCCTTGTTCAAATGATGAGTGCCTTCTGCCCAATCCCTCATTTCCAAACCATAGTGCCTATTGCTTCCATACTTTTTAGTTTCTCCATTTATCTCTTCTAAAGACTGGGTCCCAGACTTTAATGTTAAATGGGATCAATTAGTCACTTGGAGTGTGCAGTTACACAGTAAGCATCAGGCCCTCCCAATACTGGCCAGAGCACCATGCCATGCTCATTGTACCTTAACACTCAATCATGACAAATGTGGGCCTTCGAACACTGACCTTCTTCTTTCAATTCAGGCCTAAAGTCATCCTCCTTTTTTATTTCCTATCATTAGACTTTGTTTTTAATCCCTTTTAACTACGGCCATAATATCTAGGCCCTTTTAAATCTTGGGTTTAATGCCTAGAGATCATCACTACCAGTAACACATCCCTCCTACAGGTGAGGATTTTGCATTGATCCTTGTTAAGTTACCCAGGAATAAAATACTGCTGTTTTGTTTGCTTTGTGTGTCTCTATCATGAAGGTAACATCCACACCCATAAGGGTGAGCTCATGTTGTTGTAGCATTTGTGTCACTGCATGTCTGTATTTTACAGGTATAAAGACTGGTGCAGCATTAGACTTTAATTTAAGTAATTCAGAGAAGGTAACTATAATGGGGTGATCCTTTGAAAATTTCTAGCTAGGGGTTCCATTTTTAGCTGAGGAGGATTTGCCCTAACACCACAGTCTTCTCCGGGTAACTGAAGAGTAGGGTATTTGGGCATACTTAAGAAAACTACTCGGAGGCCCATTAAATAAGTACCCAAACTAGGAAACTGGCGGCGCTATGTCGTACGGTTCCTGCTTTCTAAGTAAGAATGTGCATTTAGGCATCATAAGCGTCTAAACTATGGGGACTGAGTCCACTGATACCATCAGAATGTGTTTCTTTTATTCCTGACTAGCTCACAGTGCACCATCCGGACCCCTAAACTGGCAGGGCAATGGATAGTGCCTGCATCCTCAGAACATGGCAACCATAATTCCCTAAAGGAAATCATGGAAACAGATCTTACCCTTTTGTTAGTAACTCTAACATGCCCAAAGGGAGATACAAGAAGTACACAGATTGGCATTTCAAATATTTATTGAAGCAATTGGCTCTTGTATAAACATGCACTGCAATGACTAATATCAAGAAACAAAATAGCGTAAACAGCATTACAAGATTGGTGAAGAATATAAACAATTCAACCATTGTGCTATTGCACTTATTATATGAATAATAATTTTACTCCTACCTAACACTTCCTATCCTAGTAAGCGAAGGGGTAAGGGTCTGCCAGAATAACTTAGAGTGGTCTAACTCCCCATTTACCCGAGGGCATGTGTCATCAGGTAGCCAGTCTGGTCATAGAACAGTCTGTCATCCTTTTCAGCTGATGTTGGAATTCAGCTGGGCTAGAATTCAGGCATGAGGCATGTGAGAAATCAGGACCTGTGTACAGCTTCCCCCCACTTTTTGCCGCCATTTTCACTACTAGGTCCTGATTTTCTGACTCAGACTGTGCCCTGGGCTCTGCTAACTAGACCTAGGGCCTGTTCGCTGATTAAAAGTATATGGTAATTAGGAGTAGTTATAATAGCTACTGATAGCCTAGCTGTAAGTCTCTGGCATATAACACGCCATGTAGGCTTAGAGTCCCCTTGATGCACTTAAGTGTGCACAACTGTGTTGCCTGCTGTCATTTTTAAAGGCAGCCCTGCTTTTCAGGCTACCTTTACATTAAATGTATATGCAAATTCGACTTTGTATTTAAAGGTACTTACAAAGTCTCAAACTACCTTATTTTTATATTTAGGTCACCCCTAAGGTCTCCTGTAGGTGCCCCAGGGTAGAGTGCTTGCAACTATAAGCAGGGACATAATAACTGATGTTGTACAATCCCTGTTGATGGAAAAACTGGCAATTTAATTTTCCCCTATTGTAGAAAACTAGCTCCATAGGCTAAAATGGGAATATTTTATTTAACTATAAATATTGACAGAAGCCAGCTAAAAATGTAACTCTAGGACATAAAAGAATGGTTATGATAAATCCAAAAATTTATTATAGCTATTATAGAAAAGAAGTTATAGAACTTTCTTTTCTGTAAGCCAAAATCCAGCCTTCCAGCTGCCCTCTCTTGATTGGCTAGCCTCTGCCAGGCTGAGCCAAGCTGTCTTAATGAGGTGTGAACTGGCCTGCTAGAGAGACAAAGGATTTCCTGTGGGGGGAGAACTGCAGCTGCAGAACAAAAAGGCAGGATGGGGGTGGAGTAGCCAGACTGGTCTTTAAAGAGAGAATTACACTTTAGGACAGCACAGGCTCACCCGGACATCCTGAACCCCCAGCCACACAAGAGGCTTTGTAATTAGATTAGTGAACAGGATGGAAGTGGAGTGGTAGAGAATCTTAGCAACACCAGTGGGTTGGTTTAGTCAGATATAAGCCTCCGAGAGAATGTTTCTCCATTTTGAATTTTAAAAGAATAGTGCTTTATGGGACAAGAATATGCCACACTTTGGAGGAAGTGGTCATACCAGAGGGTAGCACCCGGCATCCCATTGGTCAGGGTTGGCCCCCTACTGCCAGAAACAACAAGGAGAAGAACTGCCCTGCTAGAACCCTGATCTGCACCCAAAGGATATCCAAGAAATGTCCAGAGCACCACCACAATAAAATGAAAGGTCTGTCACTTTAACGGGTCCGTTCAAGTGGAATCAATTTCGATGAGCAAAAGGTAGACACAAATAAACTGATCGTTCCATTTATTTTTATTCCATTTTAAAGCACATAAACAGCCAACACGTGTTTCCTCGCACTCAACGACTTTTTCAAGGCTGTAAAGCGAAGATAAGACATACATATATTACGATTTCTGTCCCTCAAATCCCGAGAGTGTATCACAAAAATAGGCTAGATACTGCATATAAAAAGTTAATTATAGGAATAAGGAAACAAATAACAACCAGGTGTATATAGTACAACCTATAAAGTGAAAAGAAAATGCTACATAATGTGTAGATAACCAACAGGAACATAGGTACAGTTTCATACCTCTACGGCAAAAGTCGCAGAGTGTGATCAGGAAGAATTTCCAAAAGTAAGTCAAAAGCAAACACGGAAAGGGAAAGAAAAGGAAGAAGAAAAAGAAATAGTAGAAGAAAAAGAAAGAGAAGACATAGAAAAAACCCAAGAGCCATGTGCACGGGCAACTTTTTAGTCCAAGAATTAAGTGAAAACAGAACAGGAAATATAGATTACTAAACACTAATATATAAGGGAGCTACCTTCAAAGTAGTAAAAGATGATTCCTCAATTGTACATTGTAAAAATAGACCAGTCGTGGCCCCTGGAGCCCCGTGGACTAGAAAAAGGATAATCTGTGAACGTAATTGAAAACAAAGTTTCAAAAGTCAACAGAACAACAAATAAGCTATCACCAGTGTACACAAACAAAACCAAAGGTGAATATAGAATTGACACCCACAGAGATTCAATACATATATACCAGTCAGTGTCATAGTCTCTAGCTGACTTGCGGTCATTCTTGATAGACAATTCAGTGAAAAATTCCCAAAGAGCAACATCGTATAGAGAGTAAAAGAAAGAATCCGAAAAAAAGGCCCGAACAACATAACAACCATGTGCCAGTCAAAAGCAGAGCACAGGTGATATAAGCCAGTAGGTGCTGAATCAAGGTTACCCAAAATCGTACATATATCCGCAGTCTAAAAATTAGACCTGCCCGTGCACATGGCTCTTGTTTTTTTTCTGTGTCTTCTCTTTCTTTCTTCTTCTTCTTTGTCTTTTTCTTCTTCCTTTTCTTTCCCTTTTTGTGTTTGCTTTTGACTTACTTTTGGAAATTCTTCCTGATCACACTCTGCAACTTTTGCCGTAGAGGTATGAAACTGTACCTATGTTCCTGTTGGTTATCTACACATCATGTAGCATTTTCTTTTCACTTGATAGGTTGTACTATATACACCTGGTTGTTATTTGTTTCCTTATTCCTATAATTAACTTTTTATATGCACTATCTAGCCTGTTTTTGTGATACACTCTCGGGATTTGGAGACAGAAATTGTAATATATATATGTCTTATCTTCGCTTTACAGCCTTGAAAAAGTCGTTGAGTGCGAGGAAACACGTGTCAGCTGTTTATGTGCTTTAACGTGGAATAAAAACGAATGGAACCATTAGTTTATTTGTGTCTACCTTTTGCTCATCGAAATTGATTCCACTTGAACGGACCTGTTAAGGTGACGGACCTTTCATTTTTATTGTGGTGGTGCTCTCGACATTTCTTGGATATCTTATGTATATGGGGTTACTCCCTGTACTTGACACTATTTAGATAACTTAGTGTTTTTGTCTTCATTGAGCACACCTGTTTATACATATGTTAATAATACTTTCTTGAAACTGTGTATGTGCCAGCATTGTTCTGGGCCATTGTCATCCTTTTGCTTGTTTAATGATTGTTATGGTTGCTAGGCACTACTGATCAGTAGGGCACACACAAGAAAGATCCTGTTTTCTCTAACTTGTTATTACTTTGTACAATACACTTTACCGTAGAAGTTGTATATTGTTAACTACAAATGGCTAATTTCAAAGATGACAGAAATAAACTTTTAGAAGAACTCTTTCAGGGTAAAAATCCTGATAGGTTGTCAGGGAATAAGGAGAACAATGATGGATTGAAATCAAAATTTATGAGACTAGAGAAATTACGGAAACAGGAATCCTCATGTTCATGGGATGCTACCATTTTGAATAAATATCTCGAGATGAAGCAGGTTCCAAGAGGGTTAAGAATTATCTTTCCCTCTTTTGAAGATCTTGATGAGGATCTCCTATCAGATTGGGAAAGTCTTTTACACAGCTCTTCCTATAATATGATGACTATCCTAATCAAGCACGCAGAGAGAGGTGTGGTGCAGCGGCCAGGGCAGCTGACTTCGGAGCACAGGGTTCACGGTTCGATCCCCGGCTCCGGCGGCAGCTCAGCTCAGCACCATGTGACTCTGGGCAATAGCTCACTTAATTTCCACGACGGCCCCCAGCGCCTTGAGACCCGAAAGGGTGAGTAGTTCGCGCTTTACAAATACGGATTTTAGATTTAGAAAGAGAGGTTGCATTCTTCTAGAAATAGAATGCGTAGAGGATGAGATCAACAAATTGAATTTACCTGAGGCTACCCAGAAAAATTACAAGATTTTGGAAGACGTACTAAACAAGCATCAGATCTACTTAAAAGAAAAGAAATCCCACAAACTGAAACGGGACGATAATGACTATAGGACAGGGATAATATTTACGTTTGCCCGTCGGTTTGACAATATACAAGTTAGTCAACCTACAGCTAAGACTACCCCAGGTGACCTTACAGATGTAACTTCCAATAGTGAATCAGACATTTTGAGTAAACGCAGAGAAGCAAGCGAAGGGCCAAGTACTAGTGCTAATGCTATGGGTAATTCCCATCTAAATACATCATCAGCTTTTTTACAGGAGATGGAGAGGTACGGCAAAGGCTCAAAAGTGAATTTCAACAACCGTACAAACACCATAAGAAAACAAGGAGAGGGAGGAACAGATCAGCAAGACATAAGAAAAGAAGGGGTTACTACCAGGTCGAACTCGAGGGTGCAGAGAAAGTGATGGCATCAATCATCCAGGATACGAAGAGTAACACTACCCATCCTACTCCGATTGCTACGGCTCAGCCAGACGCCATTTCTATTGTAAACCTGTCCAGTTTGGTATTGAATACTGCACAAATAAATTTGTTATCGAAAGGCTTGGGTGTCTGTCCTGCTTCCAAACCTGACTTTATCGAAATGCATGTAGATCTCTTCAAATTTGTACGTAAAGTCAAACTCAAGAAATTTTTTGCGCTCAACCCTAAAAAAACTGCCAATATAACAGGGGTTACCCGTGTACCTTGTAACAAAACTATCCAGGACATTGAGGATCTACAACTCTTACTATCCCTTGATGGTGATATATCCACTACACCTTCTATCCCAAATATTTTTTCAGATCTTGGTATTGCTTCTGACTCAACGTCCGACAGTGGTGTAAGACCCAAGTCCACCTTTTTACCTATCTCCCAAAATGACAGTGCCATTGAGATTTTCCATCGTTTGATAACAAAAGATCTTTATGAGTGGGAGGATAGGAATGTACGACGGAGGGACATTTTTAGGGATAATTTTTCTAAATCAGAGAGAGCTGCTTTGACTATACTATCTACATTATCCCAGTTTACCATCAAGGAAGCAGACAAGGGAGGTGATGTGGTCCTTATGGACACCCAGGACTACATACACGAACCAGACAGACAACTGGCTGACACCACAGCTTATGTACATTTGGCTTCCAATCCATTATTAGGAATTACATCTTTGATTGAGGACAAGCTTAAAAATTGGCTTGGTCTCTGACTTATTAAAAATCTAGACTTCAGATACCTTTTTGTGCCATATCTGAAAGCTCCCTGCATATATGCCCTACCTAAAATACACAAACAGGCCCCTTTTCCACCGGGAAGGCCGATCATTTCAGGGATCGGCTCCCCGACTGAACACATCGATATCTGAATACATCAATATTTTCTTGCAACCTCTAGTGAGTAATCTCCCCTCCTACATTCACGATACCAAACATCTTCTGAACCAACTGATTGATTTTAGCTCGTCAAGCGACTGCTGTTTCGTTACACTGGATATCTCATCCTTATACACCTCAATACCACAAGAGGAAGGTATCCTGGCCAGTCAACATTTTTTGGCATCCCGGGCTGCCAATATCTGGGAACACACACAAATGCTAATCGAAGTGATCAGACTGGTTCTGGACAATAATGTGCTCCAACACAATGGTGGGTGGTACCGCCAGTGCCAGGGTGTTGCTATGGGTTCTAAATTTTCCCCCTCATTTGCTAATTTGTTTATGGGGTGGTTGGAGACGAACGATATTTGGAAGAAATGCCCAGGTGATCTCCTTAACCATGTGGTGTACTGGGGTCGATACATCGACGATGTGTTAATGATTTGGACGAGTGGACAGGTTTTATTGAAAAAAATCTGTGAATTTCTAAATGACAACCAATGTAACATAGTTTTTACCTATGATCAAAACCCGAGCGAAATTGTCTTCTTGGAGCTGAAATTGTACATTGTGAATGATACCATTGCGTCCACACTCCACAGGAAATACACGGCCTGCGATTCTGTGTTACCTGCACAATCTTCTCATCCTAGGTCCCAAGTACTCTCTATTCCATTTGGGGAGATGATGAGAATACGACGGACAGGGATTTTCACACTGAACTTGACAAGGCAGAAAGAAGATTTCTAGACAGGGGATATCCACCTGATACAATAACGACTGCTAAACAAAAAATAAAAAGGTGTGAGCTAAAACAGACATTATCCAACAAGAAGAAGATCACTAGAAAAGATGACAGAATCTCTCTTATCACCCCTTCCATACTCCAAGCCATGTCTTCTATAATATCATACGGAAGCATTGGCATATTCTGAAGACAGATCTGAATTTGAGTAGTTTGCTTCCCTCTAAACCTAAATTCACTTATAAGAGAGGAACAAGCCTAAGTAATAGACTGTGTCCTAGTTTTCTCAATATGAAAAAGGCCAGGCCAGGTACACAATGGCTACCCTCTCTTCCCGAAGGTTTCCACAAATGTGGACATTTTAATATGTGTCCTTTCTCCTTAGACAAGATCAAGTGCTTCCAATATAATACTCCTGAGAAATATAAGATCGATACATTCAAGAACTGTAATTCTAAATTTGTTATATAATTTGCATTATTTGTGTATGCAAACAAATACAAAAAAATATATATTGGCAGTACCATACGTCCCGTGAATGAGAGGTTACAAGAACACTTTAGAGCAATACAACATGTAGATAAGAATTACCCTCTAGCAGTTCATTTTAATGAAAACCATGGTTCAGAAGATCTACCATCTGTGAGATTCCATGGTATCGCAATTGCATGTGAGCACCCAAGAGGAGGTGATAGGGTCAAGCTATTACGACAACTAGAAACAAAATGGATCACACAACTTAGAGCGGTAGAACTTGGTTTAAATACAGACAAGGAACTACATGTTTTTTTGAGGGATTAACTATACCAGGCTCCAGAATGTCTTTCTATGATTTTACATGTGTGTCTACTGTGTACGTGTATGCATCCTCCAACTGCCTTAGGATCGGGTTCCTTGACTTACAGATACAGGGGTACTATTTATATATTGGAAATGTACCGTTTATATATTGGAATATGTACCTCATAACCATCTTCTGAGGGTATTAGCCACACCATCGTATGTATACATGCCTTGTATGACTCTAATTGCACCAATCTGGCAATAACTTTTTAATAACTGCAACTGTCTGTCATGAGTAACTCGATTTTCCATTGGAGCATCTCTCTTTGTATTGACAGTGTTGTTGCGGGGATTCTGCTCATACACAGAGCTATGCACAAGAAAACAGGACCTCAGTAAATAGGGGTGTACCTCCTATTACCTTAGTACCCAAAATCCCAACCAACTAGCAATAGTGTCTCATTCGGTCTCCTACAAATATCAAGAAGCTACAAATGTTTAGACAACCCAGAACATGAGCACTCCCGACTCACCTCAGAGTCGCGGGAACAAGACTATCTTTCGCTCTCACGTATTTGTCCACAATAAAAATAATCAGAGTCACTAAATAAGTTCAAAATGTTTATTTTGACTATAGTGATCCATGATACAGTATGCGAACCACAACTAACAGCAAAATGCATAAAGCAAGAATCATTAGCATTGTTACAATACCATAGAATATAAAAGGAGGCGTCAATTTATAAAGACTGTGAAAAAGGCTAAATAACTGGGCCTAATCACCCTCCCCAAGGCAGTAAAAGTTATTTTACATAACAGAAGATCTCTAGGCGTTATCAGCAGACCCCTACCTGAAAGCCTAAACCCAAGGGTTTACATCATAGGAACAGCAGCGTTCAGCTCCATGGAACGGCTTTCTTCGAGTGTGTTTCAAAAACATGCAACAACGTTATATCAAAGCACGATTCTTCCACATTGCAGCTGTTGGTAACATGTTTTGTCTAGGTAATAGGGACTGACCAGAACAGAATAACAAGAGACATTGTTGACCGACCTTGCACATTATGTTCAGACAGAATTGAAGGGAAGGCTAAGAACGTGAAAAACAATCCGTTATCATGTACAGGGCAGAGGCAAAGTGTCGCGAAAACAAATACTTAGCAGATGCGTGCGCAAAAGCAGCAGCATAGGGCAAGCAAAACTCATGCTAACTTAGCAATGTTGACAATGTGTCTTAGGGCCATATAACCCCATATAACACCCTCCCCCTGGTAAGTCTGTAGGACATAGACAGAAGAACAAAAACAGAGTTCAAAAGTCAGGCATTGTTTAAAATATTGGTGAGGGACCTCCTAAAAAATAAACAAATAGTAGAAAAAAGGGAAAGTTCGTAAAAAGCTGAAGGCACGGTGAGCCTGAAACAAAAGAGTCTGTATGTCAGACAGTGGAGTAGGGACGACCAAGTAGTCAATCCATGAAGGTTTGGGTGCAAAGGAATGCAATTCCTTCCAATAGTTCATCATTGTCATTGATGGGAAAAAAACAACAACATCCAATTTAGTAAGTCGAAGGAACAATCAGGTTCCTCACAAACTGGAGCATCCAAAAATAGAAAAGGCAAACTTGCGTGATATTCAATGAAACTTCGTTGTAGGAAAGTCTGCGCAGCCACACAGATATCCCATTGATCCAAGACTCCAAGTAAAGCTGCACGTGTCATTGGACCATCCACAGAACAAGCCACGTCATGAGCCTCTAAGGGACCCATCAACCGGCTGAAATCGGGGAGTGGACACCACGTGTTCGATAAGCAAAGCTCCATCGCCCAGGAGAAATGACATCGTTTGCAATGAAGCACTGGTTGCACACAAGTAAAATAGGCAAAGCGGAATGTCAAGTCGTAAGTTATGCCAAGTGTGGTCAAAGGCAAGCATCCAAAAGCCTCATATAGGCGATCACGATACAGTTGTAGCTGGGCCGGGCTGTGCAGGGCCACAAAGGGAACAGCCATTGCGAAGCACAAGGAGGAGAAGCAGGACACCAGCAGCCAGCGCCAATATTAAGGGGAACCCTCCGAAGACGCTGGAAAATATAGAATGAATAAAAGCCGGTATCACCCCGAATATAGTTCGAAAGGAAGAGACCAGGGCAGATCCCACACATTTAAAAAAATCGGCAAGGCCTGTCGTATCAGATGCAGTAAATATTTGGTGAATTAGTTCCCCAAAATGAAGTGGGAGATTAGAGTTAAGAAGCGACTGTATCTCACTCGAGGCCCGAGCCACCTGCAATCTGAATGTTTCACGGGCGGAAGTGAGGGCCACCTCCTGTTGGAATAAAAGGGCTTTGAGCCTGCTCAACTTGTTGAACTCTGCTTTCAAAGTCGGAATGGAAGGCCAAAGGGAAGAATCTAAACTCCCTTGCGGGGGCGGGAAAAGGACATTGCTACAGCAAGTTACGCGCTGGGAAACAGTTACCAAGTGCGGGACACCCGCCCGCAAACCACAGCAGTCTTGATTGTTTAAAATGAGATAGCTGCCGTTAGTAAGCAATGTAAAGACAGGCGTGATGGATGGTACTGGGGTCCCTTTCAAAAGCAAGCTAGATTGGGCGCTGACACGTTACACTCGCCGTGCAACTTAACGTGTTTGCACACAAGAGAGTGACCCAGTACTGAATCACACTCCTTCCCTGTAAGGAAAACTTCTTTATCCTCCCTCAAACACCGATAAGCAAAGGGCAGGACCCATAATTCATGCAGAAAAGCAGTGGCAAGTGGTTCAAAGCGGCCAACAGGAAAGTGGTGCATACATGATTTAAATTGAAAAAGTGAAAAGGGCAAAGTGATAACGCCATGAATTAACCAAACAGCAGAGTCCGTTTCCGCTACAGAGAACGGCAAAGGCTCCAATTGTTCAATATGTAACAGCATATATACAGCATCTTTCATGTACATAAACTTCTGCTTATCAGTCAGGTTAAAAGGCAAGACTAAAGCAGTGGCATTCAAATAATCCCAAGGCACTTTACCCATTTTTAGTGTCTGCAACGTCCAAGCAAATTGCATGACCGACCTTAACTGATTCTGACCATGATATAACACAGAAACATCACTTTGCACAATATCTATTACAGAAGAAACAATATTGTCTAAGGTATAAATACGTGAAGAAAGTGTATTAATGCTGTTGTCTACTACAGCAAGGACTTTTTCCAAGTTTGCCTGGTCAATTTGACGCAGATGGAAGGCAGCTTCCATCTGTGAAAGTTTCCAAATTTCATTATAAGAGGCATAAAGAAATCTCTTGGCCCTTGGATTACGTGGGCCTAGAAGAAAACCAGCCAAATCAATATCATTCGATAGGATGGAAAGGTGCTGTTTGACAGATGCAAGGTTAGAGTGTTCTAGCCACTGCTGGCACAATTTACCTACCGAGTATGTAGTCACAGAATGATGAGGTGGATAACGAGGGTCAGGCTTAGTCTAAAAGAAACCAGGTGTAACATTATAGAAACGCAACTGGCATGCATTAGGGACTCCCCTTTCACTGTTGTTCCCAGGGAGGACGACCTCTGCCCTGAAGAAAGTCCAGGACCTTTACGGCCATCCCAGGACTGAAACATGTTGGCAATAGGGTCATAGGACCATTATCACTCCCATTGACCCGTTTCTTTTTAATTATTTTTAATATCCCTGACAGACCCAATAATAAAGGGAAACCGGGGTCTGTCGGAGGGTTTTTATCTATAATCCCCCTGGTCTTCACTTTCCAAAGAGCTTCCCAACACTGTGGTTGAGCCCACCCCAACTTATAGGCGTTGGGGTGACCCGATGATGAAGCATGACACCACTAGGGTGTGTGAGGGTAACTAAACAAAAAGGAATTGCTTCCTTGCGCACTCTTGGGTGTCTGCAGTCCTAGATCTTCACATTGACACCTCCCTATCGTATTTAGGTAACACAGTTTTTATGTTAACCATCAGTTAATCTATAGGAGTATTTTTTGTGATATAATATCTTGACTTGGGAGGTTATACTCCAGTGTGGAATCCTCTCAACCCTCTGGGCATTAGGGATCACTTCCCCATAGCCCTATGTTTATACGTATGTTGCGCAGCGTACAGCTGTAGGGTATAATTCAGAACTCATTCTGAATTTTCAATAATGGTACTTTAGTTAGTGAATAATACGAGCGTTTACAGTCACGTACAGCATTACATACTGTTTATTGTAGCTTTTGCATCCATTATCATGGCAGAACAATTGGATCTAGGCTACACAGATGACATTGCATCTGCCATTTTGGCAGGGCCATCCCTGTTACCTGATACCAATATCAGTCAGAGCCTTACCCAAGCACAAAACTGGGACGAGTTGAAAGAACTGAAGCGATGCCAGATGAGAATCTTATTACATGGTGCCATTATGACAGAATATCTCCGTGGAAACGCAGCACCAAATGGACTACTAGTCACTAATGCCCCAAGAATATTCTTAGATGACCCCCAATTCAAAAAAGAGTGGTCACTGATCGCGTGGCGATGTTCACGCGACTGGTTGATCCTCATTATTAATACGGCTAAACGCTTATCTGAAGCATTAGTAATCAAAATCAAAACCAGCGAAGATTACTTGATTACAGAAATTAAGCTGACTCTCTATAAGAAAAAACTTGAAGAGGTCAACAAAGAAATAAGTGAACATAAAGACTATCTAATGCAAAATAAAATCAGTAAATTACAAAAAGACCTGAAGAAGTTTAGTCATGAGAGGGTGTACCCCTATATAAAAGATGACTATAAGGGTTATGAACACTCGGACTCAGGATCTTCTTATAGTGGACAGTCGGCATCTTCCGACTCGGAACAAGAAGAGTGGTCCAGTGATGGATCTAACAGAAGCAGGAGAGGAAAACAAAGGAGACCTCGAAGAGGGGGTTTTAACCAAAGATTTGTACAACCACAGATGTATCCGTGGCCTGGCCCATTTGGCCCAGCTCCATTCCATGGACCACCACAATATCCTATTGGACCCTACTATCAACCTGAATTTAACCAACATTTTTTAGGACAGGGCGGAAGAAGAGGCAAACGAGGAAGACGTGGGAACAAGGGGGTCCAGTGGGAAGACGACAGGACCCCAATCAATACACGGAGCCATACCAGAGGTCAACCACAGCCGAGCACGAGCACAATGAGTGACTAATCGTCAACTTAACAGACGTAGTCTTGACGACAGAGGAGAAGGCGATCCTGGACAAAGGACTAGGTTTTGTTCCAACTACCTACATGGATAAATTCCGTCTAAGATGTGAACTAAGTGAATTCTTCAGGAAGATCCGCTCTCAAGACTTTCTTTATGGATAAAGAAAGACAAGATAATGATGACAGCTATACCAACCTTAAACTAAAGTCCACGTTTCTTCCTCCAACATCAACAATGCCCCCAGAGGTGATGGCCTTCGAGGAAGCAGTAATCAAAGAAATTGAACAATTACAACCAAAAAGAGACACATTCAATAATTTGAGCACCAAGGAACGTACAGCCCTCGAAACCTTAAAAACCAGATCTGATATAATTATAAAACCAGCAGATAAGGCGGTGCAACTGTTATTCAGAAGACTAATGCATACAGAACAGCTTGCTTTGATCTCTTGGCAGATACCAAATATTACAAAAAGATCAATAGGGACCCAACCCAACGGATAAAAACCACGATATCAACATTGACGACAGATGCCCTTGAAAAAGAGTGGATCACCAAAAAGGAGCATGATTTCCTCAACCAAGATGATCCAAGAATACCTCTGTTCTACACAATACCTAAGATCCATAAAGGCAGGATACCACCCCCAGGAAGACCTATTGTATCTGGAATTGGATCTATTCTTGAACCTTTATCGAAATACGCTGACTGGTTCCTACGACCTCTGGTTACACGCATAATTTCATACGTACAAGATACAAAACATCTATTTAATCTTTTAACAGACATAGAATATGACCCACAGGAAAACATTTTGGTATGCCTTGATGTGGAAGCCTTGTATACAAGTATCCCTCAGGAAGAAAGCATCAAAGTAATAGAGGATATTCTAAAACAAGAAGAATGGCAGTGGGCAGCTCCTATTGAGTGGGTCATCACTTTGATTCGGTTAGCCCTTACAGAAAACTTTTTCAAATTTGAGGACCAGTTGTATCTTCAGATACACGGAACTTCAATGGGCAGTACCTTTGCCCCCAGTTTAGCCTGCCTGTATATGGGTCATTTTGAAGATCAACATATTTGGACGGCAAATGCTTATACTACTAACATATACAAATGGTACAGATATATTGATGATGTACTTCTCATCTGGAAGGGAGAAGTTTCGACTCTCAGCTTCATTAATTGGATTAATTGTTTAAATCCCCATCTACGATTCACCATGAATATGGATAGAGAAAAGATTTCCTTTTAGATATTACACTGAGAGCAGCTGGCGGTACTCTGTTAAGCTCACTATATACAAAGCCCACTGACAGGAACAGTTTATTAAGATTTGACAGTGCGCACCCACGCTCTCTCAGGGAGAATCTTCCGATAGGCCAGTTCTTGAGAGTACGGAGAAATTGCTCAGATTTGAAAGATTATAAAAAAGAAGCTGCAATTCTCACCACCAAACTTAGACAGAGAAAATATCCGAACAAGATTATAGAAAAAGCTAGTAAAAGAGCTCGTAACACTCCAAGAGCTGCACTTCTAGAGTCCCATCAAAAGACGCCACTTGATCAAATAATTTGTGTAACCACGTTTAATTCCTCATCCAATGAGGTGAAGAAAATCATCAACAAGAAATGGCCCATACTTACTTCAAATAGACTCCCTTATGAAAAACCCATGTTCTCATTCAGAAAGAATAAAAGCTTGAGAGACACTCTTGTTCACACTGACACGTTCAAAAATGTAAACAATGTTCAACTTACATTGTGGAATAACCCACCTGTGGTGGGTCATTTTCCATGTGGCTCATGTGTAGTGTGCCCCTTTACAGAACATACTAAAAGCCTTGATTTAGGCCTACACTTTCCATGGGAACAAAGATCCCATACTAATTGTAATTCAGAATCAGTTGTCTACCTCATCAAGTGCCCATGCAATTTGAGCTATATCGGTATGACTAGTCGCAAGGTCAAAGTTCGTATTAGTGAACATAGAAGCACAATAAGGCGAGCAGTGACCGCAACTAAATTAACAGCACACTATAAGGAAAAACAACATAAAGACACAGACATACGGTGGACAGTTATAGAAAAAGTGAAAGGCTCAGGCAATCTGACGAACAGACTTCTAGAACGAGAACAACGATGGGTGTATCGTTTGAAGACATACGAAATTGGTCTGAATGATTCTATACCTTGGAATCAGCTAAATAAATAAACATTACTGAACTACATATCTTCACTGCTATCTCTCTTTATATGACAAATGGGGATGTTATATGAACAGTATCTTTGGATAGTCTTTTGGGTTTTTCCTTCCTGATTAAAATGTAAAAAGTGACCACTTCTAAATACTTATTTATACACACTAGTATAATAGACTAGACTTTACTGCTCGAGCTCCATCTAAATGCAAAGGAACTATTGTTCCCATTATCCCCTTCCATAATGATACTGACATCTTGCTCGTCATCTTAATTATACACTGATTTCCGAGCATGAGCACTTGTTTTGTTTTTCTTTAATCTGCCAAAAGAAAACTCCCACCCGTATGTAGATATTATATGACACATATGTAAATTTAAGTGTGTCACGATATTAGAATTACGTTGTTGAGTCAGCCCTACATCGAGGCTTCTTCGGTAAATCTAATACTAATGTGAACCGATTTTTCGGATCGAGACACCATTTTGTAAAAAGACTTCAAATCCCATGATCCTCTATGGCACATCACACACGCTTCTACGTGCCTAACGGCACTTGAGCATACCATGGGCGTGACTCTCAATTGAGGTTTTCCCGCTAGAATAAAGGTATTTATATCCCTGTTCAACGGCAGTGAAGAGCGAAAGCCGGGGACTCGGACCAAGTAGGTACACAGGCGGAATAGGACCCTTGAAGAAGTAAGTAGGGGGTGATAGGTGGTTACAACAGGTTTAGTCTTGTGACTTTGCTCAACACAGACTTTTTGCCCTGACTAAAAACCTCCGGTATACTTCATCTTCTCCCTACCCCCAAACAATACAACAGAGTGTGACTACAGGGCTATTCCATCACGCCTAGCGGGCCCCTGAGATACAGTTTTTCTCCGCAAATTGGGTAAGAAAATGGATGCTTTTATTATGAATAGTATTTTTAAAGCAAAGATGCGAGTATATACCTGCACAATAGTACACTGCTTGATAGCAGCCTAGTGCTGTTCTTATAGACTGTCACGCGATATTTTCACTTTGGAATAAGTACACACACTGGCATGCTGATAGTGTCAGTATGCGAGTAAAATCGCCACCGCACATTTATCTGCCACATAGCACTATTATGTTACAGATATAGGTGTGTATGGCATGAATATGATGTAAATGAGAATTTCCATTTGCACACTCACCTGGCATTTAATTAAATGTTGGGTCACAGTTGACGCACCTAATTAGGAGTGTTAATAACTACACAAATGATGTTTATGCAATAGAAACGATATGGTGTTTGTTTGTTTCTTGTGTTTTTCAGAGATGAAGGACTGCGTATAACAGATTAATCATCTGTTATCTATACAAAAGGAGCAGCTACTCTGCCCTTGTTCGTTCACAGGATAGGGACTCCCCTTTCACTGTTGTTCCCAGGGAGGACGACCTCTGCCCTGAAGAAAGTCCAGGACCTTTACGGCCATCCCAGGACTGAAACATGTTGGCAATAGGGTCATAGGACCATTATCACTCCCATTGACCCGTTTCTTTTTAATTATTTTTAATATCCCTGACAGACCCAATAATAAAGGGAAACCGGGGTCTGTCGGAGGGTTTTTATCTATAATCCCCTGGTCTTCACTTTCCAAAGAGCTTCCCAACACTGTGGTTGGAGCCCACCCCAACTTATAGGCGTTGGGGTGACCCGATGATGAAGCAAGACACCACTAGGGTGTGTGAGGGTAACTAAACAAAAAGGAATTGCTTCCTTGCGCACCCCTGGGTGTCTGCAGTCCTAGATCTTCACATTGACACCTCCCTATCGTATTTAGGTAACACAGTTTTTATGTTAACCATCAGTTAATCTATAGGAGTATTTTTTGTGATATAATATCTTGACTTGGGAGGTTATACTCCAGTGTGGAATCCTCTCAACCCTTTGGGCATTAGGGATCACTTCCCCATAGCCCTATGTTTATACATTAGCATTAGATTGCCACAACAACCATCCCAATGGATCGATTTCAGAGACATTAAAGGAGGCATTCTGAAGTAGAGCCTGTAAAGCCTCCATGGTGTAGTCATTATGTAACCGCCAATTATTATATTCAGCTAATGACGGAATTGAGGGGGTATTGAGGTTTTTGACAGTTGCAAGGCCATAACAGGACATTTGGTAAACAGTTTCATTTAAAAACAGCAATTGAGTCTGGATCAGGCATGCACGATGTAATGCCTCAGTGCCCTGAACCTCCCATGGCTTTGTGCCCCAGATGGATTTTAAATCTATAGTCTGTTTCCAATGGTCATAACCGTGTGTGGCCAACTGCGTTCTAAACAAGTCTGCATACATTAGTTTAGTGTGTGATAACAGGTACTTCGATGTAGGGGATTTTTGAAGCCTGAAATAATAGGATTCAGGATTGGTCAAATCATAGTTAGCAAAATAGGTGAACTTATCCCTAAGCGTTTTAGAACTCCCCTGTATGGGAGTTGGACAATGTTCCCATTGGGTAAAATTTAAAACAGGTCTCATGGTGTTCGATTTGTGTTATAAATTATGCCCATAATGTTGATAGCAAAAGAGATCACCATAATTGGCAGAATTTAAATACAAATCCTCAGCATCAAAGGCAGCATAATATTTTAAACCTGAAAACAATGCATGAACTGCCTGCACATCCCAATCATCCGAATGTATGTCCCGTGTCACCACATCCCCTAATGAGACATGAAACATGTACGGAACTCTAAGGACCTCTGTCGGACCATGGATTTCATAAGCTACTTTGCCCCAAACTATGCCATCATGAACAGGAAAAGCTGAATTATTCACAAAAGTCTTGTCACGTTTCATGATATGGGACGATGTGTGAGGAGCCAAAGTTCCATCGACCATTTTTACTGCAGACCGTTCAGGGAGATAATGGTCATTTATGAGTAAAAAGAACACTGTCACAAATCCAATTGACATGAAGAGGAATATTAAGATAAGCACCAACCAAATGTAGGTCCATGGGGGAACGAAGTATGTATTTTTGAACCAGGAGTAAAAGATACGCAACTTAGACTTAGGAGTATCAGGCAAACTTGATGACGAGGAGGACGTGGCAGAAGAAAGGGGTGCTGGTTCTCCTTCACAGGCACTCACTGGATTTGCAAGCAAAGGTGAAAGTGTTGAATTGTCCATTCGTACTCGTGGGCTAGATCGTATCTCACACATGGAATCAGTAGCCGGAAAAGGACACACAAGGTCCATCGCAGAAGATGATTGTCGCATAGGCTGAAGATCAATTACAGTGTTTGTCAAATGAGCAGACATCCGTGTGGCAGCAGATGATGACAAAGTTAATGGTGCTAAGGATATTGTGTTGCACGAAACTGCAGGTGTCACACTATTCAGAATCGGCCACATGGTGTAACTTGACATTGTCCACTGAGATGTAGCTGTTGTCTTTGCGACCTGGCAATGGTGGTAGAATGATAGTACGAGTACCCTTCAGTCCAAGTACAGAAACCGGAGCACGATAAGAGGGACCAAATTCTTTTTTGTTTTCAATCTTCTCCCGCACTAGATCTCCAACTTTAGGAAGCCAACCGGTAACAGGAATCAGCAGTGCATCAGCAGGCAAAGATGGTAAATGCTCAGTTGTCAGAGTATCACGGGACTTTTGTAGATCCTGTAACATAGCAGAATGATTATCTACGTCAAACTTAGAGGCAGACGCCACAATGTCCAGACCATCAAGGTCAGGAACAAACATGTGAAAGCCAAAGAGCATTTCGTAAGGGGTCCGCCCACCCAGAGATCTTCTAGGGAGATTATTTAATGCACGTTGGACCCCATACAAGTGGTACAGCCAGTCCCTACCAGTACCTAAGACTCTAGCTGCCAAGGATTGCTTTAAGTCACGGTTCATTCGCTCCACAACTGAATTGCCCTCAGGCCTCTATGGGGACGAAAACTGCACCTGTACTCCCAACGACTTCGTCGCATCCCTGTAAGCCTTAGAGGCAAACGCTGGACCTTGGTCAGAATGGAAGGTACCACAGGCAAACATCCCGATAAAGACACGCAAATCCCTGATGACATTTCGAGCGTCAGCACTACGTTGTGGCCATACCCAGAGGAATCGAGTGCACAAATCAACCGCAACCAAGATATACTTGTGTGCAGTATCAGAAGAAAGAGGACCGCAGTGATCAAGATAGACACAGCCAAAGGGTCTATTAGAAATACACAGCTGTGTTTGTGGCGGACGTGTGACTGTAGAAGGCTTGATTTGTTGACAAACATCACAGCAAAGAACATAGTTACGAGTCTGTTTAAATAAACCACGCCACCAGTAACGTTGCTGAAGAATAGATACTGTTGCCAACACACCAGCATGTGCAGAATTTGTAATTGTAAATTGTAATATATGTATGTCTTATGTTCCCTTTACAGCCTTGAAAAAGTTGTCGACTGCGACGAAACACGAGTCGGCTGTTTATGTGCTTTAACATGGAATAAAAGCTAATGGAACCATCAGTTTATTTGTGTCTAGCTTTTGCTCATCGAAATTGATTCCACTTGAACGGACCCGTTAAAGTGACGGACCTTTCATTGTTATTGTGGTGCTCTGGACATTTCTTGGATATCTTATATATATGGGGTTCCTCCCTGTACTTGACACTATTTGGATCACTTAGTGTTTTTGTCTTCATTGAGCACACCTGTTTAAACATATATTAATAATACTTTCCTGAAACTGTGTATGTGCCAGCATTGTTCTGGGCCATTGTCATCCTTTTGCTTGTTTAATGACTGCACCCAAAGGACTGCACTCTTAAGGATTGCACCTGCTGCACAATCTGGTACTTCAGCCCTGAGGATGTTGCCTGGCTTCACAAAGATTAAGGAGTGGACTCCCTGCAAGCTACAAGTTAATAGAGCCCACCTGCATTATCTTCACCAAGTAGTCCCCATCCTGCAGTGCGTCCAGTGGACTTTTAAGGATTTAACCAGGTGCATTGTTGGAATTGTAGTCCCAACAACCCAACGACCATCTCAGAGCTTCTAGACCCTTGGATTGGCGTTTTGGACACTTTGAACCCACAAGAGGAACTTCAGGAAGAGGTTCCAGAAGTTTGGAGCAACGTTTGTAAAATGCTTCATAAGTTGACCAGGTGCACTGTGGAAGTTATAGTCCCAGACCCCACGAGGCAAACCAGAGCATCTGAACCCTTGGCTGGTGCTGTGGACCACTTTCCCGCAACAAGAAACACTTCTGGAAGGAAGTCTAAAAGTGTTACATAGTGGGTGGTCTGAACTTTGGACTCTGACCCGGTGAAGCATGACCGTTTTGAACCCTTTGAGCACTATTTGCTTGTAAGCTCTAGTTTTACTTTTAATCTTTAACATTTCATATCTCTGGTTCCCTTCATTGGATGTTTGTAATTTGTTGTCTATTTGTTCATAAAAATATAAACTATTTTTATAAATTGGTGTTGGATTTGTATTGTTTGCTGTGTCTTATTTATTTAATATATTGGTGATTTAAATGCTTTACACACCTGTTTCCTAAGTTAAGCTTGCCTGCTATATGCCAACTACCAATGCTTGAGCAAAGGAATAATGTATTGAGCGCTTGACTCAATCAATCAATCAATCATGTCACTTATAAAGCGCACCACATACCCGCGAGGGTCTCAAGGCGCTGGGGGAAGAGGGGGTGGTGCTGCTACTGATCGAAGAGCCAGGTCTTGAGGAGTCTTCTGAAGGCCAGTAGGTCTTGGGTCTGCCGAAGGTTGGTGGGGAGAGTGTTCCAGGTCTTGGCGGCGAGGTGGGAGAAGGATCTGCCACCGGCGGTCGTTTTCCGGATGCGGGGGACTGTGGCGAGGGCGAGGCTGGTGGAGCGGAGCTGGCGGGTGGGGGTGTAGAAGCTGAGTCGTCTGTTGAGGTAGGCTGGTCCGGAGTTGTGGAGTGCTTTGTGTGCGTGGGTGAGGAGCTTGAAGGTTATCCTCTTGTTGACAGGGAGCCAGTGCAGGTCTCTCAGGTGGGGTGTGATGTGGCTGCGTCGGGGATGTCGAGGATAAGACGTGCAGAGGCGTTCTGGATGCGTTGCAGCCGTCCTCAGGAGCTTAGCCGTCGTTCCTGCGTAGAGGGCGTTTCTGTAGTCCAGCCTGCTGGTGACGAGGGCCTGGGTGACTGTTTTTCTTGTTTCGGTGGGGATCCACTTGAAGATCCTGCGGAGCATTCGGAGGGTGTTGAAGCAGGATGAGGAAACGGCGTTGACCTGCTTAGTCATGGAGAGGGTGGGGTCGAGGATGACCCCTAGGTTGCGTGCGTGGTCGGTGGGTGTCGGGGCTGTTCCCAGTGATGTCGGCCACCAGGAGTCGTCCCATGCTGAAGGGTTGGAACCAAGGATGAGGACCTCCATCTTGTCCGAGTTCAGCTTCAGGCGGCTGGTCCTCATCCATTCGGCGACGGCCTTCATTCCTTCGTGGAGGTGGGCTTTGGCGGTGTGAGGGTCTTTGGTGAGGGAGAGGATCAGCTGGGTGTCGTCGGCGTAGGAGATGATGTTGAGGTTGTGCTGTCGGGCGACGTGGGCGAGGGGTGCCATGTAGATGTTGAACAGCGTTGGGCTGAGGGAGGAGCCTTGGGGTACGCCACAGATGATCTTGGTGGCCTTGGATCGGAAGGGGGCGAGGCGGACGCTTTGTGTTCTGCCGGAGAGGAAGGATGTGGTCCAGTCCAGGGCCTTCTCTTGGATCCCGGCGTCGTGAAGGCGTGTTCGTAGTGTGTGGTGGCAGACCGTGTCGAAGGCGGCTGATAGGTCCAGGAGGATGAGGGCTGCTGTTTCTCCGTTGTCTAGCAGGGTCCTGATGTCATCGGTGGCGGCGATGAGGGCGGTTTCGGTGCTGTGGTTGCTGCGGAAGCCGGACTGGGAAGGGTCCAGGATGTTGTTCTCCTCGAGGTAGCGGGTCAGTTGTTTGTTGACGATTTTCTCGGTGACCTTCGCGGGGAACGGGAGCAGAGAGATGGGTCGGACGTTCTTGAGGTCCTTGGGGTCTGCCTTGGGTTTCTTCAGTAAGGCGGTGATCTCGGCGTGCTTCCAGCTTTCCGGGAAGGATGCTGTCTCGAAGGAGATGTTGATTATTTTCCGGAGATGGGGCACGATGGCTGTACTGGCTTTGTTGAAGACGTGGTGAGGGCACGGGTCTAGCGGTGAGCCGGAGTGGATGGTGTTCATGATCTCGCTGGTGTCCTCGTCGTTGATGTTGGTCCAGGAGAGCAGGCGGTTGGTGGTTGTGGGGGCAGTGGTCTCGGTGGTTGCCGGGGCGGTCGTGGTGTTGAAGCTGTCGTGGATGTCGGCGATTTTGCGGTGGAAGAAGGTGGCCAGTGAGTTGCACTAGGTCTCGCGACGGCGGGATGTCGTTGGTGTTGGAGCTGGGGTTGGAGAGTTCCTTCACGATGTTGAAGAGCTCTTTGCTGTTGTGTGCGTTGTTGTCTAGGCGGTCTTTGAGTGAGGCCCTTTTGGCGGATCTGATGAGGTGATGGTGACTGCGGGTGGCGCTCTTGTGGGCGGCGTAGCTGTCCGCTGTCCGTTCGTGGAGCCAGATCTTCTCCAGTTTTTGGCATGTTCGTTTGGAGGCCTGGAGGTCTTCGGTGAACCAGGTGGCTTTCTTGCTGGTGTGGCTGTTGGGCGGATACTTGAGCGGGGCGAGGGTGTTGGCGCAGTCGTCAATCCACTGTCTGAGGTTGCGGGCGGCTGTGTCGGGGTCGGAGGGTTCGGCGGGTGGGCTCAGGGCGAGGGTTGTGGTTAGCTAGCTTCGGTGACTCTGCTGCAGCAGCGGCGAGGCATTTGTTCGGTGCGGTGGTGCGTGGTGGGCTTCCTGTAGGTGAAGTGGATGCAGTGGTGGTCAGTCCAGTGGGGTTCGGAGGTGTGGTTGAAGGAGACGTGTGGGCTTGCGGAAAAGATGGAGTCTAGCGTGTGGCCGGCGGCGTGGGTGGGTGTAGTCACGAGCTGTCTGAGTCCGAGGGTGGCGAGGTTGTCGATCAGGGTGGTGGAGTTGGTGTCCTTGTTGTTCTCGAGGTGGAAGTTCAGGTCCCCGAGGAGGATGTAGTCCGTGGAGGCGATGGCGTGTGTGCTGACGAAGTCAGCGATAGAATCGCTGAACTGTGGTCGGGGTCCGGGGGGTCTGTAGATGAGGGTTCCTCTGAGGGTGGTGTTGGGATCGGGGTGGATCTGGAAGTGCATGTGTTCGGCGGTGCTGAGGGTGTCGTCGGTGTTGGTTGAGACTCTGAGGGTGTTCCTGTGGACGATGGCGATGCCTCCTCCGACTCCGTTGGTGCGGGTGATCTTGTAGCCGTCCGGGATGGCAATGGCGATGTCGGGGGCTGAAGCGGGATTCAGCCAGGTCTCCGTCAGGAATGCGACGTCTGGGGAGGTTGAGTCGAGAAGGTCCCAGAGTTCGATGGCGTGTTTGCGGGCGGAGCGGGTGTTGAGGAGGATGCATCTGAGGTAGTTGGGTTATTTCCTGGGCGGTGGTTTGGCGGGGCGGGTGCTGGCGAAGCTGCAGTTCCGGCAGGTGAAGGGCCCTTGGGTGCGCTTCGGGGTGGCCCGGTAGCAGGCGTGATCTTTTCCGGGGTTGAGTGCGTGGAGGGTGCTGGCGTCGTATCGGCGTCTGTTGATGTGGCGGGCGCGGGGGATGCCCGGACCAGGGGTTCTGGCGCTGGGTGCGGTCCCGGCGTGGACGGGCGCAGACGGGCTTGCCTTAGGCGCGCCTTCGGCACGCCAGCGGCGCGCCCGCTGCACACGTCCGCTGCGCGGCCGCACAGCGGCCGCCATAAATGGGGAGGTGGGAGGGAGGAGCAGCGAATGGGCAGTGAGGGGGGGGGCCGCAGGGGCGCAGCAGCGGGAATCACGGAAAGGAAAAAACAAGCACAATCAGGGCAGCAAGGGGGCACAGAAAGGAAAAAAACGAGCACAATCAGGGCAGCAAGGGGGCACAGAAAGGAAAAAAACGAGCACAATCAGGGCAGCAAGGGGGCACAGAAAGGAAAAAACGAGCACAATCAGGGCAGCAAGGGGGCACAGAAAGGAAAAAAACGAGCACAATCAGGGCAGCAAGGGGGCACAGAAAGGAGAAAAACGAGCACAATCAGGGCAGCAAGGGGGCACAGAAAGGAAAAAACGAGCACAATCAGGGCAGCAAGGGGGCACAGAAAGGAAAAAACGAGCACAATCAGGGCAGCAAGGGGGCACAGAAAGGAAAAAACGAGCACAATCAGGGCAGCAGTAGGGCACACAGACGGAGCTGTGTGGTGGGGGAGCGACCTACCAGTCAGGGGTCGCCTGAACCTTTTATTGTGTTTGTGGCTGTATTACTAGTGGTAGGTCCCTACTTATCACTACTAATAATCCATTTTCCACCATTTGGTGTTCAGCGGAGAGGATATGTACTTGTGTTTATATTACATCATGCAGTAAATTAAGAACTTAAAAATCCTCTAAATTGACTTAGAACAAAAGTTTTGATTTTGACATTTTTGATATTTGGACTAAACTGATTTTACCCCTTTTTTTTAGATTTTTATACTTTTGTTCTATTTTTATTTGTAAAGTTTTTGTGAACCAAAACTAAGGATACCATTGATCTAGATCTGGGTAACCTGTCCAAATTCACAGTGGCTGAGCCTAGGGTACAGTGTAGGGCTAGGGGGACTTCCAGCTGCTAATAGCATTAAAAAAACAGAATTGGTGAAGTCCCTTGAGGCCTGGGCAGAGATAGCTCCGGGGAATAAAGGGGAAGGGGGAATGGTCCCTCCAACCACCTCCAAGAGGTGGATGATGACACCTCATCCATTTCTTCTAGTACTAGGTTCATACTTCCAGCTCATAGGGTAGGGGAGGTTCCTCCATGGAGGGCCCAGATAGGGCCCTCAGAAAGCCAAGCGCTTGAGGCTCAGTTAGCTTCCATAGTCCTGGACGAGAAGAAGTTAGAACTAGCTTGAAAGAAGAGGGAGAAGGAGAAAGCAAGAGGAAATGGTGGCAGAAATAAAGAGGAAGATGTTGAGATGTACAGGGGTGGTGGGCTCACTCATAGGCTTCCCAAGGAAATAGTTCCCATGTATGTAGAAGGGGATAGCATAGACAAGTGGCTGACTGCATTTGAAATGGCCCTTGGGAAGAGAAGGGTCCACTCTGAGTATTGGGGTGCACTCCTGTGGGAATTGATTCCAGTAGCTAGGAGGCATAGGCTCCAGACCCTACAGGGGGATGAGGCAGTTATCCTACTCACACATGAGGAAATGTTTAGCCTGACCCTAGAGCAGTACAGGGTGAAGTTCAGGGACACCCAGCAAGTCAGCGCCCAATGCTGGGTGGACTTTGTAGACATCTCAGTGAAGACACTAGAGGGCTGGATTAATGGTAACCAGGAAAGTACCTATGAGGGTCTGTATAACTTAATTCTTAAGGAGGACATCTTGACTCATTGGGTACAGGAGGAGTTATGCCAGTACCTAGTGAGCTCAAAGCTGTCTAGTCCCAGAGACCTAGGAGAGACAGCTCATAAGTGGGTGGGAACCCGGGTTTTCAATCAGTACCTGGGGGAGACTCCAGAAAAGAGGGGTAGGCCCACAAAAACCTGAGGAGAGAGGTGGAAATCCCACCATTGAGACTACCTCAGTAACCCAAACACTCTAAAAAGGAGGATAGACGATCCCACCCCAACTCTGATAAGCAGAGGCAGGGGAACCTAGGGCTGAAAAAGAACTTGGACAACAGGGTGTGTTTGACTGTCATGTGATCCCGCCTGTTCCAAGAAGGTGGATAGCACTGGGCTGCCCAGTGCAGCCATAGAGGAAGACTCCTCAGATGAGGAGGTCCTCTTGGCATTTTGTTGGGGAACAGGGCCAGATGGTAAGCTGGAGATCCCTGATGGTGAGAGTAGGCACTTCCACTCCATTCAGGTGAATGGGATCCCTGCCATTGGCCTGCAAGACACATGTGCCTGCCTCAGTATAGTGAGTGACAGGTTGGTGTCCTCAGACATGTATCTGCAGGAGAGACCAGAAGAGTAAGGGTAGCCCCAGGTGAGGTCACCACCAAATGTGTAGCCATTGTGCCCCTATAATGGGAGGGTACCCTTAGCTGGTATAAGGTGGTAGCCAGTGCAGACCTCTGCTTAGATTGTCTCCTGGGCAATGACCTCCCAGAGGTTGGTCTGAGTCCAAGGGGGTGGTCGCTCAGGATGCCCCAACCCAAAGTTCCTGGGGAGCCAATCCCTATAGTTAGGAGTCTGGGGTCCCAAAAGAAAGGGAAAAAGAAGAGGAAAGATAAGTCACTCTTAAAGAGAGTTAAGAGAGTTCCAGTGAGCCAAGGTTCTTTTGTCCCAGTAAGGAAAAAACCCAAAGTTGGCACTGATGAGGCTTCACCTGACCACAAGGAAGTCCTGAGCAGTCAGGCAGCCGTCAAGCAGCAGGGTGCCACCCCTGCACTGACAAAAGGGAGAATGGAAGAAGGGTGTCTGCCACAGGATGTGGTAGACCTCGCTCTAAACAGCAAGGGAGATTCCAGGAACCCACAGTTGCCCCTAAAGCAGCTCAACCACTTGTCAGTGAAGAACTTATGTTGTGGCTCTGGATTATGATAGCTTTCAGTAGCCTCTGCTGGGTGCTGGCCTTCATGGTAGCACTGTCCTTGGCATGGGAGGCAGACCCCATAGCCAAAAGTAAGTTAGGCCCCCTGACCCTGTTGGTCATGGTGGGGTCACTCAGCTGTTGGGTAACCTCTGTGGATAAGCTAGGTGTTGCCCTAGCAATGTTAGGGATAGAGGAGGTGGGAACCTCACTACCCAAACTAAAAAGGGAGGAAGACAATGAAACAGCTGTGATGAAGGTTCAGTTTAAAATGGGTCCTGCTACTAGCCTGATTTCTCTACTTTCTTCCTCGCCTGACAAACCAGAGTGAATGGCCCAGGGTTGGGCTGTGTTTCCTGGGCTTTTGGCTGGGGGGTGGGTGGGCTTGTGTGAGAAATCAGGACCTGCTTGCAGTGTCTCCCTACTTTTTGTCCCCATTTTGACTACTAGGTGTTGTTTTTCTGATTCTGACTGCGCCCTGGACTCAGCTAACCAGACCCAGGGCCTGTACTCTGATTAAAAAATATATGGTAATTAGCTGTAAGTCCCTAATATATATTAGGACATATAGGTTTAGAGGCCCCATAGACTTATTTCAGTTAAGTGTGCATCACTGTGTTGCTTGCTGTCATTTTTAAAGGCAGCCCTGCTTTTCAGGCTGCATTTACACCTAATTTATATGCAAATTTGACTTTGGATTTAAAGATACTTTCAAAGTCTAAAATGGCCTTACTTTTACATATAAGTCACCCCAAAGGACTTCCCTAGGTGCCCCAAGAGTAGGATGTCTTGTAATTATAAGCAGGGGCATTATAAAATATGTTTTATAAGCCCTGGTAAGAGAAACACTGTCAATTTATGTTTCTCCCTATTGTAGAAAACTAGATCCACAGGCTAACATGGGAATCATTTATTTAAGTATAACTATTGATAGGAGAGAGCTAGAAATATATTTCAAGGACTTAAAAGAATAGTTATGATAAATAAAACAACTTGCCACTGTTAGATTTATTATAACTATTACAGAAAATAAGTTATGGAACTTTCTTTTCTGTAAGCCAAAATCTAGCCTTCCAACTACCCTCTCCTTATTGGCCAGCCTCTGCCAGGCTGAGCCAAGCTGCCTTCATTAAGGTGTGAAGTGGCCTGCTAGAGAGACAAAGGATTTCCTGTTGGTGGAGAACTGCGGCTGCAGAAGCAAAAGGCAGGATGGGAGTGGGGTAGCCAGACTGGTCTTCAAAGGGAGAGTGACACTTTAGGCCAGCACATGCTCACCCCGACATCCTACAACCCCAGCCACACAGGAGCCCCTTGTAATTAGATTAGTGAAGGGGCTGGAAGGGGAGAGGTTAGAGAATCTTAGCCACACCAGTGGGATGGCTTTTCCAGATCTAACTCTCCAAGAGAAAGTTTCCCCATTTTGGATTTTAGAAGAATAGTGCTTTCTGTGACATGAATATTTCACACTTTGGAGGAAGTGGTCATACCTGAGGGTGGCACCCTGCATCCCATTGGTCAGGGGTGCCCCCCCTGCTTGATGCCCAGGAACACTGAATAAATATGGAAGAGTTGCCAAGCAACTCAGATCTACTGCCTGAAAAAGCAAGGAGAAGAAGAATTGCCCTGCTAGAACCCTGATCTGCACCCAAAGGACTGCACTCAGAAGGACTGCACCTGCAGCACAATCTGGTCCTGCATCCCTAAGGACTTTTTCCTGGCTTCACAAGGATTAAGGATTGGATCCCTGTAAGTTACAGGTTAACAGAGCCAACTTGCATTATCTCCACCAAGAAGACCCCTTACTGGAGTGTAGCCAGTGGACTTTTTAAGGATTTAACCAGGTGCATTGTGGGAACTGCAGTCCCAGCATCCCAAGGACCATCTCTGAGGTTCTATATCCGTGGATTGGTATTTTGGACACTTTGAACCCACAAGAGGAACTTCAGGGAGAAGTTCCAGAAGTTTGGAGAAGTTTGGAGCAACTTTTGCAAAAAGCTCCATAAGTTGATCAGGTGCATTGTGGGAGTTGTAGTCCCAGACCCCAAGAGGCATACCAGAGAATCTGAACCCTTGGCTGGTGATGTGAACCACTTTTCTGCATCAAGAAACACTTATGGAAGTAAGTTTAAAAGTGGTACATCATGGGTGGCCTGAACTCTTGATTTTGACCTGGTCCAACGAAACCTTTTTTAACCCTTTGCGAGCTAATTGCTTCTTTTTTTTTCATAACAGATTTTATTGTCAGCAGCCACAGTGGGCCTGGCGAGGCCAGGGAGCCAAACAATACAGGATACATGCACATGAATAAGATGTTGACTTTTTTTTATATCTATCAAGCAATGGAAAAACAACAATGATATAACATATTGCCCCAACAGGGAGCCATAGTGTCATGGTACTGCCACATCGCATATCACATATCAGCTCAAACCACATTGCTCTGTTATTCATACAACTACATCTATCGCATATCTCCACTTTCATTGTAACATATGAATCTATTATTGGCCGCTGAGATGGGTTCCAGAAACATCCCATGGTATTCCGCCCACCTCTTCCAAATCTTGGGGTGTTTCTCAGGGCAACCTCTTGCTGTAAAGATTGGCAACTCTAACCCCATATAAAAATCAAGACCCTTTTTCCACACCCCAACCAGTGGTGGGGACGCGTCCTTCCATGCCCTTGCAATGTCACGCTTTGCCAATGTAAGGCCCAAAAGTAATAAATGACGTTTATAAATGTTACCCTCGATATCATCAGTGATGTGGAGTAGGGCCAGGCGAGGTGTGCATGGTATGTCCCACCGAGAACCTCTGACAGACATGTGAAAACCCCCCGCCGGAACTTAGAGAGTGTGGTGCACTGCCATACCATATGTATAATAGTACCACCTGACATTTGGCACAGCAGGCAAAGCAGAGATGCAATCAGTCCGGCCCGCCAGAGCTTATATCTGGTGTAATATACTCTATGAAGATACTTAAATTGGATATAGCGTAGTCATGCCGCAATCGCCTCAGCTCTTGGGGATTCCAGTGCCTCTGCCCAGTCTTCATCATCTGGTGGGCCAATAGCTTGCTGCCACACCGCTCGTGTTTTATCAAGGGTAGTGGGGCTGTTTGTTACCAATGTTCGGTAGATGTTGGTAATTTTATGTTGCCCTAGGTCCCCCATAAATACTTTAGCTTCAATGGGCTGAGCTCCAGCACGGTTCCCTGGTGTGTGAGATATGGGGAAAAGGCATGGCACAACTGAAGGTATTTATAGAATTGTGATCTATGCATTGTATATTCTTGTTGCAATTCTTGAAAGGACCACAGGGTCTGACCATGAAGGACATCACCCACCCTAGAAATACCTATGGCCTCCCAGCCGGAGAACCCAGATAGCCCAGCCAGGGAAGGGAGGAGACCGTTGTGCCATAGAGGCATTTCTTTTGTTAACCTGCCCCGCCATCCCATTTGTTGCAGTGATCTCTTCCAAATCTTGAATACCCTGACAGTAGCCAGAGGCAGCGCTTTCAGGGCTGATCCCGTATATAGAATCGTGTGGAGCGACATATTACCCATCTGCAGGCATTCAATTCCGTAAGCGGGATGCCTCCTGTCTCCATACCACTGATAATTTAGGATAAGCAGATGTGAGGCCGCATAATATGCTTAGACATCTGGTGTTGCTATGCCTCCACAGTAAGTGGACTGGAAACATGTTTTCAATGCCACCTGGGCTGCCCCACCCCCCAGAGACAATGTCAGAGAGTTGAATTGAGTTGTCTAAACCAGACGGGTGGGATCAGGTATGGGTGATTCTGAAGCTGATATAATAAACGAGGCAGTGAGACCATCTTGAAGATGGCAGATCTGCCAAATAGGGAGTGTGGCAGGTGGGACCAGGAACGGGTCTGTTCCTTGATCTGCGTCCACAACGGGGCCAGATTCCTTTCCCAGGATATAAGTTGGGAGGACGACAGTAAGACGCACTGTCGTCACCTCGCAGCCCATTCGCCCACGTGCCCTCCGCCTCGCAGATGCCACAGATAAGATTTGCGGGTATTCATGTAGAGACCAGATGTCTCTCCAAAGATTTGCATATTTTGGAGTAATCTGGGCCCTGATCTGTCTAGTCGCATGAGGAAAAACAGGAGATCGTCCGCATAAGGTGCAATGCGGTCAGAAATCTCTCTGGACCACTCAAAGCCGTAAATCTGCACATCAATCCATGCCCAGGCCGTGAGGGGCTCCATGACCAACGCGAAGAGGTATGGAGAGAGGGGCAGCCCTGACGGGTTCCTCGCCCAATAGAGAAAGCTAATGATGTAGAGTCTGCCACCCGGACTGAGGCAGTGATGTCAGTATATAGGAGTTGGATGTATTTGAGGAGATTGGGGCTGAAATTTAATCTGCTCAGGAGTGCAAATAAATAAGTCCAACTAAGGGAATCGAATGCCCTGTCAATGTCTGCCAACAAGAGTGCCGCAGGCTCTCTGAGGCGATCTACGGATGCAATGGCATTTTGAACACTCCGGATATTGTGTTGTGTAGAACGGCCTTGCATGAAGCCTGCCTGGTCAGGGTGGACTAGACTTGTAATGTGTGGTACTATGCGGTTGGCTATAACTTTGGCTAAGAGTTTGGCTTCAATGTTAAGAAGTAAAATTGGGCGATACGAGGCACGTTGTTCAGGGGGTCGACCGGGCTTTAGGAAAACAACAATTTCTGCGTGACGCTGGTCCGCGGGAAGGTGCCCACGCTGAAGGGACGTATTCAGTGCAGCCAGGTAGGGGGATAGTAGAAGAGCCTGATATTTCTTATGAAATTCAGACAGGAAGCCATTAGGGCCAGGTGCTTTACACCGTCGCATCTCGGACAATGCCGTCTGGAGCTCTTCCATTGTGATTGGAACATCCAATTCTTCCCTTACTGAATCTGCCAGGGATCATGGAGGCAGGTCATCTATACATTTATGGACAAGATGTGGCGAGATAGTCTTAGGGGCATATATATTCTCATAATATCTGGCAAAGCTTGCTGCAATATGTGCGGGATCGGTGAGCACAGCCTCGGCAGATCCACGGATACTCAGAATGATCATGGGGCAGAGCGTCCTCTGACAAAGGCAATGTAAATGCGTGATAGATTTATCCCCCATTTGATAGATTCTGCTGTGCATAGTAAGCCATGCCATTCTAGCCTCATCCATTAATTCACTAGCGTATAATTGATGTGCGTTGACTAATTGTCTACGTGCAATGCCGCCATCACCGCTCCTACTCCTACACTCCAGGTCAATGAATTGGGCCTCCACCTGAGTTAGCTTCTCGTGACGCTGTCTACGCTGTGCCGTGCAATATGCAATGTCTACCCCTCTCAGCGTCAGCCACATAGCTTTCCAGAGGGTCTCGGGGGATTCTACCGTCCCAGTATTCTGTGGATAGTACTCAGAGATGGCGGTGCGTAAATGTTCCCTATATTGTTCATCGTGGAGGTGCCAAGTAGAAAGTTGCCATCGGAGGGGGGGCACAGACCCTAGTCGCAAGTCTAGTAGCATAGGAGAATAATCAGAGAGGCCTCTGAGCAGTATCGCTGTCGCATCTAACCTATGTATGTGAGCGGCTGATAGGAAAATATAATCAATTCTAGAAAAGGACCCATGGGTACTGGAAAAGTAAGTGTAGCCCATATCCATCGGGTGGAGCCACCACCAAGTGTCAACCCAGTCCATTTCCTGCAGTAGGAGTCGCAGTTTTGATTCTCGGCGTTCTACAGGTCTGTCTGTACCATGCCTCCGGTCAATCTGGGGGCATATAATGTCGTTCTAGTCACCCCTAACTATTGTCAGACATTGGGTAATTTCAGCCCATAGTCCCATCAAGTGTTCTGTCAGGTTCCAGGCTAATGGCAGAAGAGCATATACACTACCTAGGGTGAGCAACTCACCGTATAATGTACCTGTGATGATGATAAGTCTGCCTTGGGGATCTGTCCATATTTTCTCGTGAATGAAGGGGATTCTGCGATGGATCAATATGGCCACCCCCCAGGAGCCCCGCGTAAATCCAGAGTGGAAAGTCTGCACATATCCGAAACGCGACAGGCATGTTGTCTTATTACCCAATAAGTGCGTTTCCTGCAGGAATAGGATATCGGCTTCATGCCTGGTGTAACACAACCCCTCTTTTAACCTTGTTGAGTAGGCCCCGGATGTTCCAACTTATAATACAAAGGCGCCTATCTTGTGTCCTGGACATATCTAGTGATGTTGTAATCAATGGTTTATGTGCGGGTGAAGAGCACAGCCTGAGTAAAAATTGTGCAGACCATAAACATGCACTGTGGAGACACGACACTAACTGTAACAAAACCAACAACTTACCCGAACCCCCCCACCCCAATACCTCAGAAAACTTTGAAGTATCTATTGCGGCAGGAACAGTGTCCCGACCCCAACGGGGGCCAGGGACTATCCTCTGCCAATGGATCCCCCATGAGCGTCCCTTGTGCATACAAGTGTCTTCAAAGTCAAGGGAAACGCTAATAAAAGTAGCCCCATGCGGTGTGACATCGGCAGTGGAATAGGTGGTGATATGACAGGAGGGAGCTAGAACGCTGTCAGTCCCCCGGAGGCCTCTGCGGAGCGGATGCAGGACTTACTGTGGGTCTTGGAGCGTCTCTTCGAGCGCGATCTGCGGCTCTGCTTGTCCTGAAGTTGGGAGATCTTATGAGCTGGGCCCCCCGACGAGGAATCTGAGTCTAATCTGGGCAGCGTGTGGGGCCGGAGCTTGACGACTTCATCAGTCCAGTTAAAGACCAGAGTTTAGCTTTGGCTTCTGTAAAGGATTGTCTGCGCTGCTGGACCAGCCTCGTATAGTCTGGGAAAATCATGATGGGGTGTGATGTGTAGTGTAGGGTCCCCCGCTGCCTAGCCTGCTGCAGGATAGTTTCCTGGTCCTTATAGTTCAAGAATCTGGCAATAATGGGCCTTGGACGAGCGCCAGGCGGCGGCTTCTGCTGCAGTGCCCGATGTGCACGTTCAATTATGAAGCAAGGGGAGAGGACACCAGGTGAGATCCACTCCGTCAGCCATTAACCAGAAGGCCCTCCATATCGCTACCCTCACAGCCCTCAGGGAACCCCACAAAGCAGAGGTTGTTTCTGCGGGCGCGCCCCTCCGCATCTTCTGCGTGTAACGCCAGCCCCTTCGTGATCGTTTCCAGAGAGGATAATTTCTTCTGGAGAATAGATACCGTGTCCTCTGTAGTTGATATCCTAGTTTCGGCTTCAGTTATTCGTTGGACTGTGTTGCGGAGGTCGTGTCGTAGGAGCATGACATCCGAGCTAACCACTCCAATCTTGGCCTCTAGCGTGTCTTGGGACTGTGTTATGGCGGCTAGTATGGCAGCGTTATCAAGCATGGATGGCGTCAGGTCTCCCGAGTTGGACACCTGGGCTGCAGCGCCAGTATATTTGTCCATCGTGCTTTGGTGTGCGGCCGCACCTGAAAGTTTGTCCTTTGTCATGACTCGCGGTGTTTAATAACAGGGATCCGTCCCCACAATCGTACTAGCCCAGATGAGGTAGCCACACAGTTCCAAGTGGTGGGCACAAAAGCAGAGAGTGCAGTGGCCTATCCCCGGGGGCCAGCGGCCACAAGCCAGGC
Organism: Calotriton arnoldi; assembly: GCA_963921515.1. Classification (NCBI taxonomy): domain Eukaryota; kingdom Metazoa; phylum Chordata; class Amphibia; order Caudata; family Salamandridae; genus Calotriton; species Calotriton arnoldi. The sequence goes on from CAWUFW010003980.1 coordinate 1,493,502, forward strand.
CAGCACATGCAGGGCGTCGGTATTGTGGATTTATATCGACCGGGCCAGCATCCAGTACGTCTCCGTGGTCTGATTTGCCCATGCCAGGTATTAGGGCCTGAGGCGACCGGCCAAGAACTGCGTCACTTCTGCAGAGGGGGCCCCCACAACTCCAGATACTCCAGATACTCCCCCATGCGCCCCCACGCAGGGGGAGCCACTGATACCGTTCACAGGCTTGTAGGGGGGCAGCAGATCACCCAACTAGGGCCCCGGGCGAGACCCAGGCAGCGGGGGCCCAAGGACCAGCATCCAGTACGTCTCCGTGGTCTGATTTGCCCATGCCAGGTATTAGGGCCTGAGGCGACCGGCCAAAAACTGCGTCACTTCTGCAGAGGGGGCCCCCACAACTCCAGATACTCCCCCATGCGCCCCCACGCAGGGGGAGCCACTGATACCGTTCACAGGCTTGTAGGGGGGCAGCAGATCACCCAACTAGAGCCCCGGGCGAGACCCAGGCAGCGGGGGGCCCAAGGGCAAGCCGGCAGCCACCCAGGGCCACAGCACATGGGGTGAAAGCAGGCCACCTGGAAACAGGTGGTTGTGCAGCCTACGGCCCGACACGGCTGCTGATGGCCCAACGTGCCTCCAGTCCCAAAACAGCGAGTCGGCGCCCCTAGCAGGGAAGTATATTCAAGCAGTGGGACAGCGGGCCTCCCCCATCGGGAGGAATAGAGGCTCCCGGATAGGCACTGCCGCCCAAGTCTCTGAAGTGTGCCACACTAGGGAGGGAGCGCACCACAGTCCGATACGACTGCCGAGTCATAGGCCGCCGTCCACAGCTCCCCCAGCGTTGCCGCCACTCACTGTCCCCACTGGTCAATTTGCACAAGGAGCCACCAAGTCCGCTCCAGGCAGCGAAGCTCCTGCTGGATGCTCCGGAGCCAGCGTGTACGCGAGGCCGGGGATTGGCAGGCCTCCGCGTCTATGTTACGCCACTCCTCTAATTGGTGCAGGGGGGGGACATAAGCAGGTCCCAGGACACCGGTGGGCATAGGTATCGCCCAGGGACAACAGGAATGTTATTTCGGGGAGGATGGCAGCAGGATAAGTTGCGGATTTTGATGGGGCTATGGGAGCTCTACAGAAGCAGGTCCGCCATGTCGGACTGCCTAGCCGCGCCCCAGAGCTAATTGCTTCTAATCGCTAGTTTTACTTTTAATATTTACAAATTCATATCTCTGGTTCCCTACATTGGATTTTTGTTGTTTTGGTGTCTGTGTGTTCATAAACATATAACCTATGTTTATAAATTGGTGTTGGAATGTTATTGCATATTGTGTCTTACATATTTAATGTATTGGTGTTTTTAAGTGTTTTACACACCTGTCTCCTAAGTTAAGCCTGCCTGCTTGTTGCCAGCTACCAAGGGTTGAGCAAGGGAATAATTTGAGACCGTGACAGAACCTTTTATTGTGTTTGTGGCCTTATTACAAGTGGTAGGCCCCTACTTATCACAACAAATAATCCACTTTCCAACAAGGCGACCTACAGCAACCCATTGAGATGCTCCTCTATCTTAACAAAGGCTTGGCACAGTTTGTATAATAAACTGCTCCCACTTGTTCCATGCCTGAGTGCCAGTCCTGTTTCATTGTTTGTTCTATCTATCCAATCTGTCGCCAAACGGACAACAACAAACAACAACATTTTGTGCTGTGTACTATGTCCATGTACAAAATATTCTAAGGCTTGATAAAGTGCCTAGGAAGAAGTGTAATTGTAAGCAAAACCATATGTTAGCACTTTATCTCATGAGGCCGCACAAGCAAATGTGTGTTGAAAGTCAACAATTAACCCTTTCGTTGCTGGGCCTCCCCCCGTGCCCTGCCTTTTTATGGCTATTTGGGGTAGTTTGCGCTTAGGCACCTATATGTTTTTTCCACATAAGGTATCCATGCCAAATTTGCATCCTTTTTTTCCCACATCCTAAGGAATCTAAAGGTACCCAGGATCTGTGGATTACCCTGGAGGGGACCAAGAAATAGACCAAAATACAGCTAAGTGTTGTTTTTTTGGTAAAAATAGGAAAAAAGTAGCAGAAGAAAGTGTCTGTTTTTTTCCCTGCAAATGGTATCAACAAAGGGTTTGTAGTGCTAAAATTACCATCTTCCCAGCTTTCAGGAACAGACAGACATTAGTCAGAAAACCAAAATGCTCTACACAGTTTTGGCATTTACTGGGCCTTAGCCTATTTTTCCTATTTTTTGTGCATCAACCTCCTTCCAGTTGGTGGTAGAAATGGGTGTGAAACCAATACCGAATCCTGGAATACTATACATTTCTGATAAGTAGACACTATTCTGAATTTAGCAATGGATTATTTGTGTAGATCCATCAAGGTTTTCCTATAGAAAGTGATCTTTGAAATAATAAAATAATGAAATTGAATTGAAAAAACTGCCATTTGTGCCTACATTTTCAGCTGTAAGTTATTCTAACTATGGCAGATTTTTTAAAGCAATATACTGTTATGTCTGCTGGACCCTTACGGTTGCGGGGACATATAGGGCTTCTAGGTTCACCAAGAACCCAGGGTACCCAGAGCCAATAACTGAGATGTACCTTGAAATGGGTTTTCATTGTGTACAGGGCATACAGCAATTCATTTGGTCAAATATAAAGAATGAAAAATAGGTATCAAGGAACCGATGTATTTCCAAAATTGGAACAAGATATGGAATTTACAAATAGTGGTTGTTTGTATGCCCGGGCGGAGTTCGCATAGCCGCGCTATGCAAACCTACGCGAAGCAGTAAAAAAACTCTGCCACACTACGTGGAGTTCCGTGAGCATATGGAGTTGCTTGTTCCGCATGCTCGCATATGCTTGCGAGACATTTCTGATGTTCGGCAACGCGGATTATGTGTTAGGGGGAAATATACCACGAGCTTCACCACGCGGTCACCAATGGGCGCGGCCATCTTGTTTTTCTACTCTTTGCATGGTTCTGGGGCCTGTTTTTCATCCCTCTCCAATCTTTTCAATCCTTTGTTTTTTACACTGTTTTTCTGATCTTTTTTATTTATTATCTATCCCTCTCTCTCCCTAAGTGTATATTTTGCGTTTTATTTCTACTTTTACTGCATTGTTTGTACTGTTTTTCTATTATTTGCTTTTTATTTGTTTTTACTTTCCTACTTCTTTTCCTGACTTTATTTTTTACTTCTACATTTTCTTTTCCACCCCGCCCCCCCAGAACCACGGCTATGGCTAGCAAGAAAGGGAAGGCCAAGGCTAGTGCGGCCAAGAGCCGCCTTCCTTGCGGAAGATGGCGCCCGGAAGGGGTGCAGCCCCTGGCCCTGTTCTCAGAGGTGGAGGTGGAGGTGGCCGCCCTTGTTTTTTTTATACAGCGCCACCTCTCCTTAACCTTGGCAGCAGGTCTAGCTTCAGCTACACTACCCAGGAGCGTCACCGCCGGTGGCGAGGGTGCGCCAAGCAGTGTTTCGATGCTCTGAGGTCCGGTGCACCCACAACCAGCTGACTCACCGGTGGTCCGACATCTTGGACCAGGAGCAGGACCTGCTGGACCTGCTAGGTGTTGAGGTTGTGGGGCTTGGTGAGTAGCTAATTATAGTAGTATTGTGTGTTCTGTTCTGTGTTATTGCGAATATTATTTTTTTCCCAAATAGCAAGAATGCTGCTGCTTACATGCAGGTAAGTTTCGTTTAAAAATCTTATATTATGTGATTGTTATTTTTCTAGACACTAGAAAGGTGCTCGGCGCTACTAATCTTACTTGTTTGTAACTTTGCGCTCGCTTGGGCTGATTATGTAAGAGAGTTTAGAGAACTTAAGTTAGGTAATGCTAGAGAGACTCCTTTCCTTTGTCCTGTCACTAAGAAAGTGGTGGTAGGTAGGTAGTTTAGTTACTTAGTATTAGTTGGTAATTTTTTAGCGGTCCGTAGCGTGACGCGTCCTCCATAACGTACTGCTGACTCCAGTCCTTAGTAGAACCTTTTGTAGTTTGTTAGTGAGTGAGTAATATAGCAACTCATCAGCACATCAGCAGCAACCAACCAACAATTTGGTGTATGCAAAATGCATGCGTCCATCTATGCATTTTTGAGGACTAAAATAAATGGAAATGCAGACTTATTGAACAATTGGCCCGTCAAAGGGGGTTGATTCATTGATGATTACGAATGAGATTGAAACTTAGAAGAAGCAAATATATTTTTGGGCAATTAATTTCCAATGTCTCTGGAATAGGCGGGCTAGGCTAGGTGGTACTTACAGGTTTAGGATTCTGGAATCGGAATGAAACACTGGATTAATAAATAATAACTAGATGGTCCTCGATACTACTACAAGTCAATCAGATTAGATAGGTCAATTTTTTTGCAATTGTTATTTCCTGTCCAAACATGTCTTTAGAGCATTTTTTTAAATATTTTATTTGTTTCACACCAATCAATTTTTGTCTCTTTATTATATCTTACATGATCAGCATCCAGGGGCAAGAAGACAACGGGGTCATCTGAGGCGGGAGCTGGAGATGCCTCCCAGGGCCAGGATCGCTCCTCTACCCAGGGCTCTGCTGCTGGCCCCAGTAAGTCCTCCTATTGTTAATATTAATAATTATATTTCCCTAACTTTTACTGCACCTTATTTTTTCAGAACTATTATTTCCATTTCCTAATTCTTTTTTTACCAAATCTTCTTCAATCTACCTGTTTCTAAATTCTTGTTATCCCTGCATTACCTACCTACTTAGTTATATTTTTTTCTAGTGTCTGTTTTTTTTACATCAATCTAACTGCCTCTCACTCTGTACTACTATTAGTCTGTCTGTAGCTTGCCACTCTTTATTTTTAAAAAGTTTTAAAACTCAGATTCACTAATAGCTCTAGCTACTGAGTCCAGTCCTTTGGGTCGTCCTCTTCTTAATCTTGAGAGGCTTTTCGACAATTGCCACCAACAAATTGCCCAACCAGTTATTTTACTATTTTGGATAGGATAGGACATACTACTGTCTACTCTACTCTAGCACCCGATTTGTACTAGTGATCTATGTGGTATATGTATGTATTGTATTTTCTCAATCTTGCTAGTGAAAATAAATAAATAGGGGGAGGCGTATATGGCATCTAAAAATGTGTAATGTTTTTTCTAGGCGTACCGACTACCAGTCCCGGGGCCAGCGGCGGGGCAGGCGAAGCCAGCCAGGAGGGAGCAGATGCGGCAGCTGCTGCAGGGGTGGGTGAGCCAGCAGCAGTGGCGGATGGTGGTAAGTTGCACTTATATATTCCTTACTTATTGACAATAGTTACACAGTCGCCGCAAACGTGTACACACTGTACTGTTGAGAGAGACTAAGTTGTTGTGAACAACGGTTGAAGAAGACACCTTTTACTTAGTATTAGCAATAGCATTAGCGGTGGGAGTTGAGTAACTAATGGCCTCTTCTATCTGACTTCAACTCAGCTGGGAAAGTTTTATGAAGAAGACTAAGAGTCATACGACCTTGATGGATGGGTTGAACGAAAAGGGAAAGAAGGATGGAAGGAGGAAGGAGGGGCGACATTTAATATATGACTGCAGAGAAGGATGCGTGGGATGCATAGGTAGCTGATAGGAATCGGATGCAAGGGTGGTTGAAGGATGGGTGGAAGGTGAAAGAAAGGATGCCTGCCTGGGTGGGTGGGTGAAACTGAACGGGTGATAGGAAGAATCCTCCGGGGGGATTCATGGGTCAAACTCAAAGGCAAGCAAGGAAGGACGCATGGGTGGTGGTTAAACATTTTTTACAAATATATGTTGTTGGTGAAAGGTTTGTTGAGAGATTATTTAAGAAGAATGATAGCCATGTTTACTTTAAATGGATGGATGCCTGGATGGTACAATCATCATAGCATAGGTGGAGACTGTCACTGAATGAAGACAATGTAAAAGACAAATAAACCGTGCCAGAGTGGCAAAGCCAAGGAAAATAGAATAAGATTCAAATTTAAAAAAAATATAATGCTAGAACAGCAATGCAATGATAAATGGAAAAATCGCTGGATGAGAAACAAGAACAGTTTTTTTCCAAGGTTTTTGATTTAAGGCTGTATTTCAGAATACTCCCTTGACTCACAGTAGTTTGCAAGCACAGCATATATATTGTGAATGTATGTACCCATATCCACCCTTTATCAAGCATCTCCCTCCAACTCTGAGGCTCACTCCCTCCCTACCTATGTCATTTTCGACTGTGTCAGCCTGCCATGGGTGGCCTATTGGCTGCATGGTTACACGTCGTGTCGTCCCATATATAATGAATGATCATTTGGATCAGATATCATCTGCCTTGTTGTAGTAGTCACGGTGAAAGTGAAATTGAGCAGTTGCCATAGATGTAACAGAGTATGGCCATAATAGAAAAATAAGATAATTGTGTAATTGTAGACTACAGCTGCCCCACCTGCAGACAGTAGTAAATAAAAATAACGTGAGTCTGTGACACCAGTATGTCTGTCTAGGGCGCAAGCTGACTGAGTTGGCATGCCTACAAGGTTAATAAAGCTAAACAAGAGAGAGAGAAGAGAAAGACTTGTCTACTCCATAGTGCCTAGTAGTAGTAATGCCTGAAACTCCCACAAATGTTAGAGGCCGAGGAAGTGGGAGGATACCACAAATGTTTTCTACTATGCTTGCTAGTGCTACTGTACCACTATGTGTATAATTAATTTTGTGTTACTGTTTTGCTAAGAGTATTGGTTACAATTGTCTTTTTTCTTTCTTGATATAGCTACTCCTTCCCAACCAACCAGGAAGGAGTTAGCAGCCATTGCCCGGCGCCGGAAGCTAGAGGCCATCTGCACAGAATATCGGCGGCTGGTGGCTGTGGCGGAGGAGGAGGAGGAGGAGGCGGCAGCAGCTGCAGCCTCCTCCAATGCCCCAGCCAGGCCCCCCCAGTGGTACGGCGCCACTGTCTGGCAGCAGCCCGCCGCACTTCAGTGAACACTGCTGCCCCCGTGGATGCAACTGTAGAGTATTCAACCGCCGCATGCTCCTCTGGATGGCGCGCCTAGAGGAGCGGATAAAGGAGGTCCTGGAGATTAACCGCTAACTGCGAGCCCGCCGCTAGAACTCCGTCGCCTTGCCCCTTTTTAATTTTTTTTTGGGTGGGTGGTAATTGGCCGTTGGGGAAAAGTTGGGGTTTATACTTATGGACAATGGACTTTTGGAGTGGATATTGGATTGGACTCTTATCTTTGGACATTGGTTGGGGTTAGGGAGAGGGGTGGGTCAGGTGTTGGTGGTTTTTCCATTAGTTAATTTTGTTAGGGTAATACATTATTTATACTTACTTTACATACAATGTAAATGTTTTGTGGGGGGTTACTCTTTGACTTCACACAATTTTCTTTGCTGCCGCAGGGCCGCAGCCAGTTTTTGATTGAAATAATAATCTGCTGATAGTGTAACACACCAACAGATAGATGCGGTACCCTCACTTGTGACTTGTCCTACTAGTACTGTCAGTCTTTGCTCCTAGTCTATGCAGTCTGCAACTGGACTCGGAAGGGTGTGGGTGTGTGAATTAATGAATTAATTTCCATATTATTAATTATGCCTCCGCCAAACTTCTTCTCTTACCTGTGATTGATGTTTATTTATACTTAGGCAAAGCGATGGCTGCATGGTGATGATGGTTTGGTTTCCCAAGATGCCATGGTGGTGGAGGTAGTAGTAGTAGACACTGACAGTAGCATTTGCAAAAAAAGAAAATGAGACAGTCAGTCGCCTGAGGGAGACTCGGGAATGAGTAGTAGAAGTACAGTAAACAAGAAGACTGGCAAACAAGAAACCATGATGATGATAAGCAATGCTAAAGTAAAGTAAAACATAATGGTGGCGGGGATAGCCTAGTACAAATTACAAACTGAAGTTGATTCCACCTATGAAGTAGACAAGAGTAACCTTTAGTGCTGGAAGGATGATGAATCTATGCTGGCAGTTAATTATGAAGGATTATGTTCCTCTGGAAAAACAATTTACTTGCAAATACTGAGCATGGGTGGGCAAGCAGAAGAAGATCCTCGCCCTGCCTTGAGATAGTGTTGCTTTCACCACATCTGCCCCAGCAAGTGTGTGATCAATTATTGGTATAAGTTTAATTTAATCACACCTCAATATAAATCATACAGCCCGGTGGAAAAGGGTAAGGGTTTGATGAATAGTTGGGAGGGGGGTTTGAGGGAAAGGTTCGACAAAGACAAACACTATACATGGACAACACATTCATCTTGGCAGACGACCATCATAAATCTGTTAAGGGAGAAAAAGGAAATGCATGCATGATGATGACTTGATGATGAGTTGTACTAGATTAGTAATACAGGGCAGCAATATATTATTAATTATTATTATTAAGCAATTGCCTTGCCTGTCTGCCCCCAGAGAGACCCATGTTACATACATTTTATGTTCTGCTGTTGTACCGGGCTTCCTTTTAAAGCTAGCAAATAAAATTAAAAAATATCTGTAGGAGTCAAATATAAGAAAACATAATAAACAACAACACACACAGTCGTAATGATTGAAGAGAAAAAATGAATCAAATGAATTGATGATACTATAACTATGTTATGGTCAAATTGGGAGTTGCATCTCGGCATTCCTCTTGGTCCTTCCTTCCATGGACGCTCCGTCAGTCATTCTTGGGTACCTGCCTGGCGGATGGTAAGTTAGAGTTATTTTTCTCAGAATAGCACAGAGTAAAGGCCGGCCTGTAAGTGTAGATGGAAAAACAAAAGGGATATTGAAAAATCTAGGAGAAAAGTAAAGTTAAACTGGATAAATTAAGGAGGAGTGCAACAAGAAAACTTTCAGAGGCGGCATGGCTAAATCATGTCTACTCTGTTTGCAGCATTAACTTACAACAACACAACAGGAGCAGGCCCGCAGCTCCCACCCAACCTCCACTTAGCTCAGATTTTTTTTGAGCCAGACAGCACTGAGTATACATACACAGCAACATAGCATTTTCCAAATTAAGTAACTAAATCAATGCACCGCTGTCAGTCATACCACTACCCTCGCCTCCCCCACTACACAGACATGTAGGTCTGGTGGTGCTGTTGTTTACCTTTTAGGCCACTTCATGAAATGCCCAAGTTATTCGATCCATCAATCATCTCCGATCCTCCTGACTGACTGAGAGTATGGTATGGTCATCATGGTGTCCAACTCTGTAGTGTACCAAAAAGGGAAACATTGACTTGAGTCACTTTTTTTATGTAGATTAAATACTAGTAGACATCATGCACAACAACAACACAAACACCAATCACTCAGAGTCAGAATCCAATGCACGCCATCATTTACCTGTTCTTACGGGGCAGTCCCTCTAGGCTCGGAAAGGAGGAGCTATAGTCAGGTTCTTTGGAGGGACTCGACGAGGCAGGCACACATTTCACATTTCTTGTACTATTCTCCATCCAATGTCTGGCTTGGGGGAAATGGATTTAGGGCAGTCAGGACTGGAGCAGGACAAGGAGGAGTGGACTTACTTCTTCACTGACTGCACACAGTTGCAACTCCAATCCGGCAATAAAAGACGATGGTGATGGATTTGTTGTGATTCGAACCAGAAAGACAGTGACACACACGAATAATAAAAGTAAATAATATTCCTTAGCTGTATCTTTTTGAGGGGCTTTTTTGGGGTGTCAAAGCAAGAAAGAAAGTAACAAGTCGAAAGCCTAGTTGTTGTCAGGGAAGTAGAGCTCGTCCTCAAACTCTGGTGGTTCACCCAGAAGTAGGTCATTTAACACACTACTTCCATGACCTAAGTCACCGTCATCATCATCTTCCTGCAGTGCTACTTCAGGTATGGTGTAATCCGGTGGTATAAAGTGCTGATTCATTTTGATCATGGTTAACCTCTCCACGTTTTGGGGCGAGAGACTGGTCCTTATTTCTGTCAGAACGGCACCAGCAGCACTGAAAACACGCTCAGAAGAGACACTTGCGACAGGGCAAGCCAGATAGTTTATCGCCAGCCTGCTGAGCACTGGCCATTGGTGCCTTTTCCCATACCAATACAGCAATGGGTTTTGATCAATGTAGACCTCTGTTGGGTTATCCAGATAGGCCTGGACCATCCGCTCAATGCTCAGGGGTGCTCCGCTTTGCTCGGCCTCTTTTGCCTTAGCCTCAGCACTGGACCTAACATGCCCTTGCTGTAGAAACCATTCCTGTGCCGATTTTGGGGGGGTTAATGCTCCTGTTCTTGTTGTTGTGGATGTTGTTCTTGGTGTTGTTGGTGGTTTTGGTTGCTGTGAGCCAACCGCACTGCCCTCAGGCTCTGAAGTTGAACTTGACGCTGGCTGCCATGCAGTACTTGTTGTGGCCTGGAGTAGCGGGCCTCTAATTCCTGGCCGTTCTTTTTCTAAGCGACTGTCTTCCACAGCTATCCAAGTTTTGTAGTTGGCAACATCCCCTTCTGTTAAGGAATCAATGTATTCAGTACTGATTTGTACCGTGGATAAAGAATTGTGGCACAAATTTAATGGTTGCATGACACAATGCCACTTTGCACCCTTGTATTTTCAGATAAGCGAAGGGGTAAGCTCTCCACCAACTCATATGCTTCTTTTTTTTCCTCCACACCTGCGTACATTGCAGACACCCCCTTCAGCTGTTCCTGTAGCATGTGCAACAATGGGATAGATTGGCCCATAGTACAGTCCTCCTTGCTGACTTCACGTGTGAAGAGCTCGAAAGGAAGTGGCATCTCAGTCAGGCATTTAACTAGGCCCCTTGGTCCATCTCAATGATCATGCCTTTCACAGTAGCATCCCCTCTTTGCATGACATATTCATTGATTGGTCTGTGCTGTTCAAACAGACTTTCAAGCATGTAATAAGTTGAGTTTCAATGTGTTGGCACCTCCTGGATGAGTGCTTTAACTGGCATTCAATGCTCACGTTGAATGATCCTCAGCTGCTTCCAGGCTTTAAAAGAATGGCTGAAATGTGTACAGATCTTCTGAAGGTGGTCAGTAAGTTGCTGACTCGGTCTTCTTTTTTCAGAAAGTCTTGAACAATGATGTTAATGAAGTGCGCCAAACACAGGGCTCTGAAATAGCCACCATCGGCCATGGCCTTAACTATATTACTGCCATTGTCCGTGGCAACAAAACCAATGTTAAGCCCTCTAGGTCTCAGCCATTCAAAGACCTTGCTGTCAAAGTCTTCCAAAATATTTGCAGCAGTATGAGATTTCTCCATGGCGAACATGGCTACAGTTGCATGTTTCCGAGTGGCATTAAAAATCTCAGCAGTGCCAAGAACACCTGTTGCAGATATCTTTTCTCTAACCCCCACAAAAGAGATCCAGTGTGCAGTGATGCACATGTAATCAGTGGCTTGACAACTGGTCCACATGTCTGTTTTCAGGTGGATAGTGTGAACAGCACTCTGCTGCAAAGCTTGTACAAGCAATTCCAGCACGTCCTGATGTAGTGCTGGAACAGCAACTCTGGCGAAATAGGACTGGCTGGGAACCTTCCATTTTGGTCAGATGGCTGTCACAAATTCAAGAAAACCCACCACTTCCACAAAAGAAAAAGGGAGGAGGTCGAGCACTAACATTTTAGCCAGCTTTGCGTTGTAGAAACGTGCCATTGGGTGGTCACGTTCGTACTGACCCTCTGACCTAAACATGCTGAGAATGGTAGCCTGGATTTTTTTCTTTTCTGGTGCCACTGATGCAGGTGACATCTTGACGCCAGATGTTGTTAGGCTCAACGCACGTTTTTTCGTTGCGGTACTCTCTTGCCTGGGACCCATTGGTGTCTCATCCTGACTCTTAGTCTTGTGCCACTGCGATGTTGCTGATGACGATGTGAGCAGTACCACTGCACTGCTGGGGACAGGGCTACTTTGTGTACCAGAGAAAATGTCTCCCTCTTGTTCACCTTCCATCGTGATCGAATCTTCTACTTCTTCAACCCCACCAACAATAGGTGCAGATTTTTTGCAGCTAATGTGTGCCTACCACTGGATCAAGTGGCGTTTTTTCAGATGGGTTGTTTGGCCTCCGGTACCATAGTTTGTACCAAGCTTACCCTGACTAACACCTTGTCCACAAATGGAGCATATAGCAATGTTCACCTCCTTCCTGTTAACCGAAAAGAAGTCCCAAACTGGGGAGGTCAACTTTCTGGTGCTGCTAGCACCACTAACAACGCTGGATGAACTTGTAGGTGGGTGTGAAGTTTGACTCGCTGCAGTACCTACTTCTACTGAGGTGGTTGTGGTGGATGTAGGTTCCTGCATGCGAAATATGGAAGCTGGAGGTGGTGTTGGTGGTACTATCTGTGTTGGTCGTATCCGTGCCACATCCCTCACAGCAATTTGGGATGGGGTAATGTCGGTCTCCACTGTGGCAGGACTAATGTCCATGATGACTGGCTCGTCATCATCCTCCTCTTCTACATCTACATCTACCTCCATAACTCTAAGGCTTTCTGGAACCTTCCTTTTCCCTAGACTTGTCTCGCGGCGTGTCTCACTCTCAGACCGAGCTGGTGGCTTCCAAGTGGCGTCTAGATCAACAGAAGGGGGGCTTGCAGAATAAGTCAATGGACTAATCCTCTGTTTCCTGGCTGGGGATCTGGAAGACAACGGATTTTCTGAAAGAGTGGCTTGCACTTCTTCTTCTGCAGGAAGCTCGATTTCCTGAACTGCTCCTACTTTGGGAGGAACAACTACTATTGGGGGTGGTGCTTTCAGCTGTTGTTGCGGCTGTTGTTGCCCACTTATCTGAGTCTCCTGTGTTGATTGCGTACTACTTTGCGATAAGTCAATTTCAACATCACTGTTCGTCGGCGTTGGACTTGTGATTAAACTGGCTGCCTCTGCAACAGACATGGGTTTGGGCCTAGGTTGGTGGGGTGGGTCCACTGATGCGGGGGTGCTGCTCCCAACTTGCTCCCTGGACACCACTGCTGCAGGCGCAATTTTTGTTTTCCCCCAAAAAATCTTGGGGGACATACTGGTCTTGGTAAGTGGCAGTGACTTCTTTTCACTGGCAAATTTCTTGGTACTGGACCTGGTACCTTTCTTTGGGGCCATCTTGAAGATATCAGCAGCACGCAGTGGCACAAGTTGAAGAGTTGTCTGTGATCACACATCACGAGACGTCATGCGCAGCAGGACTTCTGTCTGGCAGTACAATGGGTGATGTTGTCTCCTCCTCTTTTGTGAACCTAAAAGCAAAGAAGCAAGAAGAACATCAGTGAAACGTGGCATTCATTGTTGTGGTTCAATTACTACAAGCACAAACAAATATAATATATAACTTAATGTGTGTGGTCACACCTGTTAGTGTTATTATTACATTTTATTACCTCAGTTATTCAAAAAACATAACAACAGTGTAGCCATTTGTGTGACTTTGACAACAAGGGCTTTCATGGTGTACTGTGTATACTCAGGAAGGATAGGAAAGAAGAACAACAACAACAAAAATACAAATGTAATGGAACCAGTTTGGCATTGTGCATCACATGGATGCAACTATAAGGGAGCTGCAGCTGACAATGGATGGAAAGAATAAGCCAAGAGGAACAAAGGAAAGACATGCAAGCCTATGGCAAAAGCATAAAGCACACTAACTACCACCACAAAATGGCCAGCAGCCACATGGTCACTCACTACAAGCAGGAGGCCTGGAAAACAATGAACTCAAGCATGCCTATATGGACACAGACTTTACAAAATGTCCCCTGGCCACACGGGGAGGCTTAGCCAAGGCAAATGCTGGCCCACTATTACGAACACACTCACACACTGGCCAGACAAAGGATGCATGCTAAACACAGCTTTAATGCAACAATGGCAAAAATGAAAATCCAAAGGGCTAAAAAAGGTTTGCCAGTTACACAACAACCACACACATCCAACAAAGGCATTTATTTAACACACACAAAGAAAAGGGAAATACCAAAAAAAAAACATTTTGCAATTCAATCCAATGCCATCCATGCCCTAAATGATGTTTAAATTCAACAGACACCACAGAAACAGTTGCTTCATGCACCCATGAGTAGCTCTGGGCCTATTGGTTGGATAACCCATTGGCAGACAAGGCCACATAGTGAATCAATTCAAATCAATAATATTGAAAATGTATTAGAAAATGTAATGAACTGTGCTGTATTTTTTGCAGGGTAAAAGAAGAAAAAATTGCATGCAAAATAACAACAAGGCATGGCCACCACAAAGAAGGCTTGCAGGCCTAATGCAGAAGCATACTGGCTGCCTTCACAAAATGGCCGCCAGCCACATGGCCAGGCCACCACAACAACAAGAAAGGGAAGACAGACAATGCAGGCCTATGGCAAAAGCACACTGGCTGCCTTCACAAATGGCCACCAGCCGCATGGCTAGGCCACAACAACAAGAAAGGGAAGACAGACAATGTAGGCCTATGGCAAAAGCACACTGGCTGCCTTCACAAAATGGCCACCAACCACATGGCCAGGCCACAGCAACAAGAAAGGGAAGACAGACAATGCAGGCCTATGGCAATAGCACACTGGCTGCCTTCACAAAATGGCCGCCAGCCACATGGCCAGGCCACAACAACAAGAAACAGTAAGCCAAGAGGAATAAAGGGAAGACATGCAGGCCTATGGCAAAAGCACAATAAGTACCACCACAAAATGGCCACCAGCCACATGGTCACGCACAACAAGCAGGAGGCCTGGAAAACAATGAACTCAAGCAGGCCTATATTGACACAGACTTTACAAAATGGCCCCTGGCCATATGGGGAGGCTCAGCCAAGGCAAATGCTGGCCCACTATTACAAACACTGGCCAGACAAAGGAGGCATGCTAAACAACACAGCATTAATGCAACAATGCCAAAAACGAAAATCCACAGGGCTAAAAAAGTTTTGCAAGTTACACAACAACCACACACATCCAACAAAGGCATTTATTTAACACACACAAAAAAATGTGAAATACCAAAAAAAAAACATTTTGCAATACAATACAATGCCATCCATGCCCTAAATGATGTTTAAATTCAACAGACACCACAGAAACAGTTGTGTCATGCACCCATGAGTAGCTCTGGGACTACTGGCTGAAAGGCCCATTGGCAGACTACTGGGCTAGTGAATTAAATAAATATTGCAAATTAAATTCAAAAGTTGGAGAAAATGTAGTGAACTGTGCCACATGTTTCCTTTATGATAGATGAAAAATTACTTCAAAGAAACAACTAGGCCACTACTGAAACTACAGGCCACCCACCACAATAATTTTTAAAAAAAACAAAGAAAAGTACAAAACAATGTAGGTGCAATGCCCCAATCAAACAAATAACACCACTTTTCCAACTTATTTGCGAAATCTCAAATTAAACAGTCCTCAAATCCAATGATATATGATGCAACAGCTACAAAGAGTGATCCTTCCAGCTCCAAATCCAAATGAAAAGTGAACAGGAGATGGACAAAGCACTGGGAGGAGCCTGCTGGACAGGAACAGGAAGTTGGAGACTCTGGGGCACTTCCCTTCTCTTAAAAAAAAGTAAAAAAAAGAAAAAGGACTCCTTGCACAAAAAAAGTACAGCCAAATGTCATTCTGAGGAGTTTTTTTAATACAAATCATAATTTCAAGAAGGTTTTGATGCTGCTCGGGAGAGAACCTTCTCCAGATTATAGATTCTGCGTGTTCGGGATCGCATTCTTCACAAAACCTCCTCCAATAGTCCGATGGCGCGCCCGAATGACGTGTTCGCGCTTGCACACGCTCGAGGGACAGTGCAGCCGGCTACCAAATCTCATGGTGCTCGCGAACGGATGGGAAATCTCGTCGGAGATCGCAGGCATCCTGGTAAGTCGCTCCCGCGCTTGTGAAAACGCATTTTGAGCACGCAAACTCAAAGAAAACTCCACTCCGGAGCGCAGAGTTTTTGGTAACTCCGCGTTCTACGCGGCACGCTGAGTTGCCAAAAATCTGCAAACTCCGCGAGCGGAGCAGAGTTTTACGCCCAGGGTTAGTTATTTGCACATCTCTGAATTTGTGGGTACCCATACTAGCATGTGAATTACCAGCCATTTTTCAAAATGTTTTCAATTTTACACACTGTCTTACATTTGAAAGGCAGAAATGCATAGAAAGACAACTGGTAATAACACTTGTTCTACTATTCTGTGTTCTCCTAAGTCTCCCAATAAAAACAAAACCTCACTTGTGTCAGTAGGCCTAGTGCCGCAACAGGAAATGGCCCAAAATGCACCATTTTTGGGCGCTAGCTCAGCGGCACCTAGAGAAACCTAGCAAACCTGTCCATTTTTTAAAGATAGACACCCAGGGGAATCCAGTATGGGTGACTTGTGTGGCTCTCATTAGGTTATGTTACCCAGAACCCCTTTCAAACCTCAAAATGTGTCCAAAAAAACCAAATTTTCCTCACATTTCTGTGATGGAAAGTTTTGGAATCTGCGGGGAGTCTCAAACTTCCATCCACCCAGTGTTTCGCCAAGTCTCCTGATAAAAATCACTTGTGTGAGTAGGCCTAGAGCCCGTGATAGAAAACGGCCAAAAACGCATCATGGGCATATCACATTTTTCCACTGAAAACTGACCCTTCTTTTGGAATGTGCCTAGCTGTGGATTTTGGGCCTTTGCTCAGCCAGCACCTAGGGAAACCTAGCAAACCTGCATATTTTTGTTAATGAGGCACCCATGGGAATCCAGGATGGGGTGACTTGTGTGGCCCTCACCAGGTTCTGTTACCCAGAATCCCTTGCAAACCTCAAACTTTGTAAAAAGAAACACATTTCTTCGCATTTCTGTGACGGAAAGTTTTGGAATCTGCGGGGAGCCACACTTTCCACCCACCCAGCATTCCCATAACTCTCATGGCCCAGGACGCAATGTGCACACATCACATTTTTCCGCTGAAAACTGATCATTTTCTGCAATGTGCCTAGCTGTGGGGTTTGGGCCTTACCTCAGCCGGCACCTAGGGGAACCTGGCAAACCTGTACATTTTATAAATCTGAACACCCAATGGAATTGGGGATGGGGTGACTTGTGTGGCTCTCACCAGGTTCTGTTACCCAGAATCCCTTGAAAACCTAAAACTTTATTAAAAAAAACACATTTCCCTCATATTTCTGTGATGGAATGTTCTGAAATCTGCGGGGAGCCACAAACTTCAACTCACCCAGCATTTCCCCAAGTCTCCTGATAAAAATGGTCTCTCACTTGTGTGGGTAGGCCTAGTGCCTGCAACAGGTAATGGCCAAAAATGTATTGTGGAGAAATCAAAATTATCTATCACAAAACAACCTGGTTTTGCAAGGGAGTCACTTGCGTTTTTGGTCTCGGGTCAACAGTCACCTAGGGGAACCTACAAAAACTAGACACCCTGGGGAGTCCAGGGAGGAGCGGCTTGCGCGGATCCCCTAACGTTTTCTTATCCAGAATCCCCTGCAAACCTTAAATTTAGATTAAAAAATAGCAATTTCCCCATATTTCTGTGTGAGAAAGCTGTGGGATTACTGGGCAGACACAAATCTCCTACCTCCCAGCATTTCCCCAAGTCTCCCAATAAAAATGGTACCTCACATGTGTGGGTGGGCCATGTGCCTGTGACAGGGAAGGGCCCAAAACCTATTGTGGAGACATCAAGATTATCTATCACAAAACGATCTGGTTTTGCAAGGGAGTCACATGCGTTTTTGGTCCCGGGCTCAGCGACCATCAAGGGAAAGCTACCAAATCCAGACATTTCTGAAAACTGGACTTCCAGAGGAGTCCAAGGAAGTGTGGCTTGCATGGATCCCCCAATGTTTTCTTGGGCGATCCTCAAGGCGGACAGGAATGGCCAAAGCATTCAACCGTAAAATGTGAGCTACCCTTGCCCAAGGGGCCACGCCCAAAAACATTTTGCATCATATAAAATAAACATCCTGGTGGTCTATTGGCTTTTGCCCCCCTTGGGGGCAGGTGGGGCTAAAAAATATAGGGCCAATCTTACCCAAAGATGCAGAAATGGGCAAAACATTCACACACAAAAGGGGAGCGACTGTTGCCCAAGGGGCTGCTCCTCAAAACATTATGCGCCACATAAGAAGAATCCCTGGTGGTCTAGGGGCATCGGCACCCCTTGGGGCAGATGGGCTTAAAAACTATTAGGCCAATCTGCCCCCAAGAGGGGCAGAAATGGTCAAAATAATAACCCTCAAAAGGAGATTGACACTTGCTCAAGGGATCACTCCCCATAAAGATTAAAAACAATACATCCCTGGCTTCTAGTGGGTTTTGACCCCCGGGGGCTAGTTTGGCTGAAGAAACAGCCGATCTAGCCCAAGGGTGGGCGAAACATTGAAAAACATATTGCCCCCTGGGTAGCGACCCTTGCCTAAGGAGTCTCTCCCAGAATACACCAAAATTAAACACCTGGTGTCTAGTGGGTTTCGCCCCTCCCCCACGGGGGAGCTGATCGGCCTAAAAAATGGACAAATCAGCCCCCGGGGGGGGGCTAAGCACAGCTAAACATGCCCCCAGGGAACAACCCTTGCCTAAGGGGTCACTCCCCCAACAACAAATAGAAAAATCCCTGGTGGTCTAGTGGATGGATTCCTGCTCCACGATCGGGGGGCTCACCTGCGATTGTGGAGGAGGAATCCATTCAAAACAGGCACAGGTGGAGAGGAAAAACTCTTTCCTTTCCTTTCCCCCTGTTTCTATTTTCCCCAAAACAACCCCACACCCCTCGGAGAAGGACTCACCCTATTTGTGTCCTCTCTCTGGATGCACTGGAAGCAAATGACTTTCAGAACATCCCCAACAGCCTATGATGACGTCGGCTTGCAGTGAGTGCGCCAACGTCATTACATTGCCGAGGGAGGGGTTGGAGATGGCAGCAGAAGCACTTCCACTGCCATCCCTGGTGTGGGATTGTAGGTGGGTAGCCCACAGGGGGGATCCAGGGCTTCACCCGTGGGCAGGTGCCAGGACGTAATGGTTACATCCTCTGCACAGCACCACCGCTGACGAGGACGTAACCATTACGTCCAGGGCACTGAAGGGGTTAAACAAGATGTCAACTTTAAACGTGAGCATGCAAATTGGAAGTGTTTGTGCCCGGGGCTCATGTAACCTCACCGCACTACCCTAGGTCTAAAGACAGCCGGTAATGCCGAACTCTAAAATAATTCCTCATCAGTGACAGGCAATATAACTGTGTCATCTGATAGTGCATAATCAATGACTTTAAAATCCTTAGAGATAAGTAAGAGTAGGCAGGATAAATGAATAAATTGCAAAAAAAGCCACTATGGTGGAGATATTAAAATATTTTAGGTTATTACTATTAAATGCCCACAGGGTCTATTACATGCCACCGCAACCATCATAACTTTATTTCTGGAGCCCTTGATCTAAGCATCTATTTACACATTCCAATTGAAGTTAGTGAGAATAGCTGGTGCCAGTGATATTTGCTCAGTACTCAGAACACGATTATTTGCTCTCCTTTCCAGATTAAAAAAGATAAATACATTTTAGATAAAAGAAGAACAATAACAATGCAAAAGAATAAATTATGTGGTTCTTGCCCATGACAAGCTGTCTGGTCGGTTCCTCCTGTCCCGTAGCCAAGGAGGAGTATCTTGGCAGCTCTACATCAGTCATAAACAATACATTCTCCTTAACCCTGCCTTTTCCCAATCAGTACAGAATGGGTATGTCATCAATGGTAGCTGAGCCCACCTAGGACAGTGACTTGAATAGACATCCACTTGTTTCTGAAAACCCCCAAATACGAAGGTTTCCATATAAAGTGAGTTTTTCCACTGCAAGTGGAAGTCAATGTTAATTTTCCCTGTCTGGCATGGCAGACCCTGACATGGGTCTGAATCGAGAAACTCACCTAAAATAGGGCAGACCTCCCTGATATATTGAAGGCAGGGACCCTGTGGTGGTAGACCACACATGATATGCTGCTGGCAGACTAGGGCTCAACATTTAGTATCCGTTAACTCTGACATCCAGAGTTACTAGTATTACCAGGATGTAGAATCACCATGATTATCAGGTGCTACACCTGAAAACCCAGAATAAGGCCTTAAATGGAAAGGAGAACTGATAGTCTCCTGGAATGGGGGATCCATGAATTTATGGTAGATTAAATCACTTAGCCAAAATTTAAATGACCTGCTTAATCTTCATTTTTGGTGGTTAGATTTAATATGCATGAGCACATCCCTCACAAACCTACTCCCTTGTTTTAAGCATGAGTTAGAAAAATATATACTCAGATCTTAAAGTTACATTTTGTTAACTAAAATAATAATAATATTATAATTAAAAAAATGAACACTACAACATTTTCAATGTTCACGTATGTAAAGCATGCTCTTCCCACAAAGATAGCTTTTTTGTCTTTGATGCTAAATGTACAATGGAAACTCCTGCAGATGTCATGTGGGTGCAGGGTGCAAAGGTGTCTACAGGATGGTTGGTGACTGTGAGGTGATGGGCATTGTTGCGGGCCTCTCATAATTTCTTGCAGGGTGGGCTCCCTAAGGTCTTGTTACCCGACTGACTTAGGCTGACGAAAAGCCACTACATGCAACTAGATCGCAAATGGAGAACACGTTGAGATACCACAGATAAAAGCATCTTCGAAATCAGTCCTAAGATGCTACCACCAGCAGATATGGAACACCAAGCACACAGCTCTTGTAGATCGCATCAATGCCAGCACTAAGAGCAGCAAGAAAATATTCGCAATCATCAAAGATTTTACAACACTTCCTGCCACCTCCAACAATATCACCCTCTCACAAGACCTTTGCAACAAGCTCTCAGAATCCTTCTGTAACACAATCACCTCCATATACAACAACCTCTACCCTCAACCGGACCCCGTCACCGTCTTAACTCAACTTCCCATCACAGCCAATGAATGAACCCTGACCTCGTGACAGGCCATCATTGAACTCGCTCCTACCTTGAATACCATCCCCTCGGAGACTCCATTTGACACTTGCCGCCAACCCGCCTTCACCAAAGGACTCCTACCAATTAGCGAAGCACTAAAACCATCTGCAATGCCTCCATCGACTCAGCCTCATTCCCTGGCACCTGGAAACATGCCACTGTCACTCAAGACACCATCCGCTAACCCAGCCATGATTTCCAACTACAGACCCATCTCCCTCCTACCATACATGGAAAAGGCCTTAGAGAAACTAATCAACAGACATCTCACTGTCCACCTTTTTAACCACAACTCCTCAACACCACATAGTCCGGATTCAGGCCCAACCACAGTATGAAAACACCACTTATCACCTTTACAGACGACATCTGCATGGTCCTTGACAGAGGAGGCATGGCAGCCCTTATTCTCCTGGAGCTCTCTGAAGTATTTGACACGGTCTCACACCCCATCCTCATCAGGCGCCTGCATGAGATTGGGATCTGCTCCTTCCAAAAGGATCAAAAACAAATTGTCAGCCTGGCACCTTACTCCTCCGAAGCCCACATACTTATCTGCAGAGTGCCTCAAGGCTCATTGCTCAGCTCCACCCTCTTCAACGCATACATGCTCCCTCTGGCCAACCTCACCTACGCACACAGCATCAACATCCTCTCCTATGCAGATGTCACAACTCATACTCTCCCATGGACTCGGACAAGACATCCAACACTGGAATGAAGTTCACCGCCTGCATGACTAAAGTCGCTAACTAGAAGACAGCCAACTGTCTCAACATTGACAAGACAGAAGTATGGATCTTCAGCAAAAACACCACACCATGTTACTCCAATTGGTGGCTGGTCAAACTCAGACCCACTCCCAAAACCCACACCAGGAACCTTGGAGTAAATAATCATCAACAGAAAACGGGACATGATTGCACAAGTCAAAGTCATCACTGCGTCCTGCATTCACATCCTGAAGATACGGAGGAAGATCTTCAAATGACTTCCAAGCAACACTAGGAAAACTGCCACTCATCTTCTAGTCACCAGCAAGTTGGACTATGGAAACATCCTCTATGCTGGGATCACCAAGAAACTCACTAGAAGACTAGAAACCATCCAGAACTTAGTAGCCAGACTCATCCTCAACCTCCCACATTGGACCCACATTACAGCACACCTCAGGGAACAACACTGGCTCCTGATTCACAAGCACCCTCAATTCAAACTTCCACATACACATTTATGGCACTATAGTCAGGCCCACCTAGAGGTAAACGTGCATCTCCTTCTACCAATAAGGCAGACACCTCTGCTCCGCAGGACTCAACAGCCCACGCATATACCGAACCAGAGCAGGTCAGTTATTGTCTTACATCATTCCGAAAGCATGGAAAGACCTCCCGCTCTTCATCAGAGCTTCCTCCTCTCTTCTTGAATTTGCAAGGAGCTGAAGACCTCACTTTTCAGTTAAGCAGCCTACCATAGGCAGGGCTAGGCGCACACACCTGCTGAGCACCAGAATACCCTGAAGGGTGATAGTGCGCTTACAAATACACATAACATAACATTTGGTGACGGTGTAGGAGAAGGGCTTCCTCTACAGGGAAAAATGTTTTCCACCCAAAGTGAAAAAAAAAGACAAAAATGTGCATTTGCACAGCAAGTCCACCCTTCTTGCTAAAATCTCTCATCTGTAGGTTTCTGCACAGGGGGAATAGGATTCCATCAGACATGTCACGAAACTTTCCCTAGTTGGGAAACCTGCGTCTGGTATAGCTTTTCAAGACTAGCACAGGAAATGCTTGTGAATTTGAAAAAAAATATATATATATGTTCAATTAGACATGTAACTCTCTGCATGATCTTTTACTTTTAAGTTGTGATTTGAGAGCAAAGTGGTTAGAATATGGCTAAATGTTTGATTGTGCCAGCATAGTTAGACAAATTTAGATAAGTTTGAACTTTGTGAAACGGAAAAAAAACTAGTTTGCCTGAGGCATACATAGTTTAATGTAACCGACCCTGTACCTCGGAGTCAGATGTCCTGCTCAACATGAAGGAGACATCATTCTGCAAGACTTTGAAACAAAATGGCAGCTACTCTAACATGTAATGTTCCTCTTAGACAGAAGTCTCAATTATTAACCTCGGCAGCAGACAGGAGAAATGAAGTACAGCATCACCACTAAAATATTTATTGGCTGCCATTCCCAGAACTGTGTTGTTTTGTGATAGTTGTAGTGTACTGCTAGACATATCATGCAGTAGCCCGCCCCCAGGGGCAGTGCTAACACCCACCTAACACCCATCCAACACAGGCGTCCCCAGTTGGGTGACCCTACAAATAAAATGGGCCGTGTGGAAGTTCCCTGGGCCAGTTATGCATTCCCCACACTAGTGTCCATGCAATTATTTCTTAGTATGTGGGCCTAGGGCCCACTACTTTACATAGGCAATGAGTGGGTTTAACACCACCTCTGCAATGCTGAGAGCACTGAATGTTCCCATGGGGGATGTGTAGAGGAATTCCGTAGCACCTCGACTCCACTTCTAGTAGGGAAGCGACCAAGGCACTAAAGACGTGGCATGCCGCAATAGGTGGAGAAAGCCAACCAGCTGGTGAGGAGAGTGACATCCGTGATTAGTACCCCCCGCTGTCATCCACATTTAGATATCCAGCTTGCAGCACCGACTGGCCAAGAACATTGGGTTGTGGCAGTCCTTGGCCCTTCCTTTCTCCAGTGCGGATATGTACCTGGTATGACATGCACCACAGGAGATGAAGAGCAACACAGTGTACAACGCCTCCATATTTCGCCGCCGCACCGGATAGAGGCAGACCAAAAGCACAACCTGCTCAGGCGGGTGAGAGGTGAGCCTCGCCTGTGAAAAAGAGGGAAATTCAGGACAAGCACGGAGAGTGATGTGCACCACCTAGTGGCCGTCTGTCACCACCACAGGGAGAAAAGGAGACTGTTTACCTCCTGCACCAACATTGCAGCACCGGCTGTTGCTTGCCGCTGAAGTGAAAGGAAAATGCAAATCACGCACTGGGAGCACTGCTCCAAGCACACAGCAAGACAAGAACCCTCTCCACAAACTCACCAAGTGCGGGTAGGAGCAGGTATAGCTCTCCGCATCCTGCGCTGCAGCGGAGGCCATGGCTGTAAAGGAAAGCTGAGGTGGGTCCAGGGAGTGCTGATGATCACCTGCCACCAACGCCTCATGCTGTCAGATAGCCACCTGTCAATGTGGCAATGAAAGGTGAAATAAACTGACTACCTGCACCCGGAGAGAGTTTGGCACACACTGGATTGATTGCAGAGAGGCCTAAAAGGTGTAGCGGTCTAGTCTTTCACCGCTCGCCAGCCCCTGGACCCGACCCAGAACCACCCACACACAATGTATCACCTTCTGGCCAGGCGTGGCCAGAAGGCTTAAATAAACGGGTCGGGGTCGCTCGGGACTTCCGGCCCACACGAGTGCCACAAGATCACCTAGTCTGTGTATTTATTCCTGCGCCCAGTCCAGGGCCCTTTGGCCAGCAAAGTAGCCATCCCTACACTGGCGACGAGGGTGGGTCTGCCGCCCGCAGCTGCCACGCTCCCGCACCTGCCCGCCAGCCGGCCGGAGAAACAGAGGAGCCCAGCAGCGCTACCCGCGCGTCGGCGCCCACCTGCCTGGTTGAGCGCCCGGAGGAATCCGCTCCGTGGACGGCGAGCAAGCGACGTCACCGGCCGGTGACGCCAGGTACAGTGCCCCGCTCTGCCGCCCCGCTGCCTGTGTCCCAGCAAACTACTGTGGCGCGCGTGTGCTCCCGGTGAGGCCTCCGGTCGAGCCTGCGCTGAATTTGGAGACGCGCGCATGCGCAGAACACGCCTTGCCCCAGGCGACTCCCAGCACTGCAGTACCTCTACCCAGCCACCAGAGACCAAGAGGGGTGGTGGCATATAGCTCCCAGCGACAAGAGCTACAAGAGGAGCAAGGCCAGAGTCAATCCTTGCACATCCAACTGCCCCGACGCCCAGCGTGCTGAGAAGCAGCACCAAGACACTGCCAGCAAGATCGGAGGAACCAGCAAGACCATCACTACCCAGGTGGCAGGTACCTTCAGCGTAGCAGCGCCAGCCACACAAACAGACCTTGGCAAATCCACCTGCCCAGCCCCCAGTGACCGGAGTGGCAGCTCAGAACACATGCGACCAGGGCGTCACCGTGCTTCACCCAGCCATGTCTGACCCGGCCACAGCAGCAGCCCAGCAGCCAGCACCCCCTGCCGCGTCCCCGGCACACCTACACTCCCAGGTCAACGCACTTTCCCCGTTCAGCGAGCTCATTGATCCTGCCACTGCATCACTGAGGTGGAATGTGTGGATCGGCCGCCTGAACAACTACTTCATTGCCACGAGGGAAACGGACGGCGCGGTGAAGAGGTCGTTGCTACTGCATTTCACGGGGGACGAAATATACAAGCTGTTCGCGCACTTGCCCAACACGGGTGCACCCACAGACTACGAGATGGCGGTCAGAGCATTGAATGCTCACTTCGACCCTCAACTTAACCCCGACAACGAACGCTTCAAATTGCGACAGGCTCATCAGAGGGAAGGAGAATCAATGGATGCTTTCCATGCACGCCTCCGGGAGCTCGCCAGCACGTGCACGGAGGATGATCAGACTAAGGAAGTGAGGGCACAAGTCATTCAAGGGTGCCGCAACAAGACCTTGCGGACCCTCATCCTCAGGCAACCACGGATCACCCTAGAGGATATACTCATCCTGGCACGATCCCACGACCTGTCAGAGGCCAGAGCCACAGTCATGGAAGCCGCGCTCACCCAAGCGGCCGAACAGGCAGTGTCGGTCAAGACAGAGCGAGTCGACGCAGCCCGCACGTCGGTGCACGGGAATCGGGAACGCCGGCCCAACAGAAGCTTGCGCCGACCACAGTGTGGGTACTGTGGCAAAGAGGAACACCTCCCGGAGGAATGCCCAGCGAGAGGCAAGACATGCTCAAAGGGCGGCATCGCCAATCACTTCTTGAGTGTATGCCATGGGGGAGGCCAGCACAAGGGACCGCCCGGGCGAAGACCGCCCACCAGAGCAGTGAGACAACTCTCACTGGATGAACCCGAAGCGTCAAGACCGCAGAAAACACCAACACAACGGAGGCAGTACCTTGAGGATTCGTCCACAGACGAAGAGGGAGAATGCTATCTAATATCATTCGCAAGTGACCTCAAGGGGAGGCGGCATCCGCAGCCAACATGCGCCATCGAGATTGCCGGGTCCCCCGTCACTGCGCTCATCGACACCGGGGCATCGGTGAACGTCATGGGATGTCAACAATACAAACGGTTAAGCCCAAGGCCAGTACTCACGCCATCCAAAGTGAAGATCCTCACGTTTGGGAGCCAAAAGCCACTCCCCCTAAAAGGGAAAATGACCGTCCAGGTGAAGACAGATGACCACGAGGTCACGACCATGTTCCATGTCGTCGATAGGGAAGCGGACATCCTCGTAGGAAGTCACACCGTGGAAGACTTAGGCCTGGTAACATTTGCAAATGCCGTACGAACACTACAAACGGAGGACATTCTAGAGTTATTCCCACAGCTGTTCAAAGGATTGGGGAACATGAAGCGGCCACCAGTAAAGCTGCACATAGACTCGTCGGTAAGACCCGTCGCCCTGAGGCACAGGCGCATCCCGTTTCACCTACGCCCACTAGTGGAGCAAGAGCTACAAAAGCTTGAACAACAAGGAGTGATAGAAAAAGTAACTGGACCGACCCCGTGGGTATCGCCGATGGTCATAGCAGAGAAACCAAAGCAGCCTGGGCAAATCAGGCTCTGCATAGACATGCGGATGCCCAACCAGGCCATACGGAGAGAAAGGCATCTAACGCCAACGGTCGACGACATCCTGGCCGACCTCAATGGGTCTCGGTGGTTCTCCAAGCTAGACCTCAACGCGGGGTACCACCAGTTGAGGCTAGCGGAAGAAAGCAGATACATCACCACCTTCTCGACGCACCTGGGACTCAGACGATATAAAAGGCTGAACTTTGGGATATCGTCGGCCGCGGAGATATTCCAGAATGCAGTATGGGAAGTCCTGTCCGGTTTACAAGGGGTGCTCAACGTCAGCGATGACATCTTAATACACTCTGCAACGCTCGAAGACCATCACCGCCAGCTACGAGCCACCCTCCAGCGCCTCGCAGACCATGGAGTGACTCTCCACAAGGAGAAATGCCAGTTTTATAAACGATCCATTGAATTCTTCGGATATGTTTTTAGCCAGGAGGGAGTGCAAGAAGACCCTCGAAAGTCTCAAGCCATCCAGCTCGCCCCTGCACCAACGACGGCGTCGGAAGTCCGAAGCTTCTTGGGGATGGCAACGTACTGTGGGCGGTTTATACCCAACCTGGCCACCATCGCGGAACCTCTACAGAACCTGATGAAGAAAGACACCGGATGGAAGTGGGGCCGGGACGAAGAGGAGGCATTCCGAAAGGTGAAGTCGACCCTACTGGAGAAGACGGCCATGGCCTACTTCGACACATCTCGGCCGTCAGAGCTGATAGTGGATGCCAGCCCCGTGGGGCTAGGAGCCGTGCTGATGCAGGAAATGGAACCAGGGACGTGGGTCCCGCTGGCCTTCGCGAGCAAAGCGCTGACCGCAACGGAGTCCCGATACTCGCAGATTGAACGAGAAGCGCTGGCCATCAAGTGGGCGTGCAACCACTTCCACCTATACCTCAACGGACACCCGTTCCGCTACTTCCGCTGTTCAAGGGAACCGCTCCTCACCCGCCGCCCAGAATCGAGAGATGGGCGATCCAGCTCCAGCATTATCAACTAGACCTGGTGTATCGGCCAGGCGCGAAAAACCCGGCAGACTTCCTGTCGCGCCATCCAGCCAGCCCCCAGAAGAGGACTCAAGCCAAGAAGGACAAACCGAAGACTTAGTCAACATGGTGACCCAATGGGCATGCCCGAAGGCCCTCACCCTGGAAGAAGTCGAAGCCCACACGCACTCCGACATAGTCCTCAAAAAAGTGCTGGGCGCTTTGCAGAAAGGATCATGGGAAAGGATTCTCCACGACATCAATGGGTGGAACGAGGCAGACCGGACCCGCCTAGGAAAATTCTGGAGAGTCCGTGAAGATCTCAGCGCTGCAGCGAGGGGTGTCGTGCTGAGAGGGTCATGCATTGTCATCCCCCTGAGCCTCCAGGATCGAGCAACTGCTCTGGCACACGAGGGACACCAGGGCACGGGAAGAATGAAGTCCAGGATGAGGGAAAAGGTGTGGTTCCCTGGGATGGAAGAAGTGGTGGACGCCATGGTGCGCAGCTGCCGAGCTTGCCAGCTCACTGGAAACCCAGAGACCCCGGCCCCTGTGATAACGGAAGATCCAGCCCCATCACCCTGGTCATGGGTGAGTCTCGACTTCGGGAGTTTCCCGGACGGGAGGGTTACGGCCGTGATGATCGACAGCTACACCAAATACCCCCTTGTGGAAGTTCTACCATCCACCGTGTTTAACAACCTCCTGCCGATGATGGAGAAGACGTTCGCACTATTCGGTCTGCCGCATGTCGTCAAGACGGACAATGGGCCCCCGTTCCGGGGGGAATGAGTTCAAGAATTTCCTCAACCGGCTAGGAGTAAGACACCACCGCATCACGCCGCAGTGGCCCCAGGCCAACGGCGAAGCAGAACGATTTATGCGGACCCTGAACAAGGTACTACGCATAGCGGTAGCCGAACAATTCGATCCGGAGGGTGCCCTCCAGACGTTTCTGCGGGAATACAGGAGTACCCCCCACTGCACAACCCAGAGGTCTCCGCGGTCACTAATGCTAGCCGGCCACCGACGCGACACCATCCCGGTGGCAGAAAACTGGGCGCCGGAGCCGTATGACCCAGCGGACACCCAGGCCCGGAGGTCGGCAACCAATGAGAAGGCCAGTCAGCGGCGAAGAGCACGGCCCCGAACAATAGCACCGGGGTGTGCTGTTCTGGTGAGGAACCGTCGCAGCGGAGGGAAGTTCCGCACGCCCTATGAACCAGGGCTCTGGATCATCCGGACAGTCAAGGGGACGGCCATCACCGCAGTGAAGGACGGAGAAGTCATCACCAGAAATGTCTCATGGTTCAAGAGGGTCCCAGCGCCAGAAAGTGGTGAGGTGCCCGGCAACAGAGAGGCGGAGTGGGACGACGTAGGCCCAAGGGCTGCTGGAGACACAGCTCCGAGTCAAGAAGGATCAGCTCCATCTGTTGACACAATTTCAGAGAACCGGCCCCGTGAACAGGAGGCTGTCAGCCCAAGGGAAAACCGAACCGCCCGCCAACGGCAATATGACTTGAGGCCCAATCCGAGGCCAAACCACCGACTTGCAGATTTTGTGTGTTAAGTTTTATTGTGTTCATTTGTTTTGGTTGATCTTGAACTGATTTGGGATGGGATGTAGCGGTCTAGTCTTTCACCGCTCGCCAGCCCCTGGACCCGACCCTGAACCACCCACACACAATGTATCACCTTCTGGCCAGGCGTGGCCAGAAGGCTTAAATAAACGAGCCGGGTCGCTCGGGACTTCCGCCCCACACGAGTGCCACAAGATCACCTAGTCTGTGTATTTATTCCTGCGCCCAGTCCAGGGCCCTTTGGCCAGCAAATTAGCCATCCCTACAAAAGGGAAGAGAACTACCAGGTGGCTCCACTGACCCTGAACAGGGCCGAGGACCGGGTGAGAGCTGAGTCTGTCTCACTCACAGTGTCCATGTCCAAATCACCAAACCCATCATGGAGGTAGGGAGCGCTACATGCCCCCTAGTGGACATCTGCTGTCACAGTCGAGGGTAGCAAAAGAGACTGTTTGTCTCCCATGCCAGCAATGATGAACTGGCCATTGTTCACCAGCAGTAGTGACTGCACTGAAGCCAAGTGGGAAGGAGAACCCAAGACTAGTGCAGAGGAGCACCTTGCACACCCTGGTGGTCAACTGCTGCCACCTCAAGAAGGAAGCTAAACACACAGCAGCAATAAAGACTTGTAGGTGCCAGCTGGGAAGTTCAATGGAAAAAATAAATAGAAAAAGAAAATCTGAACCTTTAGAGCACCAATGGACCCTGCTAACAAGCACAGCAGAGCTGTGAAATACCTGAAATCCAGTGACAAGAAGTGGCATATGGCCAGGAAGCACATAACCAAAAGGAAGGCAGACAAGAGACCAGAGGAGCAGCAGCAACGCCACTTAGCGATGGACGGACTACAGTGCTCATCTACAGAGACCAGCAGATAGGGTCTGTCATTCCAGAAAGAGAATAGGGTCTGCCACCCTGGAAAGAGAGACCCTGCACTGCAGTCCAACCAGAGCACTGCCAGAGTGCACAGAGATATTAGTTGGCTGCATGCCATGGATGAAGTGCCATTGAGGCACGAAGCACTACTGACTCTCTGAAGAATTAGTCCACCAGCGACCACCTGCTTACATCCTATTCCCGGAGGTGAGAGTGTGTCTTGATCAGAACCCATCTATCCCTGTGTTTGCATGAGTAATTAGGCAGTGGCTCCTCAGCGGTCTTGCAGCAGCCCAGACGTGGCACACATGCAGCCTCAGTGCTGACCACACGCAGTCCTTTTGAAACCCAACTAAAAATCCTCTATCAATGCGAGAGATGGATTTGACACTGCCACACCGACGGATGCCCGAGCTACTAGGGCCTAAGAGCTGAGACTTCAACAGATTGCAGCATGCCTAGACTGTTATCAAGGAGTCAAGGAACACCACCAATGTAAGCTTTGCGATAGACTCCGACAACGCTCCTGACGCACCCTGTGTTTGAACAGTCGACACCAACCACAAATCATCTGGAGCATCAGCAGAGTGGATCAACTCCACACAATGGACATGACTACAGCTGGCCTGTAGCCAGAAGGTTTTGTATGTCCTTGAACCCGTGTAATCTCCTTTCTCAGACATGTTAAAGTATGAATGTGAGCAGAGATGTCCTGTTTCAGCCAGTATCATCCGTCCATGCGTCCACTGCAGTCCTGCTGAGTGACTCTAGAGACTGATGGACTATGTAATATCGGGTTTGTTTTGTTTTTGTTCCCAAAGGTTGGACTCTGTGTCCTTTCTTTTGGATTTCGGGGGGATGAAGTATCCTGATGGACATGTCATGCAGCAGCTCTTCCCTGAGGCAGAGAAAGACCCATCCAATACAGGCTCTACCAGTCAAGAGACCCTACTAATAAAAGGGGCTGGGCGGACGTGCCCCATGCCAATTATGTACTCCCAACACTTCTGTATGTGTCATTATTTGAGTTGATATGTGGGCTTAGGACCCCTCTACTTTACACAATAGTTAATGCCACAGTGCATGATCCCTTTTAGATTCTTTTTATTTTAAATCACATAACTAGCAAAGTTTAACAACAATTGTCAAGTTGAGATGCACCCCCTTCGAACTTCACCCAACCCTTGTTTGAATCTTTCATCATAGCTCTCTTCTCTCAGCTTCGCAAACTCGGTTGATTTCTGTAGAATTGTAGTTACAATTGGCATTTATTTGGCCACTGCTCTGTGCAGTCTGCTGAGATGCCAAGGATTTGAAGACCCTGGAGGAACAACAACAAGCATTGGCAATGCCAATAGGTCTCGACTATGCAAGAGCTATTGGCTTTGGCAATGTGTTTTAGCCATGTTGTACACCAGTGTGGCTGCTGTGGAGCATGACTAAACATAAGTGGTGTAGTGTGGCGTGGGGTAGATTGGAGTGGGGTAGATTGGGGTAGAGTGGAAAGGGGTAGATTGGAGATGCATGGAGTGGGGAAGACTGGGGTAGCGTGGAGCGGGATAGGTTGGTTTAGAGTATAGTGGAGTGGGGTATATTGAGATAGCATGGAGTGGGATAGACTGGTTTACAGTAGAGTGGGGTAGATTAGGGTAGCGTGGAGTGGGGTAGAGTGGAGACGTTTTTAGTGGGGTACATTGGGGTAGAGTGAGGTAGACTGGAGCGGGTTAGATTGGGGTAGACTGTAGTGGTGAAGAGTGGAGTAGATTGAGTGGAGAAGAGAGGGGTAGATTGGAGTGGAGTGGGGTAGATTGGAGTGGAGTCAGGTAGATTGTAGTGGAGTGGGGTAGATTGTAGTACAGTGGGGTAGATTGGAGTGGAATGGGATTGGTAGATTGGAGTGGAGTAGGGTAAATGTGGGTGGATTGGGGTAGATAGGAGTAGTTTGGGTGGATTGCGTTAGATAGGAGTTCGGTAGATCGGGGTAGATTGGGGTAGAGTGGAGCGAGGTATATTGGGATAGATTGGAATGGAGTAGATTGGGAAAGAGTGGAGTAGGTGGATTGGGCTAGATTGGAGTGGAGTGGGGTAGATTGGGTGGATTAAAGTAGGGTAGATTAGAATGGAGTTGGGTATATTGGAGTGGGGTAGATTGAAGTGGAGCGGGGTACTTGGAGTGGGGTAGATTGGGTGGATTAGTAGGGTAGAATGGAATGGAGTGGAGGGGTAGACTGGGGTATATTGGAGTGGGGTGGTTTGGAGTGGAGTGGAGTGGAGTAGGGTAGGTTGGAGTGGAGTGGAGTAGTGTGGAGTGGAGTGGGGTGAAGTGCAGTCAACTGAAGTGAAGTAGATTGTAGTGGAGTAGATTGGGCTAGATTGGAGTGGGGAAGATTGGGTTGGAGTGTGTTAGATTGGAGTGGAGTGTGGTATATTGGAGTGGTATAGTTTGAAGTGGAGTGGGGCAGATTGGAGTAGAGTGGAGCATGGTATATTGGAGAGAGTGGAGTAGGGTGGCATGGGCTAGATTGGAGAGGAGTACAGTGGGGTAGGTTTGGCGGATTGGACTAGGGTAGAATGCAGTGGGGTTGATTGGGTGGAATGGAGTAGGGTAGAGTGGAGTGAGGGAGATTGGGGTAGAGTGGAGTAGGGTAGATTGGAGTAGAGTAGAGTGGGGTAGATTGGAGTGGTGTAGAGTAGGGTTGATTGAAGTGGAGTGAGGTAGATTGGAGTGGAGAAGAGTGAGGTAGATTAGAGTGGAGAATAGTTGGGTGAGGTAGATTACGGTGAAGTGGGGTACAGTGGAGTGGAGAAGATTGGGTGGATTGAGTAGATTGGGTGGATGAGAGTATGGTAGATTAGAATGGTAGATTACAGTGGAGTGGGGTAGACTGTTATGAAGTGGAGTGGGATAGATTGGATTGGGGTACATTGAAGTAGTATGGGATAGAATGGAGTGGAGAGAGCATAGAGTGGAAGGGCAAAGAGTGGAGGGGTGTAGAGTGAAGTAATGAGCCGTGTCGTAGAGTGTCTTACAATGGAGTGTTGTGGACTGAAGTGGAGTGGCATGGCATGGAGTGGCATAGCATAGAGTTGAAGGGCATAGAGTGGAGCAGAGTGTTGTAGAGTGAAGTAGTGTAGATTTTGGTAGAGAGAAGTGTAAAGTAGAGTGACGTAGTGTGGAATAGGCATGGTGTGATAGTGCACTTCCATTACAGACAACACATTTCCAATTGAAAATTGAAAATGGGCATTACATTTGCACAGACATACGGTTTTGCTGCACACAAATGATAATGCATTAAAACATTTGTTTCCACCACCCTTCAGAATTACAAAAAAGTACTTCATTTCTGAAATGTCAGCACAGTTCATGTTTATTGTGTGCTAGAAAAGATACCATCATACAGCCTATCCTTTTGCATAGGAACTCAATAGAAAGATTGTCACATACATTCTCTCGCTTTGAAGTCATCAAAAGAAAAGTAAACACCAAGTTCCCTTAGAATACAAAGCCTGACAGTTGACCTCTGTCTTATTTGACCTCTGTCTTTGAATGTACAGCAAATGAGACAAGATAAGAACAAGATTTAAAGGCCTGTTTATAGATAGCGAGTAATTACGGGACATACAAAGTCAAGCTGGAAAGCCTAAAACAACAAGCAAACGAAAAAGTCAGCTAGGAAAGATACACTCTGTAGAGTGGCTCAACAAAAAGAAAAAAATAGGTCCCAAAAGTATGGGCAGTGCAGGGACACAAGTACTTGGGCCATGCTCTAGGGGAGGGTCACATCGCAAGAAGAGGGAAGTGCCAACCGCAGAACTGACCAGCAGAAGGCAAGCACTTGAGAGTGGCTTTGAAGCCCACCAATGGTAACTAATGGGAAGGCTCCAAACCTACTACCAGTAAACAAAATGTCTTGAAGAGACCTAAAAATGTATGGCCTAAATACTGGCACTCCCAGAACCTCACACTACATTTATCCTCAACTGTCTGACGTGCTATCGTGGACACCCATCCACTTTCTGAAATCACCCGACTCCCAGAGGCAACTCAGTTTGCAGTATGGGCTTTTAATATATTTCATGAAGAACAAAAATGCAGAAATACAGCACTTGGGTAAAGAAAACACTATAGGAAAATGTGCACAGTACAACGTGAAATTAATGGTGAATGCGTCATTGACTTGGATTGCCTGAAAGGTTTGATGCACTCATTGTTGAAAAATAAATCATTGTGTTTTCTGGTAAAGTTAAAGATCAGAAAGATAGGGCC
This sequence comes from Calotriton arnoldi, assembly GCA_963921515.1. Classification (NCBI taxonomy): domain Eukaryota; kingdom Metazoa; phylum Chordata; class Amphibia; order Caudata; family Salamandridae; genus Calotriton; species Calotriton arnoldi. The sequence goes on from CAWUFW010003980.1 coordinate 1,528,082, forward strand.
TAGTTGGGGCCCATTTTAAAGTCAGTTTTGCTGAGCACCCACCCCACATAGAGCTCTGACTCATTACATTCACAATTATATAATCTCAATATTCTGTCTCGCTCTCTCTCCGGCAGAAAAGCCAGGCAGCCCATTAGTGTTGTTTAAAGAGGGCTGCAACTGTCTTGCACAGTTTACACAGAATAAATAACCTGCCAAAAAGAAGTTAATCAGGATCAAGAGTCATGGTGCCCTAAAATGAGTGCCATTGGGGTCCATTGGCAACTATAGTAAAAAACATCATCCTGTTTGGCAATGTACCACACAACAGCTGACTAGTTTTACTACCGTAGTATGTGGTTTATTTGACAGAGAATATGCTTATGCGAAAATATCAAACCATTAAACAAACAGATCTGAGGATATAAAAGTGGCATTAAAGTCTCGAAGAGCAATCCACATCCAGAATCTGCCAAACAGACTGAATTAAGGAGACTGCAATAAACCATGGCTCAGAAGGTGCTCTACGGCCTGGCTCTGGCCCTTATTATAGGAGTCATACTTTTGAATGTCCAGCCTACTGAATCTGCCGAAGGTAAGGTATAATCAATTAATCCACATTGTGTACATCAGCCGACTTGAAAATAAGGTTCATCAAGGCAAATCTGTAGGGTGATTCATAATTTCTGGGGGAAAAAGTGAACACAAAGGTGATTAGAGAGTAACAGAGAATAAGATTTTGGTTTTATTTTCACATGATGTATTCCTTCATTTTGTCCATGAGGCTCTTGGGTCCTTTCTTGGTAGTTGAAAGGTGTTTATTCCAAGGTAGGTCACATCTGGAGAGTCTTTGATTTAATATGTCTTTGAAAGAGTCAGCAAAATAAAACTATGTTCAGGGGATGTTCTGGCAAAATACAAAAACTTTTGAACACCCTAATAAATAATTTACTGCTAATAGCTCTGTCATGTTCCAAAAATGAAATCTATATCATGACTTTATTGTGACATTGACTGTATGACCTTTTTGAAAAACTCACAGTTCTTCATTCCTAAAAGTGGTTTAAATTGTACAATTATAGATGGCTATTAGAATTGTGAAATGTTGGGTTAAAATGTCAAAGTGTGAAGACAGTTGTTGTTGCACAGCAGATGCGCGCCCTCAAGTGTGGTAAAATACAACGCACTGCACTAGGGTTTGAATGGGGATCTGAAAAGAAGGAGTGGAGGTAATGAGGGAACACAAACTATATGGTTCACTCTTTCAAACTTTATGAGATGATCAGTCATGATCAATGTAGGTGTCTATGTTACTAGTAGAGCACGAATCTTGTCAAAAAGCAGCAGAGTGCTCTACTAGGGTCAAAGGCAAAAATAAAATGACCAAGTGATTGGAGAGGATCTGGTATGGAGGTGGACTATTAGTGCCCAGTGATCAATGGATCTGACTCCATGGCATGACTGCAAATAGGTACAGAACGCTATCTCCCTGAGTTGTGAAAATACATTGCTGTTATTTACTCATTCATGTTTAATCTCTCTTTGCTGACGGTTAAGGCTGGTCTTCAAAAAACCACCTCCGGTGGAGGCCGTACCCACCAATTTGAGTACAAAACTTATAACTTTAAACATGAACTTTATCTGAAAACAGATTCCCCTTTACCTAAAAATCTACTCCAATAAATTATAACTGAAGGCAGAGAATTCCCTCTCTAGTCTTCAAAATTGTATTATTCTTATTTTAAACTGATGAAGTGGTAAAGAGAATGGATATGCTGGGGAAATAGATGAGGAAAGAGAATGGTACCATTATCCAGTACAAAACAATGTGAGTAGGTCCATCGTTTTGCTCATTTCCTGTAATCTGCTCCATATGAAATGCAGTAAATTCCACAGCTGCAGTTCTCTCAACATGGCGTCAACGAGTGCCACATGTGCGCTCTATCATCTTTAAAAGATGCTGGCACTCTAGATCATTGTGGAACCTCAGTGGTGAAGACATAATAGAGCAGTTGTGTTGAAAGGCTCTGGCTCTGTCAGCTGAAGCGGTGACAGCTGGGGTGTGATGGGCTGATCAGACAAAGGCTCTAATACCACTAGCACTTGTCAGAAAAGGACAGCCAGCAAGGGTTCACAGGCAGCGGTTACTTAAGGCCCAGCTTCTTCTTGGGGGTTGTAGTCCACAGGTGTATTCTTTGTGCAGGCAATCTACCTCATAAGGACTGAAACCCTACAGAGTTTCTCATCTTTCAAGGAAAGGAGATGCAGGGTGGAGTGAATCGTACGAGTGCTGCAGCAGTGGCATGCTGATTGTTCACCCGGCAGGGCCAGCACTTCCCACTACGACCAACAGCAACCACTTTAATGACAATCTTGTTCTAAATTGTTTTTGTTCTTTACTCCTTCTTCTCAATTTTTCAACAACTGTTACCTCATGCCTTGTGTGTCTGTTTCATTTGCTCTCTTTATCAGTTCTCTGAATATATACGCGGACTCACTCGTCCTATCTTCTCCTACAACCGCTCTTTCAATTCTCTTCCATTCATTTGGTGATTGTGCATGTCATGTTAAGTGTGTGATTATATCCTGCAGTCCTACCTTTGGGCATGAGGCGACTGGGATACTGTCACTCTCACTCTCCTCATCTGAAAATTAACATTATACAATGATAAAACCTGCTCTGTCATGTGTAGGTGAGTCATTACACCTGCTTTATTGAATGTCTCAATGAGTTCAAACCCACCCTTCTCTTCCATCGGTGGCACACCACAGTGTCCGTTTTTATAGTTATGCTTTGGGGGCAATAAGGACTAAACAAACAAAGGGACACTGTTCCTAAGGCGGGGTGCAACAATCACCCGAACGCCTTTAAAGAAAAAGAAGAAAAAAGAGACCTAGGTGGAACGGACCCACCAATAAGGGGGAAGAACAAGTATTGCCTCCTGTTGCCCTCACACACCCCGAGAGGTGTGATGCTTCATCATCGGGCATTTGCTCCTCATCGGGCCGGCGCTGCAATGCCCCACGAGTCCCCCGAAGGGTCACTTTATCGGAGATCGTTTAATATATTGCCGGAAGGTGCATGCGGGTGTGTGGAGTGTGGGTCCTACGTGAGGGTAAAACGGTGCATGCATAGTGATTAAAACTGACAACGGGTTGCCAAAACAGAGTATTAAGCACAGCGGCACCCTTTACAGAATAAAAACCCATAAATATAGTGGAATCCCAAGAGGCACTATGTGCCCTGGTATGATAGGTCGACATGTTTCGAGCCTATGTTGCCACAAGGGTCCTTGGCGCTTCTTCAGGGCCAGGATATAAAACATATAGTGAAGTGCACGTGAATCAATTGTTAAAAAATATATATAAAATACCCTTAATGCATGTCAGGGCGGGCCATTGCGCTGCTCCTGATCAAAACCTCCCACTGTGAGGCGAGTTGCTCCAATGGCTGAAAGCATTGGACGCCCGCACCTAGCCGGGAGTTATTCTCAGGTGCCAGATCCTGTGCACCTACCATTCTGGCAGGCGGCTGGACTTTCTCAGAACAAAAGATAATGGACACCTGAAAAGTAGGAAGGTTCCCTACTATCACACTCCCCTTTTTTTTATTTACTGTTCACCACCACGCCTCCCCCTTCCTGGATTCCCCGCTTCTTATAGGAAATGGTTTAATTTACCCTGTATCAGTACGAAGCCAAAAACAGGATACTTTAACTTGCCATACATTGGACTTTCGAAGGCTCCTATAGACCAGTGCTTTTGAATAGTCCAGTAACTTGACCGTCTATGCTGACACGTTTGCTTTCCGAGGTTTTATTTTTTTGTATGATACATGTACAACCAAGTAGAAAAGTGTGAATGAGGGTACATTGATTGGTGAATAATTGTTTGTGAAGTGATAGATGGATACTTTGATAGAGGGCACAGGTTTCAGTAGGTGAATGCAAGCACTGTCACATAAAAACTGCTTCTGGTATAATAACAGACTGGGCCTAAAAAAGTCTTTGTCTGTGGGAGAAAGTCTGTGAGCTGGTTTGCCCCTTGAGCAGCAGAAGAAACTTAACTAACTAACCCTCATATTTTAGTAGCTCTACAGTTGTGACCTGTTGTACTTTGTCCACTCATGGCCTACTTAAGGATTTAGCAAGTCCAACTCCAATGACCTCTCTGCATTATGCACTCCACCCTGCTGATCACAAGAGCAGACTCCTGATATGGATATCCTTGGGGGACACTGTCCGCCAGTAGCTCTTCTAGGACTAGAATAAGGTCATCTAGCGCTTAGGTCTACAAAGAGTCTTGTCCTTGCTAATAGAGGTGGCAATGTTCCATGTGGGTTTCTCCCAAAGGGTGACAGCTGCCCCTTGCTATACATGACAGGCCTGGACAGTGGAGTTCTTACAGGGCTGTCATGTGGGCAGAGGCCTGTGAGCACTTCTCTTCCAGCTCATTATCCGGATGTGAACTAACAGACACCTCTTGAAATTTACATTACTTACCTACATCCATGCCCCTTCAAAGGTCACCAATCAAAATGTAGAAGTCGCTGTCAATCATACTCAAGTATCATTGTTATATTATGTTATGCTATTTTATAATTGAATCATTGGGCTCCTATACTCAAATGCATCTTGGAGTTTTATGAAGACACAACCTCAAAATCTAATGGAAACCGGGAGAAAGGCAACAAGATACTTAATTATTTAGAAGCATGTTTTTATCTAGTCTCTAAAATAGAGTAGATTTGTTTCTGTCTGTAAACCCCAGTTATACTACTGCAATAGAAAAAGCAGTATCCATATGTGACTAATTCTAGTAGTGGAAAGTTAGAGTTGATTTGCTGAGCTAAAAAAGCATGACAGTTATTAGAAGGAAGATTTAATGGCCAAAAAGTAGGGTGATTTGAGATGGATGGCTTTTTTGACAATTTTAAGGGCTGAGATCAAATCTGTGGCTATTGCAGAGAACACAGTAATGCAACATGTGCGATTTTCAGGTAGCATTTGTGAGCAACAATCAAACACATGTTGATGGAAGGATTGCTTGCAAATAGTCTAACCACAGGCAATTGCTAAGGGCAGCATTCCCACCCATTGTTTCTCACCCACTGTGCCACTCTAGACAAAGACCCACTTTATGCAAATCAGTACATATTGTCCATTTCGAAATGCCAGAAGAGGCCCCCTCCAGATAGGAATGCAAGAACCCCCGTGTGGCTTGAACCTTGTTCACCTCATCCTGTGGCACAGTGAGCAAGTGACTCACGCCTTGGCATACCCTTGGCCACTTAGGGCATTACATCAATCACACAAAAAGTAATGGAAGGAGTGCTTACAAATAGTTTAACTTCTTACAATCATTTGGGAAGAGTCTATGGTGAACTTATAGGTGAAGCCTCCTCCAGAAGGGAACAAAAACAACTCCAGACGAATTTTGGCCTTGTTGGGGCCCACCAGTGAGGTGTAGCTTGGATTCAATAGCACAGTAAGCAATGGACCCACTTCTGGACATACCCTTGGCCTTGGCGTTATTTCAATCATACAAAAGATGAAGGGGGATTCTTCAAATAAACAAATAAACTAATCACAGCCAATCATTCTCATATAAGTACAGACCCTGCTCCTCTTAGAACAGTCCATTCTGAATGCCCAGATAAGGCCACTGTTACTATTGGATTAGGACCAAAACTGATTTGCATATGGCTTACTCTAATCTGAGGTGGCATGGTAGACAAAAGAACAATGGCTTGGAATGCTATGCCGAGTGATTGCCAGCGGTTAGACAAACTGTAGGCATTCCTCCCATCACTTTACGTGTGTTTGATGTAACTGTCTAAGTGGCCAAGGTTGTCACATTGGACAGTCACCTGAATCACAGGCCTTCTGCAGGGGCAATGAGATTCCACCCTACTCCCTCAAGAATAGCTCTCAACATGAGTATTGTTAAAATATTGCTGTCAGGTGTTCCAGAGATTAAAGGAGGTTCAGACAAGAAAGAGAGAAAGATTTGTCTTGGGCACAATTGCTCCCACCTTGACCCCTCGGGCTTCACAAATGTCTACTTTCTGATGACCATTATTAGGGCTTTGCCTTAGTGGGTTGGTGTTTTCGTGCCAGCCTTTCTCTCAGTTGCTGCACAAAAATGTAATGCTGTAAATAGTGGCACAATATCAGTACATGAAAATTACTGCCCTGTTCTTCTAGGGATAGTGTGACTCATCTATTGGCAATCAGTGTATAAGTTTAGCTTGTCTATGTTAATATTCCAGGGTTCCAGGTTAGGTTGACTTTATCCCATCTCAAGAAAATCCTAAGAACTTTGTTTAGTTTTTGTATCGTCCTTGAGAGTTTACTCCTTCCGTGAATCGTTTTCAGCACAGTTAAAAAGGAGACATTAAACCAAGTACCTTTGAATTTGCCATTAGCCAAAAAATCAGGTAATAGCCTTTAAAAATAAGTATGTGCTTCTGTTTGATTAGTGCACTAACATCGATGTAATTCTGTCTTTGTCGGGACCAGGAGAGAGTGTATTGGTCAAACTCTGTCTTTTCTTTTTCTCCAGCAGGAACTCGTGAGGCAAGGCTGGGTGATAATCGTGCTTCAGAATTGCGTGTATGTATTGCAGGTTTTGTAGTCTTGCTTGTCAAGGAAGGTTCCAGTGAGGGCAGAGAGAGGAGTGCACCACACTGCACCCATTGCCCAATGAAGCCAGGCAAGGCCTTGTGGCTGGGGGGTAGCAATTGTCCCACAGGGGTGCGACAATGGATGCCAAGTCATGTGGTCATGTAAAGATCCTGAGAATTCTTGTAAGGTCTTCATCACGCTCACATCTAATAAGCATTGACAGAACCCATGGAATCTTGAGAGCCAACATACATTAGCAATGTTCACAGCTCTTTAAACAGGAAGGGGGGAAAGCACTGGAATCATATTTTGGAAGGGAAATAATTTGATGAGAGCATACACAGTTATGGATCCAATCCATCTGTCAGGTTGTACAGTCTTTAATCAGGGTCTGGACCCTATACGTATGTGTGAACTCTCTTTTATTCTGCCTGGTTATTCTTTACAATTAAATAGTTCTAGGGGAAGTAGTCTAAAGTACATCGCAGTTTGTTTATCAATCGGTATTGTAATTGATTTAGTTGTCGTAGCGCAAAACCATTCTTATGTCTTCTTCTCGCTTTTCTTCCTTTCAGGCTCACCAGCCGGCGTCCGAGGAAAGAGAGTCACAAGTACGTATTGTATCCTGAAACAAAGCTATTGTTCATCTCCCTCTTTCTTCTATCTTGTATTTCACTTCCAACAATTCCTGAGTAAGCCTTGTCTAGTCCTCTGTCACTTTCAGAAAGACTGGTCTTTACTCTTTAGTCCTTTTGGTTTCCTTTGTCCTGCCCTGACAGGTCTTTACTTCTTACGAATTGGTTTTAAGTCTGTTTTAGGACGTTTTGCTTAAAAGAGAAATATATATATAAATCCTTTGGCCGGTATAATTCTATCTATCCCTTTGCCTTGTACTAAATATGAAACTCAAACCAATTTCAAAGGAAAGAAAGAAGAAAACCAAATATTAGCGCACAAAATAATCGTCACTCTTCTCTCATTGTGTAGGTAGCAATCTGCCGGTCTGTACTTACCTTACTCAGCAGTCCCCCACACCACTGCCCAGTCTGGCCGACCCTTCCCCAAGCATACGAAGTTGTGATCATGCTCCTGGCTTGGCCACGCCCTCCTAGAGCGCAGCGGAAGTGCTTCTCTGGCTAGTTCCGCTCCTCCCTGTTCTGTTTCCCCGACTGCTGCGAGTTTGGCATGCGCGTCCAGGTAAGTTTCTTTCAGCCCGGAGGTCTCCAGTACCGCTATATCTCCGGACTCCTTAACTCGCACCCCGCACCAGTCTATCTCTTGATCTCATGTCAAGGTCGCGGTCAAAGAATTTAGCAACTGTCTTTACGGGTCTCGTGCCTTCGCACTTGCAGCTAGATCGACGCTTTCTCATCTTGGTGTCACCTTCTCTCTTTCGTTACTCCACACGCTCTTGTCAGTCTCCTTTCACTCTTGTGGTATTGTTCCTTGTCTCTTTCTCTGCCATCCTCCCAGTCCTGTAAAAGACAAGTCCTTCCTTAGTTTCTATTCTCCTTCTTTAACTTTGTTCTTAATCTTTCTTTTCCATCCATTCAAGGGGCCACTGTCATTGCAGACTATTTCCTTACCTTCTTTATATATATTCCCAGTATCCTGACTATCCTGTGTAAAAAGGTTGCATTGACCGACTCGCGGAGACCTTGAGTACTCAGGTTGCACATGATTAAACAGTACAGACCGACAAAGCATGCAGAAAAGACAAGGGATCTTAAGAAAGCAGATGCTCAGATATCCCTCTTTCACTTGCCATTGAAGCCAAGCTGCATCCGACTGATGATATTCATCAGGCCTAAACCTGTCTTGGGTGTAGTGTGCCTCTCCTGAGTGCACCTAAGCATGAAACAGGCAACAGGAATGTGGTAGCAGACTCTTGAATGATGAGTAAGCTCCACATGCACAGACAACAGGTCTGTCCATTTCCTCTCCTCTGCCACAGCAAACTGTCCTCCAACAGAATGCTCAGGCAGTGAAACCAAACCATGTCACTCACTAACAATGTCACCTTCCACGTTCCACTTAGAACTTAATAAGTATACTAACCATAGCATTGGTGTTGCCTGAGAACCTGACTTTGCAGTTTGGGCTGGACTGTGTCATGATCTGTTGTCACAATAAAGCAGCAAATGTCGAATTTCTAACCCCTGGTGCAAGGACATAGTTTAATGCAGCATTATGACTTAGAAATCCAGTTGGACTGCAATCTATATTCAAGTCAACTCACTGAACAGTATTGTGGAGGAGGTGTTTCCTGGTCACATTCAGTCCCACTAGATAAGTTCAGGGACACAGTGGAATTACAAACCCTCATTTGTAGGTGAATAACACACTCATATTAGCACCAACATACAGGAGATGAAACTCTAAAATGTTCTAAAATCCAAGTCTAGTGCATCAAGCATTAACAGTAACCAAGCAGAAAGAGAACATAAATGCAGTTGTATTCGACATAGACAGCAAAAAAATATGAACATTCCTAACATGGCTAGCAAGTTCCTAGCATCCTAACACACTATCGCTGCTTCTAAGCGCTATGCTAAATATTAGCAGAAAATAGCCTATAAATCACGTTTCTAAAGCTTAGTCTCAAAGCCATTCGCAATCACACCTCTTGCATAAGAATGATCAGCAGAGCTCGGCTCATGGAACAGCTCCGACTGAGGATAGTTGACGCTGCAAACCGGATAGGCTTCTAGCTTGAAAGTTCTGTTGTGAAGCCCCTTAAATTAAAAATCAGATACCTGGGTTATTATAGTATCTGATCGCTGATTTTATCTCATGTTTGCTTAATAGAACTGTACTTGGAGACACTAAACTCTGACCAAGACAGTGATAAATGAGTCAACTTGATTACATATAGCTAAACCAATAAAACCATGTCAGTTTTCACTCCAAGCATCCATAGAGATTAAAGCAGCAACCATAATAAAAATATATATATATGGTTCTATATATAGGAGGTAGACATGATAATAACACTTCTGCGTCAGTGCAAAACTGCACACTCTCTAGGGGAAAGAGATAAAAGAATCTGAAAAGAAGCAGATGATAACAACAGAAGAGGTCTTAATGGGCCTTGTCACAGCATAATCTAAGTTGGCATGTTGGACAAAAGAACAATGGATTGGAATGGTACCTCGAGCAATTAAATAGCCAGTGGTTAGATAAAGTGGAAACATTCTTCTCGTCAATATTTGTGTATTTCTGTAAGCACTCATGCTACATCATTCTGAGCAAGTTGCAGTTGACAAGATTTTGTGTGGAGATTCAACATAGATTGAATTAGCTTAGTCAAGAAATGATTGAGCGATAGCATTCACTACTAGCGCATGCAAAGAAGGATCAGTGAAGTGTAGCATTTTTATTAGAAGGCCAAGGTGGGTGAAACTGCTGCAGGCTACATTGTGGGCTATCCAAAAAAACTCTTTAAATGCACACTACTGTTGAAGTATATGTGGTGCTGCCCTTAATATATGGTCATAAGATGGTTACCCATTTCATGACTGATGAAGCAGAGGCAATTAAGATCTCAGATTTAGTTAGATTCATCTTGAGCAACTTGTTGGCTCTCCACCTCTGGACAATGGTGAGGCCTTCTGTTAAAGTTTCCATCTTCTGATTGAGAGACTCTTTTGAGATAGATTAAAGATAAGACTATCATCAGAATGCTTGTAAAGGTGGTATGCTTCTGTTATCTCACTGCCCTTATGTTGTTTAACTTACATCGAAGTTATTTTATACATATATATATATATATATATATATATATATATATATATATGTAGATACGTATATTCTTATATATATGTAGATACGTATATTCATATATATATAAATATATAAGTATATATATATATATATATATATATATCAACTCCAACTCCTGCTTTCAAAAGTAAAACGGGTCTGACACAGCTCAGGTACGCTTCAGGTAAGGTTTATTTCACCATCTTGGCACATCAAGCCTTCTTATTAATTGCAGTTCTACAACACCTGGCAGACCCGTTTCGGCTAAATACCTTCCTCAATGCCAGCGTCATGTAAAAGAGTTCACCTTCTCAGGGATTTGAAATACTCACTCGTTGATTCCCATTGGGGGATACTATGTGGTCAACGAGAGAGGACTGCAGATTCAAGTTGCTACTCAATCAACTGTCTGTCCCCTCTGACTCGCATGATTCCAATGTCCCTGAAAGTACAATAAATCGTGCCTCATGACCAGTTACGTATGGATGAAGACAGTCCAAATCAGCAAGCTTGGTTAATAACTTCGTCTCGTGCATACGAAAATGCCCTGACCTCCGTCAGCTGTTAGACTGCATTCTCACCGCTGCGGCAGGCTCAATGCTGGTTTTACTCACACGGAAGAGACCCGTTCAGCAGTAAATCTGCTGCTCTCTCCCCTTTGCAACATTGTACATGTCGCTACCGGGGGGGGCTCCACGGTACGTAGCTGCATACACTCTCCCAAGGTTGTCAGCAAGTCGCACTACTCCAAACCGAGAGGCGTGTCAGTTTCCAGCGCCGACCGCCTGATGAAACATCAACTCCCACTCCTGCTTTCAAAATTAAAACGGGTCTGACACAGTTCAGGTATGCTTCAGGGAAGGTTTATTTCACCATATTGGCAAATCAAGTGTTCTTATTATTTGCTGTTCTACAACACCTGGCAGACGCGCTTCGGCTAAATACCTTCCTCAATGCCAGCGTCATGTAAAAGAGTTCACCTTCCCAGGGATTTGAAATACTCACTCGTTGATTCCCATTGGAGGATACTATGCGGTCAACGAGAGAGGACTGCAGATTCAAGTTAGTACTCAATTATTTATTTATTATTTATTTACGGATTTATACAGCGCATAGCTGCCCCAGCAACGGGGCGTCCCAGCGTTACCCAAAGAACAGGTGCCAATAGACCACTCTAACAAACACAAACAGTTAGACCGGAAAGAGCCAGGTCTTTAAAGCCTTTCGAAAAGTCAAATGATTCTGGAGTCCTCTGACAGAGATCGGAAGGGAGTTCCAAAGGTGGGCCGCCTGGACCTTAAAAGATTGACCACCAGCTCGGGCTCTTTGAAATCGGGGGGTACCCACCAATCCCGAGTTGGCAGAGCGAAGGGGGCGATTCGGGATGTACTGAACTAGCAGGTCCACTAAGATCGGAGGTCCTTGTTGTGACAGAATTTTGTGGGCTACACACAGAGACTTAAACTGGATTCTTTTGGCTATTGGCAGCCAATGAAGCTTAGGTAAAAGATTAGATACCCAGCAGAACTTAGGCAGTGCCAACAAAGCATGTGCCGTGGCATTCTGAATTCTTTGGAGGCGTAAAATACAAGATTTAGTAGCGCCTAGATAAAGGGAGTTACCAAATCCAACCTGGCTAAAATTGTAGCCTGGAGAATAGTTTGGCGGATTTTTGGTTCAAAATATCCAAGCAATATCCAGCTCAATCAGCTGTCAATACTGTCCCCTCTGACTCGCATGATTTCAATGTCCCTGAAAGTACAGCAAATTGTGCCTCATGCCCACCAGCCACGTATGGATGAAGACAGTCCAAATCAGCGAGCTTATACATATATATATATATATATATATTCACTGAAAAAACCCAAGGTTACAGGTACATTATAATTGGCCCCAGATTTCACTCGTACAAAACCATTGAAATTCAGCAGTTATCCTTCCCTGAGCTAACTATAACTTACTCCACCACAATGCACTACTTATGACCTCACATATTACATCACTCATGACATGGTGAGTGACATCACTTATGACATCACTGATAACATCTCAAATGACATCACTGATGACACCATCATGTGAGTGTAAGTGTTTTTAAGAGTTTATGGGTGTTAAACATATATATATTTATATATATATATATATATATACTAACCTAATACAAAAGTAAAAGTAGTATACTAGTTGCACTACTACTGAGTAATACTACTTCTCACATATATTATGTGAGTGGCTGTGTGACTGTATGTATCCTTGTGTGTATGGTTGTATGAGTTGCTGTGTGGGTGAGTGAGATGCTGTGTGAGTGGCTGTATTGGTGCATGAGCGGGTGTGTCAGTGGCTGAATGGGTGAGTGAGTGGTGGTGTGAGTGGCTCTATGGGTGGGTATCTGGGTGTGTAGTGACTGTATGGGTGAGTGAGTGGGTGCCTGAATGGCTGTATAAGTGAGTGACTGGGTGTGTATGTGGCTGCATGGGTGAGTGAGTGGGTGTTTGGTTAAGTGAATTGGTGTGTGAGTGGCTGTATTGGAGAGAGAGTTTGTGTGAATGGCTGAATGGGTGAGTAAGCGGATGTGTGAGTGGGTATATAAGTGATTATATGGGTGTGCGAGTGTGTGAGTGCTTGCAAGAGAGTGAGTGGCTGAATGGATGAATGAGGGTGTGTGTGAGTGACTATGTAGGCAAATAAGTGGGTATGTGAGCAGCTGTATGGGTGAGTGTGTGGCTATGTGAGTTGCTGTACTGGTGAGTGAATAGTTTTTTGAGTGGCTGTATGAGTGAGTGAGTTTATGTGAGTGCCTCTATGGAGGAGTGGGTAGATATATGAAAACTGGTATGAGTCTGTGAATGTGTATATGTGTGTGTGTCAGTGGGAATAAGAGAGGTTCTATGGGGGTGTGAGTGAGTGTGTGAATGGTTCTGTTCATGATGTCCCCTTAGGCATTTCCCTGTTTCTGTGTGTGTTGCTGAAAGCAGCAAACATAGAAAGAGGAAAAAACAAGAAGAAATAAAGATATTTCTCCTCATAACACTTCCCCTGGGGATGGGTAGCATTTCGACGCCTTCCCAGGTTTACCAGTAATGGTACATTTGGAAATGCACCAAAATCCATGGGTGAATGCATGGGAACACCCACATCCACCCATGGATTGCCACCCTGAGGCAGAGTAGCGCAAAGATGTGGTGTGCGACTCTAGATTTATCATGCCATGCAGGGCCACACAAGGTTGCCATGCACAGATTGATAAATCTAACTTAAGAGTTGCGTCGCTCTTGCGCCCCATAGCGTGGTGCAAGGGTGACGTAACTTTAATACATATGCCCCTAAGGCTCTGCTGGTGAAAAAGAACCTCCACCTCTAAATAACGTTGTCTAACTGCAAGTTTGGAGGCGTGGAAATGAAAATGAGCATAAATCGAATATAGTATTCACACACTCTGCTATACTCTAAATGACTGGCTAAGTAGCTTAAATTGACCTTTAAAATTCATCTTCATTATTGCCATAAAATTGTCTTGGTCTCATGGGGCCTCCATCCCTTACGGAGCACACACTCATCCAAATCGTAAGAAGGGAGCATTAATTGACCACTCATAATGAGGGCCTAGGTTAGAACTGATGGTAAAAGGGTGCTTAAACACAGGGGTGAGTGCAATTTGTACTCATCTCAAAGGTGCTGTTATGTACTCAATGTCAAACATTATTTGCAACTGATTTTTTATTTACATTAGTGTGTATCTTGTTCTGAATTATTTTGTTTGTTAAGATGCTTAATGGTGAGTTGTTTGCTCTTGCATAAGGTACACTCGGAGCAGATATTCAATATAATTTTTAATGATTTTAGATTGTTGAATTTTAATTTTGTCATTTCATGGAAAATTTAAATGTATTTCTATTATTGTATGTTTGTCTCTTTTTTGTTAACATTACATTGGCAGGTGCTGTTTTTAGAGAGTAAGCCTGTCTAGGTAGCTCTACTTGATAATTGTATGTCTTAGTTGCACTTTATAAGCTTTGTACAACTGCTACAAAAGATGAGCTAACATATTCAAATCTCCTATTTCTGTGTACAGCAAGAGACACAAGAGCTTGGACTCCTTCGTGCTATGCAACTCTAAATGGGACGATTATTGGATCACTCATTCCAGCATGGTAAGCAAGGGGTAGCACAATAGAGTCTGAAGTAGGTAAAAGTAATCATATCATATATGCTGAATGACGCCACTTTTCCTTCTAAATGAACCCATTTTGTGGTCAGAGCAAAGGGATCCCCAGCAGGATCACTTTGATCTCACTAACCTTAAGGGGGTCACTACCCGAGTCATTGTGGCTGTCGGACCATCCTGTGAAGAGCCAAAGGTCAACATTCTCAAACGTTTCTCATGCAACTTCATTCACATATGGCTAGGGAGAGAGCCGCCACCACCATGAAGACCAGAATGAATACTTCTATGAAGTGAATCAGAGATTTATTAACTAAGAGCCCGTAGATGTTGCGTGGTAACTGATGCTGCTAAAGGCAGCAAATATTAAAAGTGCAGGAGGAGAAAACAATTTCTAACTCTGCTCCTTTAAAAAATAGCACAATGATGTCAGAGGCTGTGTGGAAACATGTAAAAACCATAATTAAATGGTATATCTTTAGGCACAGAGAATAGGAACAGTGTCAACTATGCAAGTATAAGTTCTCCAAGGACATCCAAACACATGGTACATAAAGGGAAAAATGTTGGATAACTTTACAATATAAGATGAATTTTCTGACATACCACAACCTTCCCTGGCAGCATCAATAACTGAGGTTTGATCAACGATTCTCTGATCTAATGAACAGAAACTTAATCTTCTTTATGGATTTTCCTCTCTACAGGTAAGTGATATTGGCAAATATAAGACTCAAACATCCGGTTTCCACTCAAACAAACACCTCTTGGTGAGAGAATGTATTGATCAAATAAAACACAATCAATCAGTCTCTCCACCCACACTCAAACAACTCAGCCCTGAGGCCCCAGTGCCATGATCGAAGCTGCGGAAGCTGTCACAGATCTCACTCTGGTAGTCCTTCAAACAATTCTTATCCTTGCTTCTACCAGAAAGAAGTGTGGATGAGCTTTGAATCAGCTGTTACACACTTCGTACACCAACATTGCTAGAACATTTGAAACAGTAGTCCATCAGAAGAAAGTAATAGTTCTTGTTAAGACAGACAATGGTTTGTACCACTGAGGCTTTGTAAAATTAACAACTTCTACTCCCCTGGTTGCGCAATACATAGCAGGTCTATTAAAGATCACAACATCACTTTAGCACCTGCTACATTGGGATCAATTAATCCATCTCTCTAGCAGGACATAGTGCACCACTAACAAACACATCTGTTGCTGAAGAAACCGCCAGTTGATTAACAAATGTGTGGCAAAAATGATCTTAGATACCAAATCCTGTTCCTGAGCGCACTCCTGTAAGGCAAGTGCATCCACCAGCTCTGAGACTAGGTGGAAAATAAAAACCTTAATTTAATTAAATTAAGAGCCTACTACAAGATAGTCAGTCGAAATTCTGACCTCTTACAAGCACAGATTCTGCTTTAGCTGACATCAGAGATGATCTCTTGATGTCTCTTAGTACATGACAACCTGACCTTTTAATCCTTCATGACCTTTTGGCCACCTATGACACAGTGGGCAATGAGCTTCTTCTGAAGTGGCGAAAGAAATGCTTATGAATGTCAGACATTCCCCTGAAATGGATTTAATTCTTCCCATCAGAAGCATTTAAACAAATCACCAGTACCATCGCCACCTCACTGATCAAATACGCTCTCTGCAGTTCAGATTGTTGCATTGGCAACATGTGCTGTTTCCCAGGATCACAAGAGCTGGTAGATACACCGCCACCCAAAAATCAGTGAAAAATTAGTTTCTAGTGTGACCTGCACCTCTCCTTCTCAAAACAAATGGTAGTTGACTTGATTAGTTCCAGCTTTCAAATTATGTTCCAAGAATGATGCTCCTTAGCATGCAAATAAACAAAAACGTTAAATTGAATAAGTCTCTGGTATTGCCTTGATGTGAAAAGGTAAAACATAGTGTACGAGGGGGCAATGAAAAAGTGAAATACATATCAGCAAAATTGGGATGCATTTAAAACAGAGTGCTATTATTTGACTTCTTCTAGTTCAAGCAGAGTCTGGCTACTTGGGGGCATATTTACAATAAAGTGGCGAATCGCATCGTTAAGCCAAGAAGGATAACAACAGACTTCGTCCCTTTAGAAACGCAGGGCTGCACCATATTTATTACAATATGGTGCAGCCCTGCGTTTCCCCTGTGCTGGCGCTAACTTTAGCTGCCCAGCGCCAATGCATGCACCCTTGCACCATATTGCAAGGATGCCTGTGTTGAGGGGAAGATTGTTTATGTGCAGGAAGGTCCCCCTTCCTGCACATAAACAAGCTTTAAATGCAGTTTTGTAACTTTTATGTGTGCTGCTTAATGCAGCAAACATAGAAGTTGCAAAACGGCATTTAAAAAAAATAATTGTATATGTGCAGGAAGGGGGACCTTCCTGCACATAAACAATCATAGGCAATTTGCTGTTTCTATGTGTGCTGGACAAGGCAGCACACATGGAAACAGCAAAAACGAGGAGAAATAAAGCATTTCTCCTTGTTTCGCCGGTTTAAGACCAGGTTTTCCATGGTCTTAATTTTGGCACTGCCTCCTATTTACGCTGCCCTTGTAAATAGGGGTCAGCGTCAAAATCAATACATGTTGCGGTGGAACGCCCTCTGCAACACCCATTGTCCTCCCCTTTCACGCTAAATACAGCATGAAAGGGTGCCTTATTTACAAGGCAGTGTTAAGTCACGTTAAGTGGCTTAACGCTGCCTTGTAAATAAGGCGAGGCCCCTATCGCCATCACAACGTCACTGAAAGTGATGTTGTGGTGGCGATAGGGGCTTGTAAATATGCCCCTTGGTTCGGAAACCTCTAGAGGTTAGGATTTTTTTAAGTGGCCCATTCTTTCGGGGTTATTAGGAGTTATGGTGGGTGGTCTGCCATCCACCAGCATGTTGGAGGTCATACCTTGAGCCAATGTGGCAGAATTTAGAGATCTCTGCTTGCCTGCTGCAAACCACAGTGCATTCAGAGGTGCCACCGCCACCATGATGGCTACTTTGAAGACATAGAAAATCTCCTGAGCAGGCGCCATGTTTCAGCTGGCCATTCAAAACTAACTCCCAAAGAGGGAGTTTGTATTTGAAAAACAAAAGACTAATGGCCCAAACACTCTGGGAATTTTCTCTCAGGGTATGGGGTTAATTTTTTTTTTCTGTTGGGGACACTAGGCTTTTCCTGGTGGTCCCCAACAGAGAAATGAATATGCAAGATTGCTTGCTCTGAATAGCGCAAATGGTGTGAGATATTTAGAACGATGGCCGGATATTGTTTAGAATATTGGTCTAATGTTTTCCACCAGGGAGCCCTTCATTGGCCTTATTCCGACAGTTCATCCAACTCTAAATTGAGAGGACGGACTATCAGTTGGGTGGACAGGGTACTCTACCAAGTTTGTGGCAGGGTGCCCTATCAACTAAACTCTAAATAGTCCCCTTACTACAATATTCCATTCTGGGCAATAGCAGAGCCATATTAAATGTCATGACTCTCCTGGAGGATGACAGGCTGTTTAGTGTTCTCAGCAAGAGAAACCTGTTTCCCATTACATGTGCAGCCACAACCATGGTTTGTAAATTCTAAATTAATCATTCATTTCAGATTCAGGTACAAGAAATATAAAGGAAAAACTCTAATGTTATTGGACCTACGATTCTCAATTACAATGTGCTCCCAGCTGAATCTACTACACAGCCTATCATATTAATAACACCTCTGTTTCCTTAAACCCTACCCGAAGTAGCTCCCCCTGACAAGTTCTCTATTTGTCCTATCACCAACACTTAGACACCTACCCGCAGAGTACACCTATTACCCTGCCTCTATCCAATCAACCCACCCCTCCCCTTGATCTACTGCTCTCCGTTCTTCATAATTCTCTCTATTGGTTTGGGGCTAGTTTTGTGTTATGTAAATTCACATACATACATTCAAGAATTCCCTGAAAACTGCCCTTTGCAAGGAAGCCTTTGACATTTTTTCAGACATCACCTGGCTCATGAGAGAGATTGAGCCCTACTAATTCCACAAATGCTCCACCAAGACCATAAATGAATAGAATCCAAAAGTTGCAGAACTTTGCCTTGTAACTGCCTTAACTTTACCTGGTATCATACATATGGTCCAGACACCCAACAGACCATCATCTCTACAATTCACTGTATAAGAAATGTACATGAATGGATGCAGACATCAGTCACTCTACCTACAAGTGCAGTTTACAACTAAATTTATAACACAATGGTTGACTCATTTTGAGAGATGGATATTAGTGAAGGATGATGCAAAACAAGTTCTGTACAATATATATAAATATGATGCAGTGACTCCATGAAATGCAGGATAGAAGTGCTGTGAACAGGAACTGGGGCAATAACTGACTGACAGAGAATGGAAGGACATTTTCACCAGGTCAGCAACTAGTGCACCCAGAGGAGCAAAGAAGGAAACCCTTATAAAGATAGCATTACATTGGAACTACACTCCAGCTCGAATCCATCCAGTGCTTAATTTGAGCCAATGGTTTCCGCTGCTCGGCACCGGCACTTAATTGTCAACACCAACCCTTGTGACAGTCTGCCACAAGGAGGGGCTGTCTGGCTAATTTAGAGATGACCGCAACAACAGTTAATTATTAACTCAATATACATTAAAAATGACTATTACCTGCCGCACAAGTCATCCTATGTAAAAATGAGATTAACATGCCTTAGTATTTTGGCAACCAAACTGAAGGAGATCACTTGTCCAAGGTACTTGAGGTTGCTTAGAATCACTGGATCAGAACAATGGAGCTGATGAGTGAAGCCCAAAATTGGGAAGTTATTAGAAATGCATAAAAGAAAAGTGGGTGGACAAGTTATGTTCTAGATGGGATAAGTGCAGTTATGGTAATCAAAAGGGATGGCGATGGAATGGGGACATCTTTGGGGATGACTTAAGGGTGGATATTATTGTTATTCAGAGTATGTTGATGTTAACCAGATACTGGTAGGCCTGGTCAGAATTTGTAGTTGCACTCGCAGAATTAGAGCAATTTGTCATCTTCACAGAGTTCCGGATAAATTCCGCCAATCGCCGCTTGGCATATTTGGTTCCCAGTTTGAGCAATGCATTGACAATAGGAACAATGTGAGGCTCCAGCAAGTGGACTGGCAGGCATGAACAACATTTGGCATCCCCAAGCATGATTTCCGGTCGCTACCAAGCCTTTCAGTGTGATTTCCTAACACAAGCGGTCATGGGAGTGGCGACGGTCAGAGGGCTGCTTCTCAGGTAGATTTGCAAATCAAGAGGCAGTAAAATCAACTCCACTGGCCACATGCTTTTGTGCACCACGCTTTGGCATTATTGCAGATTTTTCAGCGTTGAACACTCTACCGGTGTTAAATCGCATTCCAAGAGGCGCAACATGCATTTTTTCCACCCGTTGGTGGAACTCAGCAGAATCTTTCAAAGTTTTTGTGTAACTCCGTGGAATTACACTGAGTGAAAATCCATGAGTTCCTTCAACCGCTACATACTGAAGCAATACATTGGACATTTTTTGGCTCCTGATGGTCGGTGCAGGCTGTTTGTATTTTCTGATAATGATAATTAAACGATTTGACCCACAATTACATAATACAACAGCTAAACTTCACCCGCACCGCAAATAGTACTCACCACAAGATTTGCAAAGACCAAAACACCTTTCACTGTTACACCTAATATGCTTTGTTTTCAGGAACATGATGGCCTGTTATTACTGGCTAATTATTATTATATTTTTTATCCGCAGGTTTCTATGACGTGATATGGAAACTCAATGAGGCTGTAACTCTCTTCC
Source organism: Calotriton arnoldi (assembly GCA_963921515.1). NCBI lineage: Eukaryota > Metazoa > Chordata > Amphibia > Caudata > Salamandridae > Calotriton > Calotriton arnoldi. The sequence continues at coordinate 1,548,459 of CAWUFW010003980.1, forward strand.
AGCTTTTATTGAATTCATTTGCTGGCGAATTAAATATTAAATCAAAGTGAACTCTATCCTGAAAGTGTTTTGTGTTCTTTTGTGTCAGATAGTTGGAATCACAAGATTAATGCATGTTGTCACTTCTGAGATTCAGAAGACGCATCAAAACACACCCTGTTTATTACCTTGTATCTAATTATTTTATCATCTTTGATATTTTTCTGCTTCAATCACATTCTTTTCTTTTAGGTTAGTGCCATCATGCATGCATCAAAATGAGAACAATATGCAGTGTATTGTGTACACTACGCAAAGCACCATATTGACCCAACATCAAATATACAAGCAAATGGTTCAGAATTAATCTTATAGGTGTGCACAGTGAGGCATCTAGTGAGGAAAAAATTCCAATGCCTGGTAAATGATAGTGTATATATGTTTGGCTCGTTTTCACAAAAGCTTGGGCGTAATAACCAAAGCACTGACCAAAGCAGACAAATGCAAATGTCAAGAAGATCCCAGTGCTTTCAAAACCATCAACCCATATTTATTTTTGGTGATCAAGAAATTACATTAGGATAGCAGATAAGCCACATTTATTTGCACACATGCTAATAAGGGTGTTTAGTGGCTCAGTTTCATAAATGTTCAATGACAGCGATACCAATATTTCGTGAAGGAGTCAACTATAGATTTTCTATTACTAGTCCATCATCTTATCATCCAATATTACATTATTCAGTATCAAAGCAACTCACCAAAACATAAATTCATATAACAATGGAAAATAAACCAGTTCATGACAACTGGCTGAACAAAATTTATTTTATGCAGGTTGCCATAAACAATTTGACATTTTAATCCCCCTTTGTACCCTCCCTCATCATATGTAACAATCTGAAAAGAAAGACACAAACTTCTCACCAATATACAGAGCACAGAAAACCCCTACTGTCCGGTAATAAAGAACAAGTTACTTACCTTAGGTAACATCATTTCTAGTGTATAACTATTGTTTTAATGATTTTATTGCAAGTTCATTCAAGTAGTAGTAGAGAAAAAGATTTGTTTTTGTATAGAAAGAGGAACAAAGGCGAGGGTGAAGAAGAGAATAGGAAAAATAGTACAGAGAGGAAGGAACAAGAGGGAGAGGAAAAAATCAGGAGAAAGAACAATTAAGATTGTGATGAGTGCAAAGAGAGAAAATGAGTTAAAGGTAACCAGTATAGAACATATTTAACCTTTTGGAGTATAGCAGGAGATGATACAATATGTATTATAGGTTCACCAAATATAACATTCCACCAAGTAAGTACATTTAACTTAGAGAAATCTTTCCAACAAAAGAGTATTACTTTAAAAGTAATTGCAATAAAAAGATCTAACAATAGAGGTCTATTAGGTAAATTATCAATATGAGGTTAAAGAGAACCTAAGAAAACATTCTGCAATGCAAACAGATTATTACATTGAAAACTAGTTAGGCATTTAGACCAAACTAATATGCACAAAGCTTTACCATGGCAACAATTATATAACATATGAACCAAAGAGCCATTATAGGTAGAGCAAGGCCAGCATAAAGGAGAACTTGTCAAACCTTCTGGGGTAATAGACTTTATATATATAAAAAAGAGTGATCACATAATGTTAGCAGCGCTAGAAGTTTTGAATGGTTTAATTCATATTTTACCCCAAATAATAGAGGGAACGATATAGCTAAGTTGTCTTCCCATAACAGTTACAAAGTAAATTTAGATCTAGTGGAATTTGGATATAATAAAGTTTATAAATGAGAGCAGCCTTGGGAATAGAGCCATGTAAAAGTGTATCTAGAAATACATTTGATACAGGTGGTAATGGGCAGAAGTCATGTGGTACTTGGAGAAAAAATGTGATTTGAGGAGCAATTTAAATTATACTCCCCTAAAAAAGAGTCAGGTAATTGATAATTTGTTTGTAAATAAGCAACATCTACAATACAATTATCTTTAACAAATTATTGGGCATAAACAATACCTTTGTCTTTTCAGTGTTTAAAATAAAATGATCTGTGCGTATATTAAGATATTTATTATACCAAATGGAGGAACACAAGAAACACTGTTGGAATGGAAATTTATCAAAGAATATTCTATTTAATAAAAAGCGTGAATACTTTAAAATGGGAAAAGTACAATTTGACATATGAACAGTATCATTAAAAGCGAAGTAATTGAATAGAGAATGTTTGAAAGTAATCCAAATTGGTAAAGGTTGATCTTGGAAGTCATATGTCATTGCACAACACTGTCTAATTAAAACAGAGGAATGATACAATGATCTTGGTGATAGGAATATGTTTTTTTTATTATTCCATAAAAATGTTCTACAAAAAGAATCAAGTTATTTAAAATAGTAGTTAGGGATTTTAAAAAGTTAACATGGAAATAGTGTAGAGGATGTGTGGAACAATCATCGTTTAATACTATCGAACCTTCCCCACAATGATTTAAACAGTAGAGACCTAATTAAGAGTAAGGTTTGTATTTTGTATTTTAACATAATAAAATTTTGAGTTAGGGGCTGATCACGAGTCTGGCATTTTGAAGGCCTCCAGACTCGCGAGGGCATAGTGGTAGGGGTCCAGCCACTGCCACACCGGCGGTCCGACCGCCCAATTATGACTTCGGCATTCGGACCGCCATTCTACCGCTGCAACTTCCGGGGAACCGCAGTGGTATGAGGGCCGCAATATGCTTGGTGGTGCCCTGAGGCACTGCCATTCATATTACGACTTTCCTCACTGCCAGCAGTGTCACAGAGGTTCTTCCTCTATGTTACTGCTGGCAGTCAGGAAAGAAAGGGGGTCCTACAAGGCGCCCTCCTGCCCCTGTGCCTGGGGGTGTATTCAGGGTGTGCCCCCCTGTCTGTATGCTCCCCCAGTTCCAGGACAGCATGCACTTTACAGTCTGGTCTACTGCCCTGCATTTCGAAGGCTCTCCTACGATTACGAGCTAAAATCCGGCGGGCAGTGTGCAGGCGGCTTTGGCGGTCCTGAAGAGGGGGGGCAGTGTGGCGGCTCTCAAGTGCAGGCCTTTCCACCCTTTAGATTACGATGACGGTTTCCAACGTGGTTTCCATGCTGGCCTGCCTGACAGAGAAACGATGTCTTTGGGGGCCCCCAGCAGGGCCCCCTTGGGTGCACGGCCTCTGGTTGGTGCCCCCTTGTTGATCCCTGCACCTTGTAGCAGGCACCTTGAGGTCCTGCCACCGAGTGCAGGGATGAACCGCACCTCCCATTTCACTATGGGAGCTTGCATTACGGCCGTACTGCATGCTCCCATAGTTAAATATAGGACTGCAACCAAACAGTGACCGGTCGCATCCTAATCCGGCTTTCGGGACCGCCGACCGGGTGTTGGCCCATCCCGTGACTGAGTCAGTGTTGGGCGGAAGTGATTCCGCCCAACATCGTAATGACCCCCTAAGTTTATAACCTGAGATACTAGAATATAGAGAAACCTCTTCTTAAAATGGATCCAGAGAGGTAAGCAGATTGGACATATATTAGGGTATCATCGAATATGCAGATAATTTAACTACTAGAGCACCATGTTTAAAACCTAATACGTTTGTTTTACAATGGATTCACTCCAGGAAAGGCTCCAAACATGGACCAAATAACAAAGGAGTGACGGGAATCCTTCCATTGTGCCTCTATGTAAGTCAAAGTAAGGAGTAAAGCAACCATTCAAAAAAATACTAGCACACGGGTTCCAATATAGCAATTTGATGAAAGAAATGAATTTAAGGCCAACGCCATACCAATGAACAGTGGTAAACAGAAATTTCTCATTAATACATTCAAAAGCTTTGTCAACATATAGTGAGACGGCTGCCAATGGGAAGTTAACTTTTACAGCTAGGCTGACAATACTAGAGAAAATTCTACCATTGTCAGCAGCAAGTCTGACCCTTAATAAAACCAGATTGGTCAGATTTTACCGGAACGTGAATACTCTAAACGTGAAGCTAAGATCTTGGCAAAGATCCTGCAATTGTAATTGATAGTTGAAATAGGCCTATAATTCTTATAAAATCTAGGGTCTTTATCTGGCTGAGGGATTAAGGTTACTAAGGCTTCCATAAAAGAGCCACTAGCTTTTCATTAGAACTAAATCAGTTAAAAAGTTCTAATAATTTGGGAGCAAGAAAAGGAAACATGGATGAGAAGATTTCAATAGCGAACCCATTCGGACCAGGCACTTTTGCTCTCTTCAAAGACTTAATTGCTTATGAAACCTCCTGGAGTGTAATATTAACTCATAGCTCAGCAAAGGTATCTGTAGGAGAGGGTGATGTAGGAATAACATCAAAATATTTCTGAACATTGAATGCAGAGGGGGTATTGTCATCAGTATACAAGTTTTTTTTTAATGGAAGGATTGAAAAGAATCAGAAATCTCAGTGTTGGAGATTGAGATAGACTTATTCAATTGATTATTAATTGACCGAATAGCCTTCCATTCTGTTTTTATTTTAAAATACTTAGCAAGCATTTTACCAGCTTTATTCTGGTCCCCATGGTATTTAGATTGGATTTTAAGCGGAGTGTTATATGTATTAACAGTAGTGAGTTTGTTTTGGTCTGGTTTAGCTTTAATCAAATTATGAAGCATTGATGAGAAATTGTAAGTGAAATAAGTATGCTTAAGTGTCTTAAAGTGTTGCAATAGGAAAACATTTTGAGCACTTACACACTTTTTCCCTGGCAGAATAAGACATAGTGAAGGTAGAAAATAATCTTTAAATGCATCCTATTAGTGGCAATAGAAATGTCTTTACAATTATTAAAACGAAAAAATTATTTTATAAAAGTATTAGCTGCTATATTAAACTGAGTATCTGACAATAGAGACTTCCTGAATATCCATCCACCAGGTTTGGAGCTAATATTAGAACTATCTAAAGAAGCCAGTATCGGGGCATCATCAGAAATAAAAATACACCCAATTTCAGCAGATTGCAGACTAGGAGGTAGTGCTTTAGTAACTAAAATATAATCAATTCTGAACATTGTATTATGCACATTGGAAAAATAAAGAGAATTCCAAAATTATCAGGTTTGCATGTCCTCCAAACATTAAATAGTGGTCTGGAAGTAATTGCCGATTTAAATGTTTTTTGCGATTTATCTGGTTTGAACTTGTGTTTAGATTTCTTACCTGCAAAAGAGTGCAACAATTGGTTGAAGTCACTAAACAGTAATGGTATTAGGGTTAAAGACATCAGCAAGTTTAACCTTAATTTAATACCAGAATTCATGGTCAGATTCAACTGGGCCATAAACATTAAATAAAGTAATATGCATGTTGTCTAGAGCAACATTGACCAACGTGGTGTTCCATTAGTGTCATATTCAGTAGGAACAACTTGTAGCCGCAAAGTTTTATGGCAGGGATTAGCAACACCATCTTTACGATCAACTGCTGGAGAGAAAAATACTGGACCAACCCATTGGCTCTTCAATTTAACAGATTCAGAAACATTACAGTGTGTTTCCTGTAGAAAGGCAATTTGAAAATGAACTTTAGATAAGTGAGATAGTACCTTTTATCGTTTGACCAGCTGGCCAAGTCCACGAACATTCCACAAGACAGCGTTAAACATGTTTGATACATGGGAATAGGAATACAGGAACAAGGGTGACAAGCTGCAAAAAGGGAAAGGAGACAAAATAACAACATTGAATATACAAGACAAGAGATAAAAACAAGGGAACAAAGAGAAATCAAATATCATAAAAGTAGTCACAGAGAACATAGAGGAAAAGAAGAGGGAAAGTGAGAGAAGGAAATGCATAGGAAAACAGAAGAAAAAGCAGATTTAGATAAGTATCCAGATCTGAGTAGACAACTAGTGAAGAGAAGTATGAGACGCGTCCACACCATAGCAAGATTGACAGCAGAGAAAGAAGAAATAAAATAAAGATGAAAAAGAAGAAAACTTCAGCATAGGAAAAGATCAGAGCACATAAAACAGCTTAAGACTTCTGAGCAATAGTATCCAGTTAATGGTATGTAATGATCTGGAGAAACATTTTCAGTTTAACAGGATCATCAAAAGATTTAATAGCGGCTTTGTAGGTTATCTTGTATAAACAGGGATGTAGTATGCAATACTATATAATCAGATGTCTCATTTGAGGCCTCAAGGTGAGAAATTCCTTATGTATGGCATTAGTTGCATTGGAGATATCTTGAGATATGAACATATTATGAATATATTATAACAAGACCAGAGAAGTTGCCTTTTATCTTTAGCTGCCTTCAAGACACAAAGAAGATCTGAAAATTCTAGAAAAAGCATAATTATTCCTTGAGGTTTGGAAAAATGAGGATTAAGTTGACCTAAACGATGAGCCCATTGCAAAATAAGAGGAGGGGTGAGGGAAAAACAACCAGGAATAGTAGGAATTTCTTTAAGAATTCTAGATGATTAGGTCCCTCCAGAGCCTCTGGTAGACCATACAAATGGAGATCATTGCGACTTTTCCTGTTCACCAAATCACCAGTGTGAAATTTGAGTTTCAGGATCTCTTGTTCAAGTAGAGGACATTTTATAGATTTATCTTCAAGGGAACTAACAAACTGCTTCAACCATTTTACAATCCATCTATCTGCTGCAATTTCCCAATAGTGGCACACATTAAAGGCTGTAGGCCCTCACTTCATCTAGAACGGTATCCAAGACTGTATCGCTAGATGACATGATAGGTGAAGGAGAGTAATTCTTTACCTTTTTGAACAGATGTGGTGGCTTTGGCCCCAACAATTAAGTCCCTGGCCATTTTGACGTGGAGCACTGTAATGTGAGAGATTTTCGGAGTCTTAGTCTACCCATAAAATACAAATGGGAGTACCAAACACCTGTAGTACTTCGTGTAGGAGAACCCAATAATTTAAGAGGCAATATGCACTTCTTTGTGAGGAAAGAGGGGACCGGCAGAATCAGGCAAGAGTGCAACTCAAAATGGCAGCCATACAGAATTACCGCCCATTCAAATAAAGAGCCATGAAAAATCCATAAAGTGCTCCATGAAAGTTAGGCAAGAGAGTCAGAATAGCAATAAAAAGCAGACTTGTTGAGGGCTTCACAACCGCCCCATCATGGAGAGAAAGATGCAAGCAGTATCCTGCATAAAATGGCGGCTGCCCGTTTACCAACCAAGGATTACCGCAGGGCGACCATTGGACAACACCATAAATTAACAGAGATGGTCCCTCTTTGGCAGGATTAAGAATTAAATTAAGAATTTGCAGGCAGGACCAAAACAAGGTGTGAAAAGTCCAGCTGATGGCTTCAAAAGTAAAATAAACTCTGAATAGCAGTGGAGCTCACCACTCCGCTTCCATCTTGCTTGGCATGGAAGCCACAACCCTCCAGGTGGATATCTAACCACAGATTCCTCAGCTTTAGAACATTATCAAGCACCAGACTGAATGTAGAAAAATGTTCCTGCAATGTTACCGTGTGTCAGAAGGTGGTGCTATGTGGCTCCACGGTTACGCCGTACGGCCCCAGAAGTGATAGAGCAGAGCCGCATGGAAGTGCCACCCCTGCACGCTGACATTAGTTTCTTCCATCTTTCTCCTTACATGCTCTCAGAATTGGAGCATTTACAAATTGCCAATGACACACCTAAATCTGAGCCTTATTATTATGTTCAGGAGTCAACGCACCAAAATTGGAGGACAGTGAGGAATTTGCTGTTAGAATAATAAACACTATTGCAACAAATTCTAAAAACATGTGGGGTTCTGGAGAGTGGACCAAAAAGTCATGCAAGATCAGGTGAAGCAACCTTTCCGCCAGACTTGAACATCATGGCAGTAGTGCTTTGTGAAAGTATGAACCAATGCACATGTTGCAGTATTGCAGACGTCCAAAACCAGCAAGTGCTACAAAATGATCCTTTGTTTGGTCAATGTAGAAGTCCAGTGTGCTTTAAGGTTCGTGCAGATGGAGTCTCGTCTCCTCTTATAAAGGGTCCGAAGTAGGGAGAAAAGTATTGGCAGAGTAACTGATTGGCTGATGAGGAATATCACATTTTTGTAAGAAGGCCAGGCGAGTCCTCAGCACCACTATGAAAACATTGTGCAGGGAAGTTGTACCAAAAGCACCTGCAGTTCACTCATGCAGTGAGATGACATGATATCAATGAGGAAAACAGTCTTGTTCATCAGAAATTGCAACAAGCTACTGTGCAGTGGCTCAAAGGGTGTGCACATGACAATCATCGATACTAAATTTAAATCCCTTTGCAGCATAATGAATGTCTTTGGGGTAAACTTGTGAGTCAAATCTTTTATGAGATGCATCACAATCTGCAATTTGAAGGTTAATCAGGTAAACACAAAAGGCCAAAAGGGCTAACAAAAACTTTTACTTAGCCTACCACAAGGCCTTGTTGAGCTGATTAAAGAACGAGTAACAAAACCTTTATAGTTTGGCATGCTAACAGTCTGTGTGCCAAGTACCACACCAGGCAACAAATTTCTCCCAGCTTAGATGCACTTCATGGAAGGATGTCTGGTAACAAGGATGACATCAATCATCTCTGCCGGTATATCAAAAGCACTTTATCATCCCAGCTCAGTCTCCACACATGGAGCTGTAGGCTGTGTGTTGTTCAGACTGCAGGTCAGGTTGGCATTTATCTGCCACCACATGAGATCCTGTGCTCCTGAGCTATATTCTGTGAGATCTGGATGGAGTTGAAGACGCATCCCTGATACTGGACTGACTGAAAATAAAGGTTCCACTACACTGGTTGCCTTTACCATCTGACTTTTGGATGAGGAGAATGCACAAGGAACAAGGCACAAGACCCAGGATTGAGCCGTAAATATTGAGATAAAATATTCGAAAATGTTCAGGACTCACTGTAGTGGTGGAATGGCATTGAATTCCACTGTTTCTGGGCAGCCACAATAAAGGGCATCCTGACACATAGGTGTTACCTTGGCTCACTGACTGAAAGCCCCAAAAATGACTGGAGATCAGCCGGTATCTTAAATTGGTCTATGACTAACTGCGGCAAGCCCACTTTGAGTAGCCAGTCATCAAGAACCAGGAACACATGTATTCCTGACCTCCGAAGGTGGGCAGAGACCACTGCCATCATTTTCATCAACCCCTTAGGGGCAAAGGTTAGGCCTAAGGGGATCGCTGCAGGCTGGAAATTTTCCTACCTCACATTGAACAGTAGATTATAACTGTGGGAATACAGAACAGGCATATAAAAATACATGTTCTGGAGGTCCAGGGACACCATTCACTCTCTTGTATCCACAGCAGATAAAAGATGAGACGGAGTGAGCAATTTGAATCTCTATTTCCTTAAAAACGTATTCAGTAGCTGGAGGTCCAGTGTATGCCTTAATCCTTTGCCTTTCCTTGGCACAAGTAAGTAGCGCTAGTTGCACCATTCTCCTCAAATTGTGGCACCCAATCAATTGCACCCTTGGGCAGGGGAAGCATGGCTTCTTTCATTAAGATTTTGGAGAAATCTTCCAAAAGTTGCTCTGGTGTAGGAGAATGAAGGAGTGGGGAGGTGTTGAAAGGTAGGGTGTAGCCCTATTGAATATCTGACCCACCTGTCTCATGTGATGGATCTCCAGCCGGGGAAGAAATAAAGTATCCTGCCTCCCAATGGCTGGTCTTGAGACTGAAGTGCAGACTAACATGGCTTTGAGGGCAATACAGCAGGGGAATAAGAATTGAAGGAATGTTATCCCTGCTGGTGTGAGTGTCTTCGGTCGCTGCCACATCTTCATTTCAAAGAATGGGGTTTACTGTACTACAGGTTGGGAGGGCTGGTGTTATATGTAAGTCAGCCCCTAGAACTTTCTATGAATATTTGGTATTGTCAGTGAAACTGCTTTGCAAGAAATAATATTGTGCTGCGATGTGACTATCCTTAAATTGGTCTAGTGTCGAACGATCCTTCTTACCAAATAACCTCAACCCATCAAAAGGCATATCCATCAAGGACACTTGCACACACACTGAAAACTCATTGGATGGCATCCATGTCTGCCTTGTAAGTACTATATTGGTGACAATTGCTCTTGCTATGCTTTGTGTGGTGTCCACGATGGCACGCTGAATGTACTTGGTTGCGTTCTTGTCATATTGCACTTCTTGTGCCAATGAGACCTTGAGGTCACCATGGCTATCTGACAAGATCTCTCCAGCCATGTCTCACAATGCATGGGTGTACTTTTTCAAATGACACACTGCATTGAGAGATCTAAGGGTCAAGTCGGACTAGGAGATTATTTTCTTTTTAAAAGCATTTTGACAATCCATTCGGTGAGTTGGTCACAAAAGAACTCAAATTGACTTTACTTTTTTGATCCTAGAACTAACAGGCTTTCAGGTGTAAGGTGTCTAGTTAAGACATCCGGGTCAAGTTTATTCCACCTAGCCAGAGTTCGATTAATCGGAGGGCCAGAACATGTCTTAGTCATCATCAAAATTTCAGTACAGGGTTCATTAAATGGCAAGAGTGGTTTGGTTAAAATAGGCCTAGGTTGGAGAATTTCCCTTAGTAAATCTGCCTTTTTCTTAATATTAGGCTTCTAGGACTAAGACATATTTTGCACCTCATACCACTACTGCAAACAAAGAAATTTCTTCTGTTGGTACCACCGGTGGCCGTCTAGCTCAGAGATTGTGTCTAGTCCACTGTTAAATTTTGTACATCAAATAAAAACCACCATTAATGTAATGAGCGGGGTGTAAATTATCTGCTGGCTCGTTATCATCAGTATCATGGAAAAATTAGAGACAGAGAGTAATACTGGTGCTGAGGCAGAGGCCAAGAATTAGAGTCTGGTTGCATAGTAACTGGCTGGACTTTTGTAAACTCGTAGCGCAACATAGTCCTGGAGCGGGCTAACATTGGTTTGGGGTTGGAGACTAGTATCGGTTCTTGATCTCAGACCGTGCTGAGAGAGTCGGTGTTGGTGCCAACACAAAGGGAAATGGCCTAGGGTCTGGTTTGGCAGTCTGAAACAGTGTTGGTAAGAGATTCAGAGGGGGAAGTTGGCATCTGGGGAACACTCACTTTTGAAAGTCCAACTGGTGGTCCCTGTAGCTCAGTGGGGCTCAAAAGCATGCCAGAAGCATCTGGAAGTGCTTGAAATTTGAAATAGTTGCAATATTGCATCTTTGAAGGCTGCTGCCCTGGGAATTTGGGGCACGCCTATGCCAGATTTGGGACTGGATAAAATGTGGGTGACAGCAGAGGGTTAACATCTTTAGCTTGACTCCTACAGGCTTTCTTGCCAGCCTTCGAGTAGTGGGATTGGGTTGAGTATCGCTCTGCTTTTTGTTCTTAAAAAGCATTTTGTAATTAGACTTCCTAGAAGAATTTGACAGAGAAGCCTGCTTTTGTGTGCCCCATGACTTGAAGTGAGCGTGGAAGTTGTGCTTATACTGCAACCTTTTCTTATATTCAGTAACATAGAGCTTCACCATCCATTCCCAGATCACCTTCGGGTGCAGCAGGGCACATACATCATTACCAGAGCCCAAGCACCAGAAACATATGCAGTGTGCAATCATGAGAGATATCTGATTTCGACAGTCCCACATGGGTTGAATATTTAATCATTGGTGGGGACATTTTTCCTAGAACACTGTTGTAGAATAATAAAGTTATTGGAAAACTGATGTCCTACATCCAAATCAAAAGAGTGCAGAAAGAAAGGAACTGACATAACTGCACAAGGAAGGCTCTTATATGTGAATCTGCTGCATTACTTCCAGGTTGGTAGGAAGTTAGCATTGAGGCACAGGTCTCCACCTACCGGCACATGGGAGCATTGCTGGAAAATTTCTCCAGTTCCAGTTTTATTCCAGTCTGACATAGGGGAGTATCCAAAATGTGAGGAATCTGCAGTTAGAAGTGTCCATTAAAACTAAACCTTTCTCAAAGAGGCTGCAGATATATTATGATGTTCTCACTTGCACTGGCCCCTCTTTGGGTTGCATGGAGTAAATGAAGCACTTTCAGGGTCCTCCTGTGCCAATTTAGTTGTATTGACTATTAGTAGGAAATGAGTATTTCAGAAGGTAGTGTTCCCACTGTGGTTTAGTAAAACTTGTTGTAAAGTAATTATGTACAGTACTATGTCTCTGTACTTTTGATATAGTTTGCCAGTTCTAGATAAATACCTTGCTGTATGTAATCCTGTGTAATGATGGTACGAGGCATTGCAGGTGACCCACTTATCATTCTAACGCAGCAGGATATCAAACAGATGATATGCTTACAGGTATACAAAAGGCAAAATAATCACTAGTGTGGCACAATTCAGTTAGTTTTGCATTTATAGCACTCCATTGTACTTCACTATTGTATTAATATCACATCAAGAACAATGCAACCAGGTTATCGGACTTCTTCACAAAACAAGATCAGGTTTACGAATTAAAGATATTCTTGGCAAACTATGCAGTACATTAAAGTAGTTACCATTTACTGCACAGCCAACAATATTGTAGCCCACTGGCACTTGACATGTACCTGCAGATACTGAAAGAAGCACAGCAAATACTTTTTGAGTGCAGACCTTCAAGGACACTGTATGATGTGCAATGTCACCTGTATTAGGTGGGACTCAAGCATTCATTCACTTAGTGATACAGTTTTTGCATTCCTGCATTTTGGTCCATCACCGTGGATGGCAATGCTTCTCGTAATACGAGTAGATTTTAGACCTAGAGAAGTGAATGCCAGCAGTTAACTTTACTGTGGTGCCAATTTCAGTCAGGAGTGGTACAGCATGGATGTACTAAGCCAGTCAATGCACAGAGTACAGGAATACTCTAAATACTCTGAATTTTAAAAGGAATTTTAGCTGAACTAACACCAGCATTTAAGGTGATTCCAGTCTCATCTTAAATTGAAGTTACAGAGAATTCTGTGCTGTAGATGTTATGAAATCCAGATTGCACAGGATCTAATTGGTTATTTTTAACCCCGGGTGGTTAGGTTGCGCATGCAACTTGTGCCCCAAGTCTGGCCTGTCTATACGTTGGCGAGTTCGAAAAGAAACATATTTATAATGAAATGGCACCATTCTTCTAGAATGTAGCGGGCTGGTACCGCTACATAGATGATATGTTTTTTATCTGGGAAGGACCAATTGAACAGTTAGATGACTTTTTGAGTTGGTTAAATCTAGGAGATCCCAATCTTAGATTCACCTTAAATTATAGGAAAAAGCTTTCCTGGATATCTCAATTAAAGAATGAGATGGTTCTTTAGAGGTAGAACTCTACACTGAACCTATGGACAAGAACACATTGTTACATTATTCTAGTTTTCATCCTAAGTCCCAGAGGGACAATATTCCCTTCAGTTTCTCCGTCTTCGGAGAAACTGCTCAAATCTAAAGGATTTCTATAAACATGCTGATATCCTCAAGGACAAATTAAAAGATAGGGGTTACCCCAAGAAATTGATTACTCATCCTTTTAAACGCTAGATTTTATGATAGGGACTCTATGATAAACAAGACTAAAAGAAAGGAAAAAGAAATGACTAGAGTTGTTTTTGTAAGTCAGTTTTCCAACATTAGTAACAAAATTAAAAACATAATAAATAGAAATTGGCAAATTCTTAATGATGAGGAAGAGGTTAGGTTGGAAAAACCCTTTTTGCCTTTAAGAGGAATAGAAATCTAAGAAATGAATTAGTACACACATATAGAGAGGAACCACAAAACACGCAAAGGACTCTGAACAACACCCTAGCGATAGGTAACACGAGATGTGGGACCTGCAATATATGTGCCCAATGTGTACAAGAAAAGGAAATTAGCCATAATGGGGTACATTTATCTTCCAAAACCCTGAATAACTGCTGTAGTAAGAACGTGGTGTAACTACTACGTTGCCCCTGCGGATTGGGATATGTGGGGGAAACGAGTAGAGAACTACGCACTAGAATACACAAACACAAATCAGCTATTTGGACAAAGAAGCCCAATGCCCCTTTGGTGGCACATTTTCAACAACAGGGACATAAGGAACAGGATATCCAATGGTTCATTTTAGAAAAGATTACCATTGGAAAGAGAGGGGGTAATATCAACGATAAATGCAAAGCTACAGAACAATGGTACATATCCGTCCAAACTAAACACAATACGGAATGGATTAAATTCCAGAGAAGAATGGGACCGTTTGGTCAGATAGATCTAAGAGAATTGGCTGACAGTATATGCTGGATATTACTCACTATATCATTATGGTGGGTAGGTTGTAGTAAATTTAAATTGTATCCGTTTAGATACATGAGCCTGGATTTTCGTGTTTACACTACATTTACAGGAGTATGCCTGACTCTTGGAGAATAGGATATTTTTCATTCTGGTGTACGGTTAGAACATGAATTGGATTTATCTGAGCTGAAGTGGATGATGCCATTGTTGTACTGAGTACCACTGAGTTAACATATGGATAGATTGTAGTAAAGTACATGTTTGATTATATGGCCGTTTGGATACTAATGGTTTTTAAACATAGCCCATAGATGGTGATGATTCCAGTATTTTATTCTGAGTACAGCAGTCTACTCGTATGCCTTTAGGGTTCATGTCGATAAGAATTTGACAGAGCACCCATGATATGTATATGGGAGCTATATAGTTCATAAGTTGCTACCACTCCATAGAGCGATAGCACCGTACAAAATAATTTTTTTATATATATAATGTTTACTTCTACCATACCTTTTACTTCAGTTAACCGTTAACCGTTAACCGTTAACCGTTAAACAAACAGGGCTCACACCATTCCAAGATGGCGACCACTGTGTTTAGAGTTAGCTCGACACATTAAGTCACATGACAACGAACCTCAGCATTTAAACCGCGCTGTGAATTTGGCTGGCGGTTTCGCCACAACACGGAGGTTTCACCCCGTCAGACTGCGGATAGCCGATATACTTGAGGTAAGAAGTGCTGGCAGGTTCGGTCCGCTCTTTAATACTTTTGGAGTTTTTCCTTGAGGGAGAGAGTCCGTTTTGCCATTTCGCCCTCATTAGATGTGTTGACAAGAGAATGGTGAGAGCTTTCGCTCTTGATAAATCTTTAAGACTCTTGCAGCTATTAAGGATGGTGAGAGCTTCTGTTCTTGATTTAATCGTTAAGATTCTTATAGCCATTACGGCTTAGAGGGATACAGCCCGCTTTGTCCTTTTGCCCACACAAGATGGGCTTATAACACAATGGTGAGAGCCCCACCGTTTTTTCAATTGTGGGTACCTCTTTTTAGTTGTTTCGTGTTATCGCTTATATTCAACTAAATACCTAGATTTAGGCCGGATTTTAGGCACTAATATGAGGGGTTTCCCCACTTTTATCTCATGGTATTATGATAACCATGACTTACTGACCTAATAGGTATATATAGAAACCCTTTACACAAATAAGTGAAGGAGGGATTGTGGTAGCAAATGGGAGGGCAGAATATTTAGGTTTACGCAAAACTTATTGCTCTTATGTTATAGGCAACAGTGGCTTCACTGACTGGTAGGAGGTGTATCGTCACTCACTGAAATCTATTAAAAAGTACTTCCTCCATCTAAAATTATTGCTGTGGAACCTATCTTTTTACCAATTTGAAGGTAAATTTTGTATTGAGAACATCTTTATATGTATCGTATTATGAAAATTGAAGTTCTATTATCAAATGAATTTCGGCACCCTCTCTATCCATTGCTGTAGGTGCTGTACCATTCTTCATATTATTTCTGTGACAGTTGTTGACTGCAAAACAGATACAGGTAACTACTATTACCTAGAATTGTCTCTATTGGGATTGAACTATACAACATTTAGGGCTATTTTAATGAAATATGTGGCCTTATTTGTAGGTTTATGTGGAGCCATACGAAGGGGCATATATACATCAATATTTACCTCCATCCTCTGAATATTCAAACTCCTTTGAGTCTGCCTAGGAGTTTCTGCAATTGAGGAATAAAGGTATTCTCATAACAACACCTAAGGGTGACACCTCTCTCTGAGTGTGTACTATTAATTTGAATTTGTAAATATATGTGTTTTTGTAGGACCTTCTAAATATCACCAAGATATAAATGTTTCTCACAGTGGGTGCCAATAGTAATGTGTAATGTGTAATTTTCTATTTTCTTTTTTCTGTATATTGTTTAGAGAATAAATTGTGGCTGGGAGATATCGCTTTTCCTGAAGAAGGTGGCCGTCAAATCCTAGTACCCACTGAAACGCGTCGATGCTTTACAGATTTGATACACTAGATCTTTGTGACATTTGATAGTATATGAGAACCAAACATAAAAAATAATCCGACTAAACAAATGATTTGTTACTGACTGGTGTTCTTTTCATGATAAAATTGTCTAATGTACTCTCCCGCTTTGTTTTCTGTTTGATGAGGGTTTAGTAATGATGATATATTTTGTCCTTTAGTGATTACGTGAATACTAAATATGATGTATGTTTTTTATGCTCTTTTTTTAATAATGTTGAAAAATTGTTGATTTTAATAATGAATTTTTCTGTACTGTGATTTTAAAGAATACATAATAAATTTTCTAAAGAAAATTGGCCGGCACTGTGTATATATTTACACACTTCAGTTCATATTTATGTTTTGGTGATATTGGTTGATCCTCTGTTTGTATGTATGAGAGTTTAATTATTTAGTTTCCCAAAGGGGGTTTTACTTTATGATTTTTAATCATGGATGTTGACCAGGACAATATTAGTATGGAACGCTTACTAGAAGATCTAAACATAGATGCTGATCTGAACATCTCTAGTGGACTTAAAAATAATTCCAAGTGGACACCGACATTGCCCAGTGATAACACAATAGATATTTTATACAAATTGAATTTAATGACTTGAATAGACATCTTGACAAGAAGAACAGTCATAAGAATAGATTCAATGATAATCTGACTAGAGAGGAACGTATAGCTTTGGATGAATTGAAACAGGATAAGAGTATCACAATAAGAGAAGCAGACAAGGGGGGCAACATTGTTATTATGAACCCTGAGGATTATAATCAGGAGATCTTCTCACAATTGGCAGATACTACCTGCGATGAGAAACTCAGTAATAACCCCATTGGCCCATTGACAGATAAAATTAACACTCATTTAAAAGTGTGGTTTGACAAATCTCTGATAGATCAGAACAAATTCATGTATTTAAAGGTTGTGAGGCCCAGATTCCTGTGTATTTATACATTACTTAAAGTTCACAAAAATCTGCTGTTTCAACCAGGTAGACCTATCATTTCCAGCATTATGGGACCCACCAGGGCATTGTCTCTTATTTCTTCAGCCACTGGTTAGCAATCTCCCATCCTATATTAGGGATACCAAACACATTCTGATCTTACTATCGGATGTAGTATAGGAGGAAGGGATGATTTTAGCCACACTTGTGACAGCTTCGTATACTAGCATCAAATCAGAACTAGGGATACTAGCAGTCAAAAGATACCTGAGCACCAGACCAGCAACACAGTGGGAACACGTGGAAATGTTACTCACCATGATTGATGTTATTCTTTCAAATAATGTTTTTCTTTTCAGTAAAGAGTGGCATAAGCAGATACATGGAGTTGCCATGGCCTCCAGATTTTCACCATCCTACGCCAATCTCTTTATGGGATGGTTTGAGGATGAGTGGATCTGGGGTCCAAAGGGAACCAAATGCTACGAGTCTATAATTTATTGGGAAAGATACATTGATGACTGCATTATGATTTGGTCAGGGTCAATGGATAATTTGAAACTATTTTGTGAACATCTGAATAGTAATGACAAGGGCATCAATTTCATGTATCGCTACAGTATGCAAGAAATTGAATTTTTAGATGTGGTGCTGTATATTGAAGACAACCAGATAAAGAGCAGATTACATCGAAAGCCAACTTCATGCAATGCCCTGTTGCATGCTAACAGTGCGCATCCAAGACACCGGATTCAAGGAATTCCTTATGGTGAACTGGTCAGGGCGAGGAGGAATTGTAGCAATGATGGAGAACATAAAGAAACGCTTTAGGGCAAGGGGCAACAATACACATATTATTAAGAAAGCAGAATGCAAGATTCTAAAGGTCAAAAGATCAGACACACTGAGACAGAGGCAGTATAAGGATAAAGTAACAATGAGAATAAGAATGATTATAGATTACAATGACATGTCCAAGACATTGAGGAAGAGCATGTATAAACACTGGCATATTCTACATTCTGACAAGACTCTTGAAAAATGCATAGCCCATGTTGCTAGCATCATGTACAGACGAGGGAAGACTATAAGATCACTACTGAGCCCGAGTTATCCAAGAGTCAAACCACCGGAGACTTAGCTAACCCAAATATCAAGAGGGTTCCATAAATGTGGCAATTGCGGTACATGTAGATTTGCAATGGACAAAAAGAAAACTTTTTCAGGTGCGGATGGCAGATCATATGATATCAGATACAGTATCAATTGTAATATTAAATATGTGATATATATTTTGGAATGTAAATGTAAACGTTTATACATAGGCAGTACGATTAGATCCTTCACAGAAAGGATCAATAAACATGTGAGAGCTGTGAAACACCAGGATACACGATATCCAATGGCTATACACATTAAGGATTGTAATTTGCAGGGCCCCCACAAACATTTCACCTTTTGTGGCATTGATCATGTTGAAATGGACCCGAGAGGGTGTAACAGAGAATTGTTCTTAAGACGCAGTGAAGCTACTTGGATCATGCGTCTGAGAGCTGTGGAGTATGGTTTGAATATCGATCAGGAATTACAGTACTTTCTGGGTAATTAAACACACTTATACATGCATCTAATGAGCAAAATTATGTTTTGATTATATCTTTCATGTATACATATAACACTGTGACTGACTGTATTATGTTTCCGAATGTCATTTGTTGTTTGGTTTTTAATATAGCTGCGTTTTATTGCATTGGAATTCAAGATGCATACATAGGCTTTGTGTGTATATTCCTCAAGCATATGACTTAACTACATGAGCAAAGTTATTGATGGACCCATGGAATTCTATCAGATTATTGAGCACCAGTAAGAGGGGATGCAGTGTAATACCATAGACCATCATCGAGCAGGGTACATCCATTTGTGGTACTGTTGGCCCCAATTGTGAACTTAACGTGCTAATTTGTGGACATTAGCATTGCTGGCTTCATAGTTGGTGCTTCCTTACCTTAGCAGGGTTATTTCTTTACTGCTTTCTATGAGCAGACATATTGGATAAAGCGTATACTACCTTACATGAAAAGGGTTTATTCTGGTCTCAGGTATAAAATTGTGAAATTTGACCCTTTCAATATGGTGCCCATTCGGACACGTCAGCTCAGAGGTTTCTGACTTTAATATAGACGGGACCTTCTTGTATTAGAATACGCACTGAAATTGACATTAGCACACCTTTTTCCAACAATATGGGTTTCACTGCAGCCTTTTCGTTATTCCGTGTGCGTTTTTCCGATGTATTTACCTTTACACTCTAATATAGAGAGCTCCATTATTGCGCCCGTGTTGATATGGGTCAAACAGGATACGTGGTCTAGTATTCCACATCCTCCTTCTATATTACGGAGTATGCGTGTCAGCCAGTCCGGATTTTACACGGCGGAAGATAGAGAGCCGTCAGGACGCGTATCGGCGTCCGTAGCATTGGTGAGATTATTGTTTGTGATGATACAACTAAACTAGTGTTTCTCTCCTACTTGAAACCATTTGACATAGACAGTTTTTTTTTCTCATTCTTTGCAGTTCGCAACTATTTTGGGCTTAATACATTGCCCTTGAGTCCTTCGATTCCTGATGGCAAGACGCAGATCGGCGTCCTAGTCAGGTAAGACTCCAGCTCGTGTGGTTTTTATTTGAGATTTACCATAGCGATTTTGTCCCCTAGATTTTATACCGTTTGAATCAATGGGTTTCTTGTGTGGTTTAACGTGTCTTTCGGAATGTTTATTTCATTATGAATTTTGCATTGAGTCTAATTTCTTTCCTTGATGTCGTAATAGAGAGTGCCCACCTGATCTGCATTCTTTACTCTGATTGGATTATGTTTGGCAATGTCTATTAGTGAGCTATCTAGTGTGTCAAAATTGACATGGACTTTATTTCATTGTATTTTAGATTGCAGTAAGCATGTAAACATATGGTGCACTTTGAGATTGTGAAGATATTTGGAACTTTGTTCCTTCTTCTTTTCATTGACCTCATATTGGGCAACTCATATACGGATAATTCTTTTGGAAGCTTTATGGGGACGTTCAGGTGAGAATGTCTCTTCACTTCTGTGCTATACTCTGAGATAGTAATTTCACATATGCATACTAATATAGGTCATCACTCCATTATAGAATTTGGGATTCTGATGTCCAACATCTACTGGCCGGGACGGAAGTATAACCAGCATAGAGGTAGGAATTCTATAATAAATTTTGGACTCTTATGCTAGTGGGGTGTATACAAGCAGTCTTTGCAGTTGGTTATATTCATATATATTTGTTCACCCTAATATATAGGTATTAGAGTGCTTCGACATACGAAGACAGGTATGAGAGCAGTCTTTTTCATATGCGAATTTCTAAGCACATGATCATATTTGGAGGTACGGTAATGGACCCGTGTGCGGGCCTGTCGTTTCATTCACTCACATGAAAAGTGTTATGGTTAATTGCACCGCGTCGTGTGATGTTAATGCACAAATATATACAACATATTCCTTTTGTATAGGCACAGTATTCCTTGAATTATTGATCCGGTTATGCACTGATCCAGTCTCACAGGGCATTATACACCATTTAATTTGATGGATGGTTTTGGTTTCCACTTCACACAATGTATAGTGTGTGCTGTTCTTCACACACTACAATTGTTTGTATATTATTTTCCAGTCCTGAGGAAGTCGTGGGTTATTTCCCCAATTGACAAAATCCATGTTGGCTGGATAACAAAAAGAAGAAAATAAAGATCAAGAATATCCGATTTGAAATGTGTTCTATTATATGATTGTAATAAGTTGGTAATTGACTTGTGCTCGTGGAGTGTATATATTCAGATTGATCCTTTTAGGTCGCATTGAAGGGGTTTGCATGGTTTCCTCTCCCTGGGAGCATCATGTTTAGATACACATGGTTCTGACGTACCCGTAAATAGTGAGTGCCAATCTCACACGGTGTTCCATCATCCACAGTGAAGCATACTCTTTTGCAGGCTAAGGTGCATAAAAGACTGGACAAAAAGTGTTATACAAATCAAAATCCAGTAGGCAAATAAAGTAAAAAGGGGGGAGACATTGGCTCCTGCTGCAAGTGTAAAAAATATTTTTGAGTTATATAGTTGTTTGGTTTGTTTAATAGTTACTCACATAGTTTGTTAATATAGTTGTTGTAGTACTGTATAGTTGTTAAATTGTTTTGTTGTAATAAAAAAGTTTAAAGTTACTTTAGATTTTTTTGCTTGATACATATTATAAATTTCAATTTCATTATAGTAGTGCAATATTCACCAAAACTGTCAGTTTCATCCTTAGGAACTGTAAATATGCTGCTGCATGTATGTGTATCTCTGTGGTAGTATCCACATCTGTTGTTCTAGAGACACTTGTTAATGGAGAAGGCAATTATTTTATTATGGAGCCATGGTGACTTGTCATTCAACTGTGAGGTGTTAGTAGAAATATCAGTTATTATCCAAGCTGCAGTATAGGGACCTCTGATAGAAGACAGCGGTATCGGCACAAAGAGCAGTGCATCTTCATGCTCTAATACAGACTCCTATCACCTGCTGTGCACACAGTATTACATATGACTGTCACTATTGTTGGATGTCTGAAAGAGAGGGGATTATGTCCCCACAATAAAGTATGTACACCAGTTGTACAAGCCACAGTTTTCAACAGAGGATACTCCATTTTGTACTGTACTATGCACATTCATCACTATGAAAAGAGATATGCGCAGAGAGAGCAGTCTCTACCCACAGTCTGCTTTGCACATATCTTACTCTGGAGAGATGTCTCGGATGAGAGGGCAGTTTCTATACCATAGTGTACATAGTTTTTATGCAAGAGAGACTTCTCAGCATAGGTAATTTCATCTCTACAGCTTAATTGTACATCTGATCTGTCATCCTGGGGAGAGGTGTGATCAGAGATGTAAGCCCCTTTTCACAGTCTAATTTGCACACCCATCATCCAAGAGACAGGTCACAGGAGAGGGGCCAGTCTCTCCCCACACTGTAGTACGCAGACTTATCAAGTAAGACAGATGTGTCAGCTAACAGGGCAGTACCTCCCCACAGCCTGCTTTGTATACCTGTCAGCTTGGAAAGAGTTGTAAGCAGAGAGGGAAATGTTTCTGACAGCCTATTACAGACACTTCATACCCTGGTAAGATGTATTAGCAGACAGGTTGCTCCCTTCTAAGAATCCACTGTGTATCCCTGTTGCTCTAGGGAGAGATTAAGGATCGATTTCTGCTAACTTTGATTTTGCAAAATGCGTCTGCCACCAAGGTTAACTTGGTGCTGACTGTGCATGATAAGTTTTGCAAATGGAGAGATAAAATACGCAAAAGTGTATAAATTCAGGACAGAATTATGAAGACTTTACGCTACCGCAAAGTGGGCTAAGGCAGTGCAAAGTCATGATAAGCATTTACTTCCCTGAGAGGATTGCTTCTACACTTGAAAGTTGGCTTTAAAGTAGAGCAAATATTTATTTGCACTGTTTTGTGCTACTTGGCATCACTGGGCCATTCCGTGAGTGATGGTGGGTGTACCCAACGCTTCCACCTATGCTTTTTGATCTAAAGCCATATCAACAAAAAGATTGTAAGACCAGGCTTTGCATCAAAAATACTGCTACCTTGAGGGAGGTGCAAAGTCAGAGAATTATTTAATTTCTTCCGCCATTTTACTAATTGCATGCTTATTGCATTGTAAAGCACACTGAATTTTGTAATGTACTTTAGAGCAAAATCTATAGTAGATAGCACACATGATTGTACACTATTCTATTGTATTCCAACATTTATATAGCATTTACTACCCCTATGTGGGGCACTGAAGCACTTGCCTACATGGGTAACATGCTACACTGTGTATGGTGTGTGGTTGTGAGCTGGCTTTCCTTTGATCCTGTGTGGGAAGTGTTTCCATGTTGTGAGTGATGACCACCGAGGTGCGGTTATCGTATTATGGGACGCAGGACTTTGCCACGCAGGACTTTGCCATGTGATGGGTGAACAAGGGTGAGTGACAGGTCCTCAGTTTATGGCTTTCAGTAAGCTGCAGGCTTGGAGTAGCTCCACCCGTACCTTCATGGCATTTCTTATATTGATAGTCCCCTTAGCTGGTTACTGCACTGGATTGTCCATTCTGAGATATTTTGTTTAAGGTTTAAGGTCCTGAGCAGGCATCGGTTAAAATGAAAAATAGTGGAAAGATCTGCTGGGATGAACATTGTTAATATCATCCAGTATCTGATTGTCATTGTGAGATGTCAAATGTGTTCGTAGTGTGTAGCTTGTTGGGACCTTCAGTGGTGAATTAAGTTAAAATCCTCCATTGGCCAGTGGCTTGTGGCACATCTCTACAGTTTTTTTTTAAACAAGTTTTAGTGACATTTAATGAAATCATGGTCATCAAGAGGAAGTTATGACAATATTTAGTGGTAGTGAGGCAGAGCATATGGGGCTACTGGACAGCAAGATACAATAATAAAGAGTTTGGTCTCTTGAAATAACAATGCAAAGTCCTTTTAGCAGCCCAACCTCATGATCATAGTCATATGGAACTGCTGCTCAGCTCCCACAACATGCAGCACCCTCCTACCCACCCAGCTCCCAACGTGGCTACACCCTGCCACGTATTGCCCCCCAACATGGGGTGCCATTTCTCACTTCTATCTCAGTCAGTTTGTCATGCCGAATCAGGGGTATAGCATTGTACTGTATAAGGCACCAGCCTCTGAACTTGCCAAAAGTTATATTTAATGAGGATGCAAGCCCCTTCCAGAGTCAGAAACAGCCAGGGGGTCCCCAATGATCTTCCAGACGAAGGGGGATCAGGGTTCTGCAGGGCATCTACCAACGACTTGCAAACTTGGGCTACATCTAATGAACCATGGCACCGCTGAGCCTCCCTCAGCAACACTGCACTCTCATAACTCGCCCATCTCTCCAATTCTCGCTTCCAAACCTCCACTGGGGAGCTCTTGGAAATTTCCAGTTTTGCGTGATCTCTCTCTTTGCTAAAATAAAGGTCAAACCTTGCAACCCACTAGTCGCCTTATTCTTAGCTGTATGCGGGTACCAATGTAGTAGGAAATGGGCAGGCATGCATGGGACTTCTCCCTCAGTCACTATTGTTAAGATCCTTGTATTTCCTTCCAATAATGGCGAGGCTCTGGGCATGCCCAAAATATGTGATGAAACTCGGGCCCCCACCCACTTCACATCTCGGACATTTCACACTTCCATGGCAAAGTGTCTGACTATCCGTCCAGGCGTGAGATATGCCCTATGAAGTACATAGAAATTATTAACTTTAAGCCTGGCGTTCCTGTAAACCTTAGACATGTGTTGTAAGATAGTCCCCCAGTCATCTTCCAGGATGGGAATCCCCAGATCCCCCTCCCACAGTCCTCTAAGGGCCTACAAGCGTAGGGTTACCTCACTCCGAATCGTCCTATAAAGACAAGTGACCGCCTTGAAGGTTCCCGATGACGTAACCAAATATTGGCAACTCTTGGAATGGGTGGGTCCCGAGAGGCCCCCCCGCCAATGTTTGAAGATGTCCCCTTTTACAGTGACATAGAGGAGGAGCTGGCCCTGCGATAAATCATAACGGGCAATAATAAGCAGGTAGGTACCCCCCATCCAAACAAACAACCAACTTGCATGCATTTGTGGGTGAACCCACCAAAACTGTCAGGAAAATCGGAGGGAGGGCTAAAAAGGAACGCGTCACCCAGCCTCCCCCCAGACAGTCAGTAGTAAATAGTAAAGAAATGGAATATTGTTCCCCCATCCCCCTAGGGCCCCCTCTTATCCCCCCATCTGTGTAACATAGGGATCTCAGCAAGCATTTCACAATAGTCACACCAGGAGCTCCAAATTATATCATCTGCCGTGCCCGAAGTAACAGCTGGTAAAGCATTATCAGAGTTCTCATCTGAGCTGGCATCCTGGGTCTGATCAGATTCCTGAGCAGTGTCCCCATCCAGCAAAGAGGAGGCACATCCCTACAGTTATTCTATGCCTGTTCAGTTGGTGATGGGTGGTTTATTTACTGTGGACTGATACAGAGCTGTGTAATGTACATGACACGTAGCATTTTTCTCTTACGTGAGTATAAGAGTGTCGAGCAGGAAAGGGGAATTATTATGCCGCATGTATGAAGTTGTGATCTTTGAATTGATGTGTGGGCAATATTCAGAGATACAATAATAAGAATTAAGGCAAACATGCATGTGACTTACAGTAGGCTGTGTTCAGAGAGAGGAGCCATGCAGAGGAAGGAAAGGAAGGAGAGAGTCATTCGAAAGAAAAAGGAGAGTCACTAATCGGAAGTTTTAAATCAAAGTTAGTTATTCATGTAGAGTTTGATGAAGATTGTGGAGGTTTCTTGAGATTGCATGCAAAAATGTAAAAATAAACAACATTATTTGCATGTGTTGCAATATATCTGTAGGCCATGAGAACACCAGTACCCACATGCACCATCAACACCCACTGGTAAATAGAATATAAATAAATATGGTTTCAATATGCTAGAAAATGCAATGGAAGGAAAATGAAGAACAGGAATGTTGGATAGCAAATGTTTGTGCTAGACATGCAGTCCCCCTTCCCGTCTCAAGATCAGGGCAGGATTAAGGAGAACAAAGTCTGTTTTAGTGAGTATGTTTAAAGTAATGCTCCTCAGGTCATATAGCGCTGGGGCTGTTTCTAATCTGGAGCACCCACAACATTGGCAGAACTAAGAATGAAGTTTAGGATTTTGCATCTGGCTGTCATTCAGCCTTTCTGTAGTAGTAATCACAGACACAAAATTATAAGCCATGCCTAGAACCTTCCTCACTTGAGCAATAGAAGTTGCAGTCCCAACCCTCACACCTACCATCTACCGAACTTGCAGTGTTAGCAGTATCAGCAGCCCACATGGAATTTCTAAGAGGAGTCCTGTATCCATTCTTTCTCACTTCAGTGTCTGGTCCCCATCCTCAACCATAGCAATGCCGACAATACACTTCCACTGTCTGGGGAGGTGAGTGCATCTGTTACTAGCAACATGTGGCTACGTTTTGCAGAAAGCTCTTTCCTTATAAATGTATGTGCTGCTCCCTTTAACCCTCATCTCAAAATCAAATTCTGCATTAAAACGTCTCTGATGCACAGGCACCTGGAACTCACATTAGGCAGTGCAGGACCAACCATCCCCCACCCCTCCCCCCCCCCCACAGTCACCCTTTTAAAAGCGTTATAGTCAGTGCTTAATTTGTAAAACAACAAGTGTCTGGCCCAAAGTTTTGCACAGAAGCCTACAGCTGGAGATACGGATTGTTTGTATGCAGAGTACAAAGTCTCCATAGTCTTGATTCCACCGAATGCCTATTAATCCACCACAGACACCCCACTGCCTCTTTATTTCACTCTCGCAGGTTCTTTTTCATCTCTGCCCGTTTCCTTTGTCATGTTTTTGCAATCTTTCTATTCATCCTTATTTCCCCTTTGTGTTTTTCTCTCTCTTGCTGGGGGTCAAAGTCTGAAGAGGAAAAAAAAAGTGATGGTTTCCAAAATTAAGTGCCACCTGAAGCCACCAGCTCAAATTAAGCACTGTTTTTAATATATTTCAACTTCCCATGTCCATTTGTCTGAAAGGTGGTAGAGCCAATAAGCTCAATCAGCTACACAACCCAATTAATGTATTCATTGATACATCTTAGAACAAAATGATTGCACTGAAAACATAAGTAGAAAAAATACGCAAACTGCACAATAGTTAAAACAACTGCATCTTTTTTACATTGATTTTTGTGGTCACAAACTTGCAGCTTCCCAGGGCTGTAAGTAACATGTGTTAAACAAATCAAGAGGCCTCAGAGCTATTGACCAAAACAATAAATGTGCCAGCCCAAACGTAATAATGTAGCCTACTTATGGGGAGCCCTGAAGGCGAGTAGGCTTGTTTGTGTAAATAACAGCAGGCGACATGGCCTGATGTGGAACGAATACAGTTCACATTCACAGACAGATTAATCATTGCATGTTTATACTCACGGCTTGTGATTTGAATTCAGTAGATTATGCACTCACCACTAAGAATTTGTAGTCACAAAGATCATGGTCAGATATGTACCATGTGGTTTGTGCACTTAAGACAAAGGCCGGCACTCACTGCAAGTATTGTGTATGTCAGGGGCCTGTCTTGGCTTTGGGGCTCAGCCACAGCCCCCAAGTGCTGCAGTCCCCGAAAGCCTCGTTCCTGCACGCCTTGACCGTACACTTGATAGGCCCAATGCAACAGTGTACATAACCTTAAAGTTACAGTTTCAAAACCTCAAATGAGATATGTGTCTGGTGGTATTGCAGTTCCACGAAGCATCCCTTAGGGCTACAAGGAATGAAACAGGTATGTGATACCAAACATGACTGTGTTACAGACCCATTGGTGTGTCACCCCCATTTGTGCCTCGAGCATTTCTGTGGCATTGAGGAATATGCCCCACTACGCTGCACGAGTTTCCTTTGTGCCCCAATGTCTGCCTCCATTTGTCCCCTCCCCATCAAGAGATCCCCTCTCACACTCCACTAGACTTTGTTTCAGTGCTCCCTCTCTGTCTCTCTCTCTATCACTATGTTCACAGTCTCTGTCAGTGCTGGATTGATTATTGAGCCGGATCTGCCTGGCCCAAATGAAATATGCTGAGATTGTCCTGTGTGAGAGGGACACAGTTCAGCAACCTGCAGCCTGCGAAGGGGCTTTTTTATTTTCTCGTCCAGCTGGGCCCAAAACAAAGGTTGAATTTGAAGAGCCATCACCCCTTTTGCTCGAGGATAATCCTGGCACGGAGCTATCAGCAGCCTAAATGGCAATGCAATGGGGAAACAAAGGCATACAGCTTGTTATCACTTCACAAGCACTTAGGAGAAACTACGATTGGGAGGCAGGGTTTTGACTTTATGCAACCCTTAAATGTAAGCGATACGCATGCACTGCAAGAATGTCAGATGTGTCACTATGTATGAGTATTTACAGAAATAACAATTTAAATATCACTTATAATTTTTTTATTTAAGACTTTTATTATTGCTCCCAAATACGAGTGTCAGGGCGTTTTTCATCACACACAAATTATACATTGACAATAAATCATACACGTGTGTAAATCAGTGTGATAGGACATTATATAAGATAATGAGGGCTTCAAGGTGTGGGAGTCACATGTCATATTTAGTGGTAGGGCTTGTGTTAAGATTGCATGGCTGGGAGAAACACAAAGTTGGGATTTAAAACAACAGTTCTTGGGGTTGTCTGTACTAATAAGACTTTATAACTACCCAAAATACACCATTTTTAGCAGCCTCATCACATTAAATTGACCAAAAACAATAAGGTTCTAAACCCATGCCTTGCAGTGTACATGCAGGTCCTTGATGCCCGTTCACAGGTCAGCGTGCTTTATTTAGAAGGATTGCAATTTGTGAACTGCAAGTAATACCAAGATCTCTGTGAAAAGCAGTGACCCACTCACCTATCTACATAACATAATAATCTGTCATCTGCATGTTACACAATGGGCCACATGTATCAAAAATCCATTTTGTATTCCTTAAATAGCGAATTGTATGTAATCGCTATTTAAGGAATGCAAGGAAATAGCGATTACCTAATAGTGATTCCTAAAGATTCGTAATCGCAATTAGGTTATTGCTATTAGGTAATACTACTCCATTCATTCCTATGGGCGTAAAGGTTTTGCATTAGCTACTTTGCGATTACCTAATTGGTAATCGTAAATTAGGTCATGCAAAACCAAGCGTGCCTAGGGGCCTAAGATACCCCTGAAGAACCCCCTTAAAAAATGTGCACATGTAGAGTAAGGGCACGTGTGCACTTCATAACACTTTCAAAAATGCATTTTTGTGCATTTTTCAAAAATTGCACATGGTTACCATTGACTTGGAGTTGATGGTAATAGCATTTCCTAAATGCACAGTTTGCATTTAGAAAATGCTTGCTACATGTGCTTATTCAATCACAAATTGCGATTACCTAAAATTGCGACTACAAAGCCTGTCATACATCTTGGAAGGCTATTTTGCATTTGCAAATAGTCGAATTTAGCAATTTGCACTGTATGCAAATGCAAAATGGTTGAATACATGTGGCCAAATGTGCTTTGCAGGAGACCAGTTAACCGTGAATGCCTCTTTATGAGTCAAAACTGTGACTTGACAAAACACAAATCTCTCCAACAAGTGTATTAACCACCATTGTTACCTTACTATTGTTACTAACCACTAAGATTTTCTGGGCACACAAAGCTCTCTTCAGCAGTTGAATTAACCCCCTAAGATATTTTAAAATGCAACCTTTGTATTCTATTAAGCGAGTAGAGATTTACAGTCACGATTATCCTTGTTGCCAATTTCTTTGCAGCAGAGTATTACTGCTGTCGTACTGCTTTTCATGACTTAAGCCCTTCCTGACTTCACCCCTTTCTATTGCCACACCTTGACTTCCAATTTATGGGTTCGTAGAGTGAAGTGCCTCCAGTTCCAGCACAGGTCCCAATTTGTGCCCCATGTTTCCCTCTTTGGACCCCATGCATCTCACTCTCTGCACCAGAGTCTTCCTCACTGTCCCCTCATCCCAGCTGCAATCTCCGTCTGGGCTCTTGAAGTCTGCCTCTACGTCCTGGTCTCCCTCTCTGCTAGAGTCCCCCTCTCTGTGCTCCTAGAGGCTCACTTTCCTTCTAGAGTCCCCCCTTCTGTACTCCCTTAACAGCCCCCCTTTCTGTTGAGTCTCCTCTCTCTGATCCTGACTCTCCATCTCTGTCCTTGAGGCTCCTTCTCTGGGCCTCTCTCAAGTGTAGCCTTCCCTCCCTGTCCTATTACACAAGTCTCACTCTTTTTAAAAAAAACTATGGTTGCTTTACAAAACATCACCCCCTGACTTTCTTACAAAGACCCAGACACTTTGATGCAAGTATAGTAGTTATATGTAAATGCTGTCATTATTCGAATGTAAACAGTATTGTTACTGCATGTTTAGTCATGTGTGTATGAATGCCAGTGTTATCTTAAGGATTTTGCCGGCCTGGACAAGACATATTTTGGGGACCCTTGCTTGGGACAACTGTGAATATTATTATCCATTTGTTGCTAATTCAAGTTCTGTGATGACAAACAATATTGAATTTAACGAGCTGGAGAGAAAGTTCACTCTCCCAGGGGCCCCTTGGAAGAAGGTAGGGGCCCTGTGTAATTACCCAGGCCAATCATACCTCAAGAGCCATCTATCTATCTGTATGTCGTTCACACAAGGTTTACCTAATCTGTTGCAACAACCGCTTGAACTCAAAGATATGCAATGCTTAAAATAGAAACGTTAATTCTCAATAAACACATAAATACAAAAGCACAAGATAAAAGTCTTAGGGGCACATGCATGAAGCATTTTTGTATTCGCAAACGAGCCGATTCGCAGAGACGGGTAGCAATTTGACCAAAGTCATGAATATTAATGGGCTAGGTCGCAAATTGCAAACACAGAGATGTGGCCTTCTGCAGTCAGCAAATAACCATCCCTTCTATTGCTTTGAAATAAAGCATTAAAAAAAAAGTAGCAACGTGTTTCCCGTGAATGAAAATGGTATGCATTTTTAAAGAAAATTAAAAGCGTGACATATATACTTAAGACTAGACAGTGGACTATGGGACCACTCCCATCTCTTAAAATTGTTTTTTTCAACATTCATTAATTGGAAGGAATACCTTGGGGACGCCTTCCCATTTGGGAATAGGTTACCACTACATTTGTGTACCTGGAAAAACATTAATACATGCCATTCCAAATTGATATTTGGAAGGAATGCTTTAAACATGCCCCTTTCAAATACTTATTCAGCATGTAGTCGCAAACACAAATTGCAATTCGGTGACTTGTTTGGGTAGGTTGCATACCAAAAAATCATTTCTTAGCTCACAAACGGCCTGATTCAATTGGACCTTTTGCGAATGCAAAAAGCCTATGTGTGTCTGGCCCCGTATGTGCATTAATCTGATTTCTCCCTCTTTCCAAGAATTTAGGGGCATTCTTAAGACTTTGATGGTGCCAGCGCCCCGCTCCCATACAGCCAAAGCCATAATTAGACCGCCTGCTGGATTCTGACTGGAATCTATGTCGGGCGGTCCTGTGGCAGCTGGCCCACGGTGGTGCCTGTTTAAAGGCTCATAGGAGAGCCACAACAGACACTGCAATAGGAATGCCACTGCAGGTTCCTGCAGGTCATGGACTGTCAAGTCTATGCCCTGCAAGAACTGGGGGTGCATGCAGACAAGGGGCCGCACCATGTGCCCCGCGCATGCATACCCTGGCACAGAGGCAACAGGGGGCCCTGTAGGACCCACTTTGTTTCCTCTCCGCCAAACTTTTCATGGCAAGCTCACCACCATAAAAACCATGGCGGAGAGAAAACTCATAATATGCTTGGCGGGGCCACAGCGGGCCCTCCAAGCATATTGGGGCCTCAAGACTGCTGCTACACTGCCAGGGATCTGTGATCCCTGGCTGTTGCGGTGGTGGCAATGCAGTCTGACCGCCCAAGTAGTAATGGGTGTAGGTCCCATCCCATTTGTGTGACCTTATTTATTTATTTATTTATTTTAAAGGTTTTATATAGCGCTGGCTAGACCCAGGGGTATCAGAGCGCTTTACAGGAGTGTGAGGAGGTACGGTAATCGATACATTTGGTCAAAAACATTGCAATAAGAACCAATATAACAAGGAAAGCAGATAAATACGAATGTTATTTACAAAAGTACTATATTAAGCTCACGTGGGTAGAGAGTACTTAGGCTAGGGTGTGCGGGTGGAAGTGAAGAAGAGAAGATAAAGGAGGGGGATAAGGAGAGTGGGAGTTAGGGGAGTAGGAGATCAGTGGGAGGCCGTGCGTGAGGCTAGATGTCATAATTAAAGATAGAGGCAGGGAGGAGGGTTAGGGGGAGGGGAAGGAGTAGCGTGAGGGAGGGGAGTTAGGAGGGAGAATGGGGAGGGGAGGGAATTGGAGGGCAATAGAGGGGGAGCCTGATGGGGTGCAGAGTGGGAGACGGTGTCAGAGATAGGTATTATTGACCTCAATATTTGTTGAGGAGGAACAATTTGAGGTCTTTTTTGAAGTTGACGTAGGAAGGGTTACAGCGTAGGTCTTAAGGCAGGGAGTTCCAGATGGAAGGAGCGTTTCCAGAGAAGGAGCGAGCTTGTGTGCATTTCTTTTTTAACAGAGGGGGGATAAGAATGAGGGTGTTGGTGCTCCTTGTCGGTCGGGTGCAGCCCGCTTTGTGGAGTTTGTCTGAGAGGTAACGTGGGGTGTTTTGGTGAAAGGCTTTGTGCGTGATACATGCAATCTTATAGGTGGATCTGCCTTCGATGGGAAGCCATTTGAGGGTTTTAAGGGCGGGGGAGATGTGGTCGAAGCATTTGTAGTCAGAGATAAGTCTAGCAGCTAGGTTGAGCACAGATTTTAGTGGTGCAAGATGGACTTTAGGTGTTCCAGCGAGGATAGCGTTACCATAGTCTATTCTCGACAGGACCAGCGATTGGACAACAGTTTTGAAGTCATCAGCCGGGATGAAGGGTTTAATTTTCTTGAGATGACGGAGAGTGAAGAGTGCTCCTTTGGCTGAGGATTTTATGTGGGAGGTAAGGGCAAGGCTATTATCAATGGTGATGCCTAGAGATTTAACTGAATTGGAAGTGGTGAGAGAGCAGTTGAGAGCATTAAGGTCAGATATCCAGTCTTGTATGGGGAGTGGGTTGTTTTTAGGGGAGAAGAGAATGATTTCCTTTTTTTTAGGGTTGAGTTTGAGATGATTGTGGTGGAACCATGATTGGATCTTGGTCAGGGTGTCAATGAGGTGTAGGACATCAGAGTGGGATTTAATTTTATAGTAAAGTTGAGTGTCGTCGGCATAGAGGTGGTAATTGATTCCTGCTTGTTTGAGAATGAGGGTGAGGGGTTCCATGAAGAGGTTGAAGAGAGCAGGAGAGAGAATGGATCCCTGGGGGACACCGAGGGAGATTGGAGTGGGGTTGGAAAGGTAGTTCTCGATTTTGATTTGTTGGGTTCTGTGTTGGAGAAAGGAGGTGAACCAGTTGAGGACATGGCCATTGAGGCCAAAGCGGACTTTAAGAGTGTTAAGTAAGGCAGTGTGGTTAACTGTATCGAAAGAAGAGGAAAGGTCGAGGAGAATGAGTAGGCAAGACTCGCCATTGTCGAGTGAGTGATGTATGTCGTCCACTATATTGAGCATGGCAGATTCTGTGCTGCATCCTTTTCTGAAGCCAGATTGCAGTGAGTCAAAGAGGTCGAAAGTGTTGATGTGATTATCCAGTTGGAGCAGGATGCATTTTTCAAGGGCTTTGGGGAGAAGAGGGAGGTTAGAGATAGGTCGGAGGTTATTTGGGTTGTTGGGATCTGCGTTGGGATTTTTGGGGATGGGTGTGATTTGACCCAGTTGGAGGGAGGCGGGAACACACCCCGTGTTCAGGGATGAGTTTATAATGGTGGTCCAGAGTGGGGCAATGATATGTTTTAGGTCTTGGACAAGGTTAGAGGGCATAGGGTCTTTGGTGTGAGAGGAAGTTTTAAGCTTAGAGATGATGTTATAGACTTCGTGTTCCGTGACAGGGTGAAAATTATGCCAGGAGGCATTGTTTTTTTGTTGCTGGGGGGAAAAGGGTAGGATTCAGGTGGGAACGAGAGATGGGAAGGGACCTGGGGAGGATTTGATGTGGGGGCCGTAGTGGTGATCGTGAAGAGGATGAGGTGATGGTCGGACCAGTCGATGGGGATGATGTTGGAAAGGGAGGCCAAATCATTATTAGTGATGTTGGCATCAAGAGTAGCCCCTTTGATGTGAGTTGGAGAGTGACAAATTTGTTTAAGATCACTAATCTCCAGAAGATTCGTGAGGAGATTAACTGCAGGGTCTTTGATATCATTCCAGTGGAGGTTGAAGTCTCCAAGGAAGAGATTTTTAGAGTTGGAAAGTGAGGATTGGGTGAGGAGGTCGGAAAGTTCCTCTGCGAAGGGAAGGGATTCGCCAGGAGGATGGTAGATATTATGTAGGCGAATAGGTGGGGCGCCCTGAATTTTAAGTTCTGCTCCGAGGTATTCAAAGGTGGTAGGGTCAGAGTGCTTAACAAGCGAGAGTTGAAGTTCGTTTTTAAAGATGATGGCTAAACCACCTCCAATTCTATCTAGTCTATATTTTCTGAGTATGGAGTAACCGAGTGGGGAGAGTAGGTCAAGGATAGATGTAGAGCGGACCTTGAGCCAAGTTTCCATAAGGAAGGCAATGTCAATGTCTTCACTGAGAATGGTTTCAGCTATTTCAGTCGCATGCCGGACAGCTGAGCGGCAATTGACCAGCATGCATGTGAGGGGTTTCGGGTTGTTTATGGGGGGAGGGCATGATTGGATAGCGGTAAGTTGTGTTGGGGGTCTAGGGGAGACAGGGGAGGAAGGGATTCTGCTCGTCCCCAGGATCATGGGAATGATAGAGTGGGGGGTGGGAGGGTCAATTGGATATTTAGGGTGGTATGAGTTACAAAGGTCGAGGAGGTCTGAAGGGGAGAGATGGCTCGAGGCACGTGGGGGTCGGTGGGAACAGTTGCAGCGGGGGAAGGTTCTCCACTGTTGAAGGTTGGAGGTGTTTTGTGCATCAGGGCTTGGGGAGATCGCGCGGTTTAGGAGGATTTCAGAGGAGAGGGAGTTAAAATCTTTCCTGAGTTAAGGGAGTTCAGACGACAAGGAAAGATCTTTCCTGAGCTGGGAGAGTTCAGACGACAAGGTAAGAAGATAGCTTTCGATGTTAGATAGGGTCTGTGTTAACGGAGTGGTAGGGACTGAGGGAGAGAAGGTGGTAGGGAGAAGATTAGGATCCGAGTTTTCCGGGGAGAGCGGTCTGTGGAGTGTGTGCGTTGGGAGGCCGGGGGGGTGGTGGAGAGGCGTTCTCAGGTTGGTGGACGGAGGGAGGTCCGTGTAGTCAGAAAGGGAGTGCATAGAGTCATAATCGGTGTTCTGAGATGGTAAGGGGTCTTGAGGGGAGAGAGGGGAAATAACATCCTGGCTAATAACATCCTGGCTAAGGGGGGGAAGGCAGTTTGGAGAAGGTGAAATTGGTACAGGCAGTTGAATAATAGGAATATCGGGAGGAGGGTGCTGGAGGGAGGAAGTAAGGGAGGGGGTGCGCCTAGTGGTGAGTGGGGAGAAGTCATTAGAGAGAGAAAGGGTTTGGGAGACTGGGCATGCTGTTGAGGTGTCTGGATGAGGGAGGGTTGCTAGCGAGGGGGGTAATTGAAGGGTTGGGTTTGAGAGTCATCATAGGCAGTATAAGTGCCTGTGGGGTGAGGGGTTGGCGACAAGGAAGGGGAGGGTGAGAGGGCGTCAATCTGTTGGGAGGGTGAAGTGTTAGGAGGTGGGATGGATAGTAGGTAGGATAAGGTGCTGAAATGTTGTTCAAAGATGGTGAGGTGATTTTCTGAAGCTTGGATTAGGATGTTACCGGATTTGAAAATGGAGATGTCTATTTCGCCGAGGAAGGCAGGGGAAGGGGAGGTGGACAATTTAAAACCATACGGGATTTTACATGATTTAGTGATGGGGAGGTGGTGGAGAAAGATGCTTTTCCATTTGGAGGGACGTTTGGAGTGAAAAATGTAGTTGGTTTTTATTATGGAGGAGAGGCTAAAGTAGTTATCGAAAAATAGGGTTTCATGGTGACCAATAAGCAGTTTGTGTTTAAAGTTTTTCTTAGCGTTCTTGGAGAGATTAGGTGGGTAGAGGATAGACCATGAATACGGGCCATGTCTAGTGATGGGTGAGTCCTGTGGCTTGATTTTATAGTCTGTTGTAATGAGGGGATGTGTGAGGGGGGGCATGGTAGTTGGATTAAGAAGGCTAGGGGAGGGGGAAAGAGGATGGGGGAAGACTTGATGTGGGGCGTAGAGAGGTGGGGGGGTCAGAGTAGGAGCAGGGTGAAAGTGAGCGATTAGAGTAAGAACCAGATGGGGGGAGGGCCGCGTTTGGGGAATGGAGTAAGAGGATAGTATTGGAAGGAGAAGAAGCGGTAAATCGGAGTCAGGTGTCAGGTGGGCTAATCAGTCAATACACATATTGGAAAACCAGGACAAGTGAAGGAACAGGTAGGAATAAGGGGAAGGAAGAGGGATCAGAGCAAGGGGGAGGAGAAATGGTATAATCAAAGAGGGTCAGAAAGAGACATTGAGGATTTAGTGAAAAACTAAGGGTGATAAAGGCAACAAATAGTGAGCAATATGTAAAGCAGGTAGTAACTTACAATCATAGCCAATAGAGGTAAACCACAATGAACAACAATACAAAAGAGCACAGAGGGTTCAAACTATCATTAAGGAAGTCAGTAGTTCCACTATGGAAGAATAGTTAGGCAGTAGTCAAAATAAATGACAGTATAGATTGCAAAATTAATAGCATGGGCTGGTAGTCTTGGTAGAAAGGAAGTGTCGACGTTCCAATTCGGCCACAAAGTCAGGATTATTGGTGGGAGAGGGTTGTGGGACTGAACGCTGTCAGCAGGTTAGGTTCAATAGTGGGAGGCAAGGATCAAGCCCAGGGAGTTGGGAAGGCCATGAGATGCAAGTGAGAGGAGGCTTACTGAGTGTTTGGTAGAAGACTATCCGCTATTTTGTGGGGTGAGATCGTGCCGGTTACCGTCATCTTGAGGGATCGAGTCACAGGGACAGATACTGGTATTACAGCACATGGACGAAGACAGTAAGTGAATCGCCCCCCGAGCGAGAAGAAGTTGCAGGGTGCGTTTAACCCCAGTCAAAAAGGAGTTGTGGGGAGGCGTCGCGGTTCTGAGGCCACTCTGGGAGAGGATAAGGGAAGTTGCAGTGATTAGTAGTAATAAAGGGAGCCAGGGAGAGTGGAACGATCTAATGCAGGCGAGGTCGGGGCAACTGATGCGCCGGGCGTGATCATATATTAGCAATCAGGAGCCCTTCTCTCATCTATCCTTGCTGAAGTGGTGCTGGTTTTCAGTTGTTGGTGTGGCTGGGCTTTTTGTTTCTTCCCAGGAGTCCATATCTAGTCTAACCATCTACCTTCACCGACTGGGGTCCTGAATGGCGAATCCCCTGGATCTGACTGCGTGGTCCAAAGAGTCGGCAGTGGAGAATAACTTTGTTTGACCTGTGTGCACCAGGTGAGTTTGTCTTGATTCTTGGTAAATATGGTGCCATCTTAGCTGTTTGAACTTGTTAGGTCTGCGGACCGTTTAGAGATACAGGGTGCCTGCGGATGCCCTGCCAGGCAACTGAGTGAATTTGGCTTACTTTTGAAAATGTCTGGGCCCTTGAGCCTGTCTCTTTTTGGTGCAGTCTGTGGACTGTTTTTGGAACAAGCGCTTGAATTTGTTTGAGTTCTTTGTGAACATGGTGCACCATTTGTTTGACTTTGGTACGATCTGAGGATCGTTTTGGACTAAGCGCTGAGGATATTTAAACTTTTGTATTTGGTACCAATACTTTGTTGGAAGGGGATCTGTTGACCTGCTTTGGAAGAGCTGTTTGTGAGACATTTGGTTGAGCGCGCTGTGTGTGTGTGTGTGCGCGTTTGTAGATAAGAATGCCTTGCTTTAGCAAGCTGTGCTGTGTGGGATGCCGTTGTTGTTCTGCTGATGCTCGATTGGAAGAGAAGCAACCTGCGCCCGCAGAGGGCACACCAAATTATGATATGTATATTAAGCACAGCCTTGGCCCTATTATATTTAGTACATTATGGCACAAATATACCAGGGACAACACTGAATTGCAATGGCCGTCAACAGGCACCTTTGATGAACAGAAATTGAATTAATTGGAGGACAAACTGCATGCTAAACGTAGTAGGCAGTCGATGTTTGATTACCTTCAGGTGTGGTGGAAGGAAGCTAAGCAGAGGCGGCTGAGGGCGGAAAGGGAGGCGCGGAGGGAGAAAACGCAGACATTGACTCAGAAAGCGGTGGCACATGATAAGGAGAAAGTGGAGAAGAGTATAGAATGTGCAGATAGGAGGTTTCGATTGCAATGTTTATAATGCTTATGTTACTAGAGAGGAAACAGACACTTTTATGGAAGAGCTATTGGAAGACAGACCGCCTCCCCCTTATGCCCCGAATAGAATATACCCGGTTGTTCCACAGCCCTCATCATCTGCCTCTGCCCCCCCTGTTTCTGTTGTATCTAGTATTGATCGAAGTGCTTTGGTTTTGGTATCATCAGTCTCTTCTGTGACTCTGTCCCCCACAGCCACTGCGACTGCCGGTCCTACTGCTACCCCTGTTGTTACGATGTCACTTTCTCCTTCACAGACACCTGTTACTCAGCCGATGTTGACCTTGATGCCCCCCTCTCCGACCAGTGGGTTGGCCTCCGTTTTTACTCCTACCCCCTTGTTCTTTGTCGAGACACCGGTGCGCGGTCAGGACGATGGAGCTGGGGTGGTTGCAAAAGAGCTATTAGGACGGGTGTTGATACGGTCTGATGTGGGAGATTTGGAGAAGAATATGGTGGCCAATCAGGCTGCCCAGTGGGCCCGTAGTCCTACTTATGGTGTTGAGGATGTTTGCAGTGTGTTAAAGGATTATGAGACATTTGTCCAGCAACATGCCCTTAAACATATGTCGGCCACTTTGATTGGATTATGGGAACAGTGTTTTAAAGGTGTTGCACCTCAGATTATTTACGATATTAGGGACCAAGTATACGCTGCGGGCATGGCTCCCAATGAGGTTTTTGCTAACATTACTACACTGATTGGATATCGTGGTAGATTGCATCAGAAATCGCCGATGGTAATATCTCAGTTCCCAATGAGGGAAGTTCATCCCGTTTTTCACCCGGAGATACCAGAGTTACGTGATCAACACGATCAAGTGACTAGATCACGAGTAGAGGCCCGTTTCCAAGAACAATGGGTTTATACTCCATGGAAGAGGAGTGAAGTCCTCGCAATTAAGGATTAGTTGCCCGACCCCAGGAAAAATCCTACTGCTTACTATAAGGAATTGACAGAGGCTGCTGCATCGACGATAATGACGTTGGCAGATATTGAAATGTTTTTGGGCTTTTTGGTACCAGTGGATGTCTGGCGACAGGTGCACACTCAGAACCATGCCCTAGAATTGGGTGGTACATGGGATGAGATTAAGGCGTGGGATAAGGAGAGGAAGCCTGGTGATAAGCCTAAGGCTGAGATCTTGGCTTTGCCAGATCGCATCATTACTTATATGCACTCTCTTATTTCACCCAGGAAGGTGGATTAGGATAAGCTAGACGCATGTCATCAGAAGAAAGATGAGAGTGTGTCTGATTTTTTTATTCGATTTGAAGGGGTGTTTTGGGATTTTAGTGGCCAGGATTTGTCCGTGGAAGGGGGTATCCAATTGTTTGTCAACAGGTTTGTCACGAATTTGCTCCCGGAGACTGCAACCCGGTTGCAGGCTGCTGAGAGCACGTGAACTACTTCTACCCCTTCGGTAATATTGAGTATGGCTCAGTATTATGAACATAGAGAGAATGAGGAGAAGGAAAAGGTTGAAAAGAAAACAAAGGAGTTGAAGACTAAGGTACTGATGCAGCAGGCATCCAGGGGGCAGGGACGAGGTCGAGGCATTGGACCGGCCAGGCAACTTCCTCGTACGAGTCGGAGTGCTGTGCCTGTGTGCCCCAATCAATGTGCGTATTATAAAGAGGAAGGGCACTGGCGTAGCGAGTGTCCAGTTTTGCTACAAAAGGTTGCGGCTCCTAGGGGACAGGGAGAGAGAGGGCGAGGACGGGGAGCAGCCAGTCAGGATGGGGACCAGGCTACGGGAACGTCATCGGGCCGTACTGATCAGAATTACTTTGATGACGTTCTGGGCTGACAGTATTATCATGATGATTATGATTTGGAGGATGTGACTGGGTCGTTTTACAGCTAGGACAGCCAAGGACAGGGTAAGGGACCAGTTCCGATACCTGTAGATCAGCATGGACCTTATATTAGTGTGGATTTACAGGGCTCGGAGGATAAATTTTTGGTGGATACAGGAGCAATGAATAGTTCTGTTGCGAGATCACTGGTCCCTGGGGCAGCCCTGTCTGGCCATAACAATGTTTCAGTTGGATTTTCCGGTATGCCGGTAGTAAGCCCCATCTCCAAACCCCTTGCCCTGACTATAGGTCCTTTTACCGTTGATTCACCATTTTTATTAACATCAAATTGTGGAGAGAATCTGTTGGGATTAGATCTGTTAAAAAAGCTCCATGCTACTATTTACTGTTCCCCAAATGGCGTACATTTAACAATGGGTCCGAGTGTGGTTAGTACCATACAATGTTTGTCTAAAGATGCCCCCTTCCCAGTTGAGTTTAAAGATGTTCCATCTACGCTATGGGCTACAGGTGATACAGATGTGGGACTTTTGCAAATACCTCCAATTTCTATTCAGGTTAAAGAAAATGCGATATTGCCTCGTATTCCTCAGTATAAAATTTTGCATGCAGGAGAACAGGCATCGTTACACATAATACAAGATTTGATTCAGTCAGGAGTTGTTGAAGAGACAGTGGCAAATGTGTGCAATAGCCCCATTCTTCCTGTCCTCAAGAGGCCACCTCCGGGT
Organism: Calotriton arnoldi; assembly: GCA_963921515.1. Lineage (NCBI taxonomy): Eukaryota > Metazoa > Chordata > Amphibia > Caudata > Salamandridae > Calotriton > Calotriton arnoldi. Next base: position 1,589,479 of record CAWUFW010003980.1, read on the forward strand.
TCTCCTGATGATGTTGCTGATGTTTATCGTTTTGTGATTGATTTGCGTGAAGTTAATAAGATAGTAGTCCCTCAGTTCCCTGTGGTCCCTGACATTACTGCTCTTCTGACTATGATTCCTTCTTCTGCCAAATTCTTTTCTGTCATTGATTTGAAAAATGCTTTCTTTAGCATCCCTGTTCATCCCAATAGCAGGCACCTGTTCGGGTTCTCCCTGGCAGGTCATAGTTTTAAATTTTGTCGGGTTCCTCAGGGCTATACTGATAGTCCTAGTAGTATAGCCAAGCTCTGAAGGGTCAATTGGACTCCCTTACCCTTCCTCCAGGTAATGTATTACTGCAGTATGTGGACGATCTTTTGATTGCGTCCGATACTGAAGAAGGATGTAAAGCAGCTACAGTCAAATTGTTGCTGCATTTGGCTCAACATGGACATAAAGTGTCCCTTTCCAAATTCCAATATTGTCGACAGGAGGTCACCTATTTAGGTCACCTACTGTCGAAGGAGGGTCAAAAACTAACTCCTGAGCATATTAACGCTATAATTAACATGCCTGTTCCAAGGACCCAAAGGGATGTGCGAGCCTTTATTGGTATCACTTCCTATTGTCGTCATTGGATACCCAATTTTGCTTTATTAACAAAGCCTCTGCTTCACCTAACAACTAAAGATGTGCATGAGCCTTTGCCTTGGACACCTGAATGTCAACAAGCTTTTGAGCAATTGAAGGTTGCGCTTTGTTCGGCTCCTGTGCTTGCAACACCTGACTACAACAAGCTGTTCATGTTGTATGTACACGAGTCGGCCAGTTGTGCGCTTTCTGTGTTAACACAGGCTTTTGGAGGTAAGCAGAGGCTGTGTGCGTATTTTTCTGCTGTGCTTGACCCCGTCGCGAAAGCTCTCCCGAGTTGTTTAAGAGCGACCGCGGCAGTGGCCGTCTCTATTCGACAATCGGCAGGGCTTGTTCTTGATACTGATCTCACGGTTGTGGTACCCCATGCTGTGGATACGCTTTTGAACAGAACAAAGACACAGCACCTTACCAGTGCACGTCTGACTGGCTATGAGCTAACTCTTTTTGCACCACATATTACGATCAATCGCTGTGCCATTCTGAATCCTGCCACGTTACTACCCCTCCCTTCGGAGAGTGAGGAGATAGACATACATGATTATATGTTTCGCACTGAAGAGGAGACGAAGGGACGGGTAGACTTGACTGACGTTCCCTTATCTGACCCCCAAGGGGAACTATACGTCGATGGCTCTTGTTTTAAATTACCAGATGGCACCACAACTGCTGCTTATGCGATCACAACACTGCGCACAATAGTTGAGACATCGCGAGTTCCCTATCAGTCTGCCCAAGCTGCAGAGCTGGCAGCTCTAATTCGGGCATGTGAGTTGAGTCAGGGACTAGCGGTTAATATTTACACTGACAGCCAGTATGCTTTTGGATTCGCTCATAATTTTGGGCGGCTCTGGAAAGAGAGGGGATTCCTTACCTCTCATGGTTCGAAGATTCAACACGGCCCTTTGATAAATAGACTTTTGTCGGCATTGACCCTGCCCAAGAAACTGGCAATAGTGAAGTGTAGCGCTCACAAGGCAATCACTGATGATGTGGGAGGGGAAATGCTTTTGCGGATCAAACAGCTAAAGAGACAGCCCGATCTAAGATGAAAAAGATGTTCGTAGTAGGTCCTGCTAGACGGGTGCCGGAAGTCACGATGTTTGAGGACACACTAGATAGTGTGATAGAAATCCAGAGCGAGGTGACGGTTGAGGAATTAGCAATATGGCAAGACAGTACAGCACAATTAGATGATGATGGGTGTTGGACAGATAAATCCGGGAAACAGAGATGGATGTTGCCAGATGCATATGTTCTCCCTGTAGTTACTATGGCTCATGGACCAGCTCACATTAGCGCTAGGGGTATCCGCAAATTGCTCGATCCGGTGTGGCAGAATGATTATATTCCAAAGACGGCTGCCCATTTGATAAAATATTGCATGGTGTGAATGTTGTACAACCCAGGGAAGGGGACCCCTACACCGGGTAATTTTGCACCCCCTTCTTTCCCTTTCGAAGTCCTGCAAATGGACTTCATTGAGATGGAACTGGTGAACAATTTGAAGTATGTGTTGGTGGTGGTTTGTGCATTCAGTAAATGGGTTGAAGCTTATCCTACCAAGGAAAATACAGCCCAAGCGACGGCGAAAGCCTTTTTGAAGGAGTTTTCCCCTCGCTTCGGTTTGCCCCGTTTGATTTGGAGTGACAAAGGCAGTCATTTTAATTCTAAAGTCATCCAGTTGGTGTGCGATGGCTTGCACATCAAAAAAAAAATTCATGCTGCAAATCACCCCAGTCAGCAGGTTTAGTTGAGAAGTACAATGGTACTCTCAAACTAAAGATGGCCAAAATTCAGGAGAGTACAGGATTGAAGTGGTTCGATGCTTTACCATTGGCTTTGTTGTCAACGAGAGTTACAGCCCATACAAGAACAGGGTTATCCCCCTATGAGATTGTCTTCGGTAGGCCCGCTAATGTCTGGGGAGTTCCAAAGCCCGCCACTTTTCTGAGATAGAGTACCCCTTGTTGATAGACTATCTATATGAGTTAACTAAAAATTTGCATTCTATTCATCAGCAGATTCAAGAGGCCTTGCCATCCGATACAGAGGGACCTGGCCACGACCTTCGGCCTGGAGACCACGTTCTCATAAAGCACTTTCAGCAAAAAGGCAGCTTGGAGCCCCGCTGGAAGGGGCCTTATCAGATCCTCATCGCCACCCGCACTGCTGTTAAAGTGGACGGCTGGAAAAATTGGATACACTGTACGCATACCAAGAAGGTGCCACTTCCCCTGCCGTACGACCAATGGAGGATCGACGGTATAGGGGACTCTGAGACGGAAAAGGTTCCTCGTTTCATCCCTTTCTCCGATGCCAGAATAACGTGGGCACCTTCAGAGGAGGAGAGTGATGCAGTCCTAAATGAAGCAGTGCCACCTGAGGTTAAGGCCAGCCAAGAGCCCCAGTCAGCTGGCCCTTCTGCGTTTGAATCTGAATCAGTCCAAACAGCTGAAAGTGAATGTTTGTTTCTTGATCCCTCTGTTCCTGGAGTTGTTAAGTACAATTTGCATCCTGGACGAAGGAACAGTGCACCAAAGGAAAAGTCAGACTAGTAGGGATGGACTTCATGGATGAAGAATAGGGAAATGGAGTAGGGACAGAGAGATTGGTGCATTGTTTGAGACACTGGACAGGATAAGTTTGGGGCGTTTTCCCAGGAGGGAGAGTATCCTATCCTGAAAGAAGTGGATTTTCCTCAGCAAGGGCTGCAATTGTGTAGCTCCAACGAGTAGTGCTGGATAGCACCACCGTGGATGAACAATTGGAGCCTGCCAGCAAGGCTCACAGGAGAAGAAAAACGGACGCTGGACAGGAGGTCGTTTGTTTAATTTTATTACGGATGGATTAATAGTACCTCTTCATTACGCTATCATGCAACTTTTTGGCAGGCCAATGATTGATGAAGAACAGCCATTAGGATTTGTTGTTTTGCCCCGATCATCATGGGTGAAACAGCGGAGAGTGCAATTCCTTCTTTTTGCTATTCTGCTGATGATTATTCTTTGTGGAGTTCTTTGGGCATTAGAAAATGCAAGTAATCCGCCTATTTCTGACAATGATATCTCTTCCACACCGAGACGAAAAAGAATGCTTTCTAATAATGTTTTTCTAGATACTCATAAGAGATTTTTTGGTAATGGTGTCGCTTGTTATCCTACTGAATCTGTAACTAGCCTCCGTCTTTGATAAATTATACATATTCTAAGCAGACAAATTTTGTTGAGGTAAAAGGGGAGTTTGGTTTTGGCTACCCAGGATCATGCTTGTATCATCACCAACCCACTGGAATAGGGTACCCCAGTTGTGACAATAATATGTACTTTGATAACTTTTATTTTGAAGAGCAAAATATTACATTGGTGTGTTGGCATTATAAAGAAGTGACGGGTCCCCGAAAAGCTGGCTATTACCCTGTTTGTTGCTCCATCATAAATAATACTGATACTATTTTGTATATCAACTGTTCAGGAGTGATCATATTTAAACGGACATTCCCTTTGAAAAGTTTGAAAAGTTCTGACACAGTGACGGGTAATTCTCGTTATGCACCCCGGGTTCTTCTTTCTCACAAATGGAACGTACTCAAATGTTCATAATGGCACCAATGATGTAGCTCTTGGGATTGTGCTGCCCTTGGGGGTCCCTTGAAAATATGCTCACAGACAAATAAATAGTGTAAAGAGAACACTTACACAGGAATTTTGCGAAGGAGTAACAGATATTGAGATCAATAGCTATAGTAATGGTATTACTTTTGGTTATATCCTGTCTGCCATTTTCACATTAGGGGGAATGGCTATGAGTAAGACTGAAAAGGCTCGGGAATATTTTGGCTGTAAATTACAGATATTGTCAAATACCACAGTAGCAGCATTACGTGACATCAAGATTAAATTAGAAAGTATGAGGATTTATTCTGAACAGACTAGCCATGCAGTGGACTTTATTTTAGCAAAGAATGGTGGTGCATGCACAGTTATTGGCGATCAGTGTGTAGTGGGCATAACAAATATGGAAAAGAATATCACCAAGCATATCTTGGATATTATTGAGAATGTCAAAGGTATGGAATCAGGTAATTGGAGCTGGTCCCTTTTGGAACATGGGGGTGGCTAATAGAGAAAGCCATATATTTCATTGGTATATTGATATGTTGTTGTGTTCTTATTCAATGCCTCCCAATGTGCTGCACATACTGTATCTCTGTATTGGTTCCGAAGAGAAAGATATCAATTCATGATACCAATGCTGCAATAATGTTACAGAAAGAAATAGATGACATCATGGCCATAGACGAGGGCTTCTTCATAACCTCCTCCCTCCTCTTGGAATATACTCCCACTATTGACAACATGACATGTGCATAAAAGGATATGTGCTTTATTATTCCTGTATGTTTCTGCTTTGCTTTTCGATTGTAGATGGTTAGCTCATGCTAACAGGAGGGTTTGTTAATATTAGAAAGCCCTTCTGTCCGTATATTTTAGCATTCGTGACACCATCTTGCAATCTGGACGCCATTTTGTATGATAATCGAAACTGCTGCTTAGTTATTTTTGAGAAATGGTCCTTGGTAAGTTTCGTTTCCCAAGGTTGAGCTTTTTCTTCCATAATTGCAATTATCCTCGTTAGTACATACCTTTCTTGTTAGATGGAGCCTTTCTCCCACTCGTCTGGTAGGGAGGATAGGCGAGATGACCTTGGGCAGTAGATATCCTGTGCCCAGCTGCAGAATCGAAACTTATGCTCTGTACCCCCATTGTATTACGACACCTGCTAGTGTTTTTCCATAGTAGGCGTGCCTTTGTGGACTTTGCAAACATACATAATGTAATTGTATGCTTACGGGCTTCAGTCCCTCGACACTCATCTCAAGAGGCTGTTCAGGCTGGGCTCCACTGCAGTGTAATCTCAATAAATATCTGGTTTGTATTCTTTACTGTCTGACCGACTCTTCTTTTGTAGGAAGGCAGAGAAGGTGGTCATGAGAGACCCGGGTGGCCCTTTTCGGGTCACTTCCTTCAGTGTTCCTCCACCGTCAGCCTTCTCCGTATGCCCAAATGCAATTGCAAATCATGAGGAAACAGATACCTCTCAGTTGCAGGGGACTGTAAAACTCCAACAACATTGTCCTCTTCAGAAAACGTTTAAAACCCTATTTGATCTAAATGTTTGGTCTTTCCTCCTTTCTCAACTCCCCTCCCTCATGCATAGAAGCTATTCAGTTATGCAGTATGTAGAGTACAAATATTATAAACCATAAATTTCAACAAACGCATCTGATGGTACCTCCTGTGTCCTGTGATGGAGGCTGCAAATCATCCAATGGCCTTGAAGGGTGAAGAGACTACACAGCTCAATGGTGCAGAACATTCACATGTGAGCTGGGAATCTATATATGGGTTTCAGGCTCAACTTATGTTCACCATGCAATATTGGCTTTTCAGGAGGTACCCATATAGATGGTGCTGCTATTGTGTAACACACTGTGGCAGTGGGTGAGTTGGCTTATCCATTTCTAGCACAGTAGACACAGTCCTAGGCAGACTGTTATTAATGTAATATCAAGAGTGAAATATGATCTGGTGGCACAGTCCATTCAGAAACAAATATGACATAACAGCTGGGGTCTGAGGCACTCTGACTTTTCTAGGAATCCTTAGATCTTTTTTAAAGTAAGGCATTCTACAGTTCATGCGAGGACATAGGTAGCAGAGGGATCAGGCATGCAGTTGGAATCAATTCCCTTCTTAAAGTAGAAGCCACAAAAGGTCTGTGTCTAGCGTCAAGTGCAATCACCTCTTTCCCAAGCGCATAGAGCCCGACCTGTGCACATCTGCTGTAAGTACACCGAGGAAACAAAAGCCAATTGTAAACATTCTAAAACATGTGATGAGTTAATGGATCTGTGGGTGGTAAGGACTTGCCAAATATGCAATAGTGTAAAGCATGTTATATGACACATGGCAGGCTCATCAGACAGAGAAAATCCCCGACTTGATTGGCTTCATCAATCTTGCATGACATAATTTGAGAGCCTAATGATGAGCTAGGTAAAATGGGCTTATTCCCAATTACGTGTGACCATTTTACCAATGCAGCTGCATGTTTGCCATTCTTAGAGGTGCTCAGGCCCACAACTCACAGCAACCCCAGATAAAGTAACCCACTTGCTTTCAATCAGACTTTTTAAAGGACTACCAAATAATCCATAGCCAGTCCCCAGGTTTAGAACCACAATAAAGCAAACACAAGGAGATGGTGGACGAAGCGCTGAAACTTTTTAGACACTCACAGATCTGGGTTGAATCCATCATCGTTCTTTAGCTGACTTCACCAACCTAGTTCAGACTCAGCCATATGCAAATCAGTCTTGAACCTGTTCCTCCTGGGAACAGTCCAGCCCGAAATGCCAACCCAGGTCTTCCCTGGACCAGAAACAAGCATTCTGGTACTGTTTCGGGGTAACACCCCTCATCAGCCATGCTAGCTTGAATCCAGTGGCAAAGTGAGCAAGGGACCCACGCCTGGCATACCCTGCTAAGTTAGGGTGAACAAAGCAAACACAAGGAGATGATGGATGGAGCGCTGAAACTTTTCAGACACTCACCCCCAGTCACAGATCTGGATTGAATCCTTCATCGTTCTTTAGCTCACTTCGCCACCCCAGTTCAGTACCACAATATCCAGCAAACCCGCATCACATTACTCACTTGCCATCAATCAAGTACTGCAAAGGAATACAAATGAAGCTACAGCTCACTTCAGGCTCCAAATCTTAAATCCCAGCAATCCCACATCAAGTGGCCACTCCCTGCCAATCAACCTCCTTGAAGCATTATCTAAGGTAGCCAAAGCTCATTCCTAGAATAAGATCCACAATTCTCAGTAACCCTCTATCATGTGACAGGATGGGGCCACTTGGACAATGTGATAGACTATGAAAGATTCCACAGCCTGCTCTCAAGCTTAAAATCAAAACTATCAGCAACCCTACATTGTGTGGCCCACTTCCTGCCAATCGGACACTATAAATGACTTCTAAAGAAGCCAAAGTTCTCGCGTGGGTTCAGAAGGACACCTCTCTTCAGATCTTTACTCCAGCCAGTTTTTGCACATTGGACACAATAAAGCTCTAGTAAAGAATTGTTCTCAAAAGGAATTCTGTCATTAACTGATCATTCTAGGAGTGCCTACTGCAGAACCACTTATCCCACCTTAATAATACCAAGCACCTGCAAGATAACGTTCCATCGTGAACTTTGGCCAGCACCTTACACTTCCCATTCTTACACCCAGACTATGACCACACAAACAGACACACCACCCCCATGCAACGTCAACCTCTTATGCATCCTACTAACTACCAAATGCCTACAAACTACCAAACACCTACAAACTACCAAACACACATCCTAACTCATTCTCATGAAAGCACACTGGGGCAGATTTACAAGCCCCCTGCGCCACCAGTACGTCACTTTTCGTGACGTACTGGTGGCGCAGGGGGCTGCTCCATATTTACAAGGAGAGGAAAAGCCACCCTGCGTGACTTTTCCTCTCCTTGTAAATACGGCCCATTCACACGCAGCACTTTGCGGTGAAGGGGCGTTCCATGGGTGTTGCTGTGGGTGTTCCCACGCAACACTCATGGAACAAGACACATCTCCAGAATTACGAGAAATCGTAACTCTGGAGATGCGTCTGAAAGCTACGCCACCCTAGAGGTGGCGTAGCGAGGCGCACCGAGGAGAAATGTTTTCATTTCTCCTCGTTTTTTCCTCTTTCAATGCGTGCTGCATTCTGCAGCACACATTGAAAGAGGAAAATGGTTGTAGTGATTGTTTTTGTGCAGGAAGGTGCCCCTTCCTGCACAAAAACAATCTCCCACGACGCAGGCATCCTTGCACCATGGTGCAAGGGTGCCTGCGCCGGCGCATGGCTGCAGTTTGTGCGCCAGCGCAGGGGAAGCAGCAAGGATGCGACATATTCTTGTAAATATGTCGCATCCCTGTGCTTTCCAAACTAACGCAGCATGGCGCAGCAAAATGACTTGCTGCGCCGTGCTGCGTTAGTTAATTGTAAATCTGCCCCACTGTGCTGAATTCCATGATCTAGACATCCTAGATCTCATCAATCGCACCAATCTCAATGCATTTTTTAAATCACATAAACCTGGCTCACTGTCTATCCTCACAGATACAAGGCATGCTTGTACCTGCAAGGACCAAAGATGCGTCAAAATTTATGGCGCATCGGTGTGAAGGATAACTCAAAATGTGACAGCGCAACAGCTGCCTACATGACATCAAGCTTATTTGAGTGTTGCAAAGCACCTTTACATGCCTCAAATCAGCATTGCATTACACAGGAGTGCGTTGTGTGGTGAGAAGCTAAAATAACAACACATTTCAATCCACCGAGCTTCTGAACACCAAATACACCAAAAAATCAAGGGAGCACCATCTACCTGCCAGGAGGGCAACAAACTCAACCCCAGCGAATATGACCAGACAGCAGCCCAGGGAAAGAGAAAGAGGGGGTGCTTTCAGTGAGGAACAGAATCAGATACTAATCAGTGAGGTGACAAAGAATGAACACCTTATCTTTGTCTCCTCCAAATTGCCATTAGGGAAGAAGGATGCCATTTAGCAAAGCATAGTGGATAGGATTGACAGTCTAGGCGAAACAAAAAGGACAGTACTGGGGTGCAAGAAGATGTGACACGACTACAATTACAGGACCAAAGAAAAACTGGCCAGGATCCTTAAGGAAGCCATGAGGACTGGAAGAGGACCTGATGTCCAGGAAGAGTTGAACCCATTGGAGAAGCAGGTCGCATCACTTATTCCAACAGAGCTCGTGGCAGGAGTGGAAGGCCAGGATAGTGCTGCAGGCGAGGAGCAGGAAGAACTGATAGTTATAACATGGAACTGTATGTTTCAAACTATCATGCAGGTCAGTGCAGCAAGACACTTTGCTGCACTGCACTGGCGGTGTGCAATGGAAAGGGCAGGAATGTCTCAAATGTTTACTCATCCATCACATAACTGTTATTTTATTTCCTAGTCACAATTTATTTAGTCCAACCCTGCCAAGTTTCTCTGGTCCATGTGGGATGTGTTACCCCAGTCCAGGTTTTCCTTGAATCTATCTTGGGACTTGTAGTAGAATCAATAACATTATTGACCAGGACTACAAGTCTCACAATACAAAGTAACTGGAGCAGCACATCACGCATGCACCTTTCAAACTTTGCAGCTATGTCTGTGCCAATGCAGGCCCCCTTGCACTATGATGCAAGGGTGCTTGTTTTGGGGCTAGGCAGCCAAAAGTGTATTGTAATGTAACGTGGCTTGCCAGAGGGTCAACTTGTCACCTGAATGGGTATCTAGGTGCTGAGTATGTGCATGCCCTCCATGTAGGATCATTTGAAGAGCCAGGTGTACTATTCCTAGCACTAATTCATATTGCACCTAGCAGTCCTGATATGCTGGGTGAGGTTTTTACTGGTGTTGCCTGCCATGACATAAGTATTTGTAAAGCGCATGTTCACCTAGAAGGGTATCTTGGCACTGAATAATAAATGTTTATTGTTAACCAACGGTACTCATTTTATTGACTGCAGGAGAATGAAAGGCTGAGTGGACTCACCAAGATTTGATCCTGTGGCCATGAGGTCAAACACAGGCCCCTACAGTGGGCGCATTACTCCACTAAGCCACCAGACCCAGCATGTAAGGTACCATCCTAACTTCTGTCTGGCTCATATGGATATTGAGGGTGGGGGTCAGTGCAAGTAATGTAGAGTGGAGGGCCATGATTGTTTGGTGGAAGAGTAGATGGTTTGTGAGATAGGTGGGTCCCTGGTAGTGTACTGCCTTGTAGGTGTGGCTGAGCATCTGTAACTGCCAGTGTGTCTGAAAGGGGAGGCATTATATTTTGATGAGGTGAGGTGTGATGTGTGTGGCGCAAGGTAGGCTGAGTAATAATCTGTGTTGGCCCTGGCTCTTTTTGCAGGGTTACCCCTAAACGTTTTGCCTTCTTATTATTATTTTTCTGACCCTGTTTTTGTTGGCTCTGGTTCTCAGGACACTTTACCACTTTACTACTGCTAATCAGAGCTAACGTGCATGTGCTCTCTCCCTTAAAACATGGTATGATTGGGTTACACCCATTTGCCATATTTAATTTACTTGTAAGTCCCTTGTACAGTGGTATCTCATGTACCCTGGGCCTGTAAATTAAATGCTACTAGCGATCCTGCAGTGCTGCTTGCACCAACCACAGAAGTAGCCTTTCAAACATGTACCAGGCCTGCCACTGCAGGGCCTGCATGCGCAGTTTACTGCCACATTGACTTGGCATTTTAAACTATTTGCCAAGCTTTAAACTCCCTTTTTACTACATATAGGTCACCATAAGTTAGGCCCTAGGCAGCCCTATGGATTTAACCCAGATCTGTGACTGGGAGTGAATGTTTGATTAATCCAGCATTCAGTCCATCATCTGTCCTTTTTGCATTTGTCTCCATAAGTGGCCAAGTGTTGGAACGTGGATTATTGGTAGGAGCAAATGTAGGTCTGCCACTGGCAATAAGGCCACTAACACATGATAGGACTCAGCATAGGTCTTAGAAAATTATTCCCATGCTCAACCCTTGGTAACGTGGCTGCGAGCAGACAGGCTTAACTTCAAAGACAGGTATGTAAAGCATTTAAAAAACACAAATTCAGTAAATAATTAAGACACAACACATAATAAAAATCCAACACGAATTTATGACAATAGGAAATATTTGTATCTTTAAAATGACATGAAAACAACAAAGATCCAATGTAGGGAACCGGAGATATGAATTTTCAAAGATTTAGCAAAATATAGCACTTAGAAGATTATAGCACCATATTGGGATACCTGCTCGCGATAGACCGGGTCAAAGTCAAAGTTTCAGGCTGACCGCGATGGAGCCCTGGGCGGCTACAGCTCGCGGCAGGTCCCGGTCTCAGTTTCTACCTTCACACTTAGAAACTTTTCTGGAGCTTTTCTCCCCGAGGTCCCTCGAAGCTCCCAGCCAGTCCGGATTCGGTGAGGGTTCGCCGGATTGCCTTTCGACGAGCTCCCGGTCAACTTCCCTGGAGCGGACTTAGAAACTTTTTCTTTAGCGCATCAGCGGGGCAACCCAGGAGCCCAGGCCGACACGCGATGGAAGGCAGGCGGCTTGGCTCTCGCGGTTGCACCCGGTCACCTTTTCTACGAGCGGACTTAGAAACGTTTCTGGAGCTTTTTCTCGCAGGGTCTCTCGATGCTCTTCATGTAGACGGATCCGGTGAGGGTTCGCCGGCTTTAGATTTCTTCTAGTCCCGGTCAAACTCTGGAAGTTGGACCGACTGAGCTTTTAGCGGGTCGAACCTGGGTGGCTTGGCCGGCTCGCAGTTGAAGGCAGGCGGCTTGGCTGACCAGGTTGAGTAGGTCCCTCTATGGAGCTTTTTTTCAAAGTTCCTCCAAAGTTCTCCAAACTTCTTGAACTTCTTCCTGAAGTTCCTCAAAGGGTCCCAAAGTGTCTCAAACTCACTCCAAGGGTCTGGGAGATCCAAGATGGTCCTTGAAAGTTGAGGACTTCAGTTCCCACAATCCACTTGGACGTCACCCTTACAAATCCACTGGTAGTTCTGCAAGGTGCAGATTTAGTTGGTGATGTTCCAGATGAGCTCTTTTAACCTGTAGCTTTCAGGGAGTCCACTCTTTAGTTCCTTTTCAGCAAGATAATCCACAGGGCTGTAGTTTCAGATGGTGCAGTCTTCAGAGGTCAGGCCTTAGAAATCTTTGCACAGCAAAACTTCTCAGCTTGGCAATGTCTTGCTTCAGTAAGTTTCAAGCAGCAGATCTGAGAGGCTCTGCCCCTCTCAGATACTTATTCCAAGTTCTCTGGGTCAAGCAGTAGGTCACTGCTGACCAATGGGAGCAGGGTAACTCCTCAAAGATATGACCACATCCTGTAGAGTATGGCATTATTTTCTCCCAGAGTGCATCAAATCTTCCAAATCCATAATGGCTGATTTTCCAGCAAGGAGGTAAGAGCTGGCTAAACACACCCCTAGGATGGCTAATTTACTTAGACTCTCCCCTGCATCTGCTCATACCTTCCTTAATCCTACCATCTGCCTAAGGTGGGAAGTTCAGAGTTGTAAATGACACTGTTCTCTGCTCTCCTCTTTGATGAACATAGTTTACGACTCCTCCCCTGGCCTGGCATTCCTATGGAACAGCACACTGCCCTGCCAGCAGAGCTGGTTGACCCCAGGGGCTCTTTATCACCTCTTCAAGGCAGCCTGGCTAATCCACTTAACTCTGACCAATCAGGGCAGACCACTGGAAGGCTGAATTTGGACTTACAAACAAGAAAGTCTTATAACTTCTTGTATGTACACTTTAGGAGAAATTCAACAATATCATATTGTGGAATTAATAATACCATTCGGGGAAGTCTTTGAATGGCACTTCTAGCCCTCTTCTATCAAGAGTTATTAATCAATAACTTCCTACCATGTTAACCTATGTAGCAGGGGATTTGCAATGGGAAAAATGACTTGGGCCATTTTTCCAGCCCCAGGACTTACAAAAACATATTTTATAAGTACTTAGCTTATATCTACAGGACCCCCACCCCATGGGACAACTAGGGGAGGCTTTAGGGGTTCTGAATCTGTAGAAATATTGCAGATCCTCCCTCCACAGTGCTCCTAGCATCAAAGTCGAATTTGGGCAGCACTTTATCACAATGTGGGGAGTGAAATGTGAAATTTCACTTAGCCCAGGGCATATAAAACTCATTTTACAAGGGTGTACCTTATAAATATCTGTTCCCCCACCCCTGGGACACCTAGGGGAGATCCTGGGGATTCCCAATATGCCAAAACATTGTAGGTTATCCATTTTTAAGTGCCCCAAACCCCAAAGTCGAGCTTGGGCACAATTTACTTTTTAAAAGCAGTCCTGGTACCCAGGGCTGCTTTCAAACTGACCTCAGGCTTCAGCAGTGCACACATGCAAGTGCAAAAAGAGCTGCTGGCCTCTAAACTGCCATGCCCTAGGGTACTAGGGACTTCTAGATAGTTTCAATCCCCCTGCCCTATTATATACTAGAGGCTTATAGGGTAGGTCATGCCAATAACAGGGGTACCCCACCATACCATTGTGTACCCTAGTGTATGTAGGTGGTTTAACTGTATTCTAATGTGTCTCTTTCAGCATAGCACTGGCCCTGGGCCTGGGTAGGCAGAGCCCAGGGTCAGTCAAAGTCAGTTACCACCAGTATCAGTCAGCAAATGTTGGGGGGTGCCCAGGGCACAGGATGACTTTGCAACATAGCCCCCCCCCAAACGAAAGGTGATGGGTTACTAACCTACACCCTGGTAGTCCTCATCAGCTAAGTGGAAAAACCTGGAAAGTTCATCCGCATTTACATGGGCAACCCCAGGTCTGTGTTCCACTATAAAGTCCATCCCCTGTAGGGAAATGGACCACCTTAACAGCTTGGGATTCTCCCCTCTCATCTGCATGAGCCATCTGAGAGGCCTGTGGTCAGTTTGAACACGAAAGTGAGTCCCAAACAAATATGGTCTCAACTTTTTCAGGGACCAAACCACAGCAAAAGCCTCTCTCTCAATGGCACTCCACCTCTGCTCTCTGGGAAGAAGTCTCCTGCTAATAAAGGCAACTGGCTGATCAAGGCCCCCTTCATTTAGCTGTGACAACACTGCCCCAATCCCTTGCTCTGAAGCATCTGTCTGAACCACAAATTCCTTTGTGTAGTCAGGGGCTAGTAGTACTGGTGCTGAACACATGGCAGCTTTCAGAGTGTCAAAAGCCTTCTGACACTCTGGGGTCCAAATTACCTTCTTGGGCCTCTTTTTAGAAGTGAGTTCTGTTAGGGGCCCCACAATGGTCCCATAATTTTGAACAAACCTTCTATAGTACCCTGTCAGTCCAAGGAATGCCCTGACCTGAGTATGGGTAACAGGAGCTGTCCAATCCAAAATAGTTTGGATTTTAGCTTGGAAAGGCTGTACATGGCCCCCACCTACCAGGTGGCCCAGGTACACCACAGAACTCTGCCCTATTTGGCACTTACTGGCCTTAATAGTCAGTCCTGCTTGCTGCATGGCCTGAAGCACTTCCCTTAGGTGGTTTAAGTGATCCCCCCAGGTAGAACTGTATACAGCTATATCATCCAGGTAAGCTGCACTGAACTGTTCCAACCCAGACAAGACCCTGTTCACCAACCTTTGGAAGGTGGCAGGTGCATTCTTTAATCCAAAGGGCATTACCTTGAACTGATAATGTCCCTCTGGGGTGGAGAATGCTGACCTCTCCTTTGCTCCATCAGTGAGGGCAATCTGCCAGTAACCTGAAGTCAAATCAATAGTACTCAGGTACTTAGCAGCCCCTAACCTATCAATGAGCTCATCAGCTCTAGGTATAGGGTGAGCGTCAGTCTTTGTGACTGCATTCAATCCTCTGTAGTCCACACAGAACCTTAACTCCTTGGGTCCCCCAGAGGATTAGGTTTAGGTACCAGCACCACTGGACTGGCCCATGGACTCTCAGACGGTTCAATTACCCCCAGTTCAAACATCTTAGCAACCTCAGCTTTAATGCTGGCTCTGACATGGTCAGACAACCTGTACAGTTTATTTTTGACAGGTAGGCTGTCACCAGTGTCAATGTGGTGCACACACCACTCAGTGATGCCTGGGGTCAAAGAGAACAGGCCAGCAAACTGCTCCAGCACTTGCTTACAGTCTCTGTGCTGCTGGTCTGTCAACTTGGGAGAGAGCACCACTCCCTCCACTGACCCATCTTGCACATTAGTGGAGAGGAGGTCGGGCACAGGCTGGGTTTCCTCCTCCACACCCTCATCATTGACCAGTAATATGGTCATGTCTGCCCTGTCATGGTGGGGTTTCAATCTATTCACATGCAGGACCCTATGAGGGTTCCTGGGGGTGCCAAGGTCAACCAAATAGGTAACCTCACCCTTCTTTTCTAAGATTGGATAAGGCCCACTCCACTTGTCATGGAGGGCCCTGGGAGCTACAGGCTCCAACACCCATACCAATTGTCCTGGAGTATACTCAGGCATAGTAGCCTTTTGATCATACCAGTGCTTCATGAGCTCCTGGCTGGCCTCCAGTTTCCTGTTTGCCTTGTACATGTACTCTGCCATCCTAGATCTCAGTCCTAGCACATAGTCAACCACATTGTCCTTAGATTCTTTAAGAGGCTTCTCTAAAGACTCTCTTAGCAGGCTCAATGGCCCCCTCACAGGGTGTCCAAACAACAACTCAAAGGGACTGAAACCAACCCCTTTCTGTGGCACCTCCCTGTAGGCAAACAGTAAGCATGGGAGGAGAACATCCCATCTCCTCCTGAGTTTCTCTGACAACCCATTTATCATGCCCTTCAGGGTTTTGTTGAATCTCTCAACAAAACCATTTGCTTGTGGGTGATAGGGGGTGGTGAACTTGTAGTTGACACCACACTCATCCCACATAGCAGTCAGATAGCTGGACAGGAAGTTCGTGCCCCTATCTGACACCACCTCTTTTGGAAAACCCACTCTGGTGAACACACCAAGCAGTGCTCTAGCCACCGTAGGAGCATCAATGGTTCCAAGAGGTATGGCTTCAGGGTACCTAGTGGCATGGTCAACTACCACTAAGATATACCTATTCCCTGATGCAGTAGGTGGGTCCAGGGGACCAACAATGTCCATCCCCTCCCTTTCAAAAGGAACCCCCACCTCTGGCAGTGGTATTAGGGGAGCCTTTGTCTTGCCCCCTGCCTTGCCACTGGCCTGACAGGTGACACAGGAGCTGCAAAACTCCTTTACCTTTTCAGACATATGGGGCCAGTAGAAATGGTTCACCAATCGGTTCCATGTCTTTGTCTGTCCTAAATGTCCTGCCAAGGGGATATCATGACCCAAAGTCAGGATGAGCTCTCTGTACTTCTGGGGCACCACCAACCTCCTGGTGACCCCCTCCTTGAGGTTTCTGACCTCAGTATAAAGCAGTCCATCTTCCCAGTAGAGTTTTTGAAACCCAATGTCATCCCCCTCCTCTTGCTTAGAAGCAATCTGCCTCAAGCTCTCAAGGGTGGGACAGTCACGCTGTCCCTTACTGAACTCCTCTCTGGAGGGTCCACCTGCTCCTGTCAGTTCTGCCAAATCTGACAGCTCTGGCAGGGATGGAGTCCCTCCCTCAGAGGCCAGATCCTCCCCATCAGGGTTAGATTCTTCCTGAACCTCTGGAGTTCCCTGGGCTGGCTCACTAGGCCCAGTACCCTTGTCCTTGGATGCTTGGCCCTTTGTTCCAGGGTCCAAGTGTCCAGCCCCTCCCTTCTGGCTAGTCTGTGACCTAGTCACAGCACATACCCACTCAGGGAGCTCCAATATTTTTATATGGAGTCCTCTCTCCACCTCTGACCACACAGAGGCTTCAAGATCATTGCCCAATAAACACTGGACTCGGAGCACCCTTGACACAGCTACCTTCATAGGGCCTGTCACACCTCCCCATTCCAAATCCACCACAGCCATAGGATGGAGTTTGGTAGTTCTGTCTGCATAAGTCACCTGGTGAAACTCACCAGGTAGCAACCTCTCTGGAGGCACCAGCTCATCCAGGACCATAGTTACACTAGCCCCAGTGTCTCTGATAGCCTCAACCTCAGTCCCATTCACTTTAGGCCTCTGCCTGTACTTGTCCATGTTTGGAGGTAAGGCAGCAAGGGTTGCAATATTCACCCCACCCAGGGACACTAAAGTTGCTTCCACCACCTGAATACCCCTCTCTGGGGCACCACTCTCCACCCCTATACTTACACTGGCAATCCCTGTGGATGGTCCCTTAGGCTTCTTGGCGCAGACAGCATCTCCCTGTTTGTGCCCTGGCTGGTTACAGTCAAAGTACTTACCCACTTTTGAGGGATCAAAGAACCTACCATTCTTTCCCTGATTCCACCTCCCTTTGGATTTGGGGTGGCTCGGGCCCCCCCTCCTTGTGCAGGTTTTTGTGGGTCTTTGGAGGACTCCTTCTGGTTTTGACCTTCTTTCCCTTGGGCTTTCCCCTGGGGAGGGACCTGTCCTCCTTTCTTCTGGTCACCCCCCTGGTGCTGTATGGAAACCCGGGTTCTCACCCACTCATCAGCTGCTTCACCCAGCTCTCTGGGGTCTGTCAGCTTAGAGTCCACTAGATACTGGCGTAACTTCTCTTCTGCACAATGAGTCAAAATATGTTCTTTCATAAACAAATTATACAATCCCTCATATGTGTCAACTTTGTTACCAACAATCCAGCCTTCCAGTGCCTTCACGGAAACGTCCACAAAGTCTACCCAAGACTTTGAACTCAATTTCTGGGTGCCTCTAAACTTTACCCTGTACTGCTCTGGAGTCAGACCAAATCTCTTAACTAAGCATGCCTTCATCTGCTGGTATGATTCTGCATCCTCTCCCTTCAGGGTCAGGAGCCTATCCCTCCCAGCTACTGGAATAAACTCCCACAGGGGTGCACCCCAATACTTAGAGTGGACCCTACTCATTCTAAGGGCCCTCTCAAAAGCTGCTAGCCATTTGTCAATGTCATCCCCATCAGTGTACTTGGGTACTATACCCTTGGGAAGTTTGTGCTCAAATGCACCACCCCTGGACATTTCAAAATCTTCATCATTTTCACTGCCACCATTTCTTTTCAACGCCTCCTCCCTCTCCCATCTCTTCTCAGCCAATTCCAGTTTCCTCTGCACCAAAGCTATCAAAGCTAATTGAGCCTGAAGCTGTCTCTCTGCAAGGGACGGTGGTAGTCCCTGAGTAAGGGACCCTTCCCCACTCCCACCATCTGGATTCACCTGGCTAACACTAGTAACAATGGAAGAGGTCTCATCCTCACCCCCCTCTTGGGTGAGGTTGGGGGGAACATCCTCCATCCCCCCCTGGTTCTCCTCAGCTTCCCTGGCCCAGGCCTGTAGGGACTCAAGCAACCCTGCCTTCCTCATCTTCTTGGCAGCAGGCAGCCCCCTAAGCCTACACTGTTCCCTAAGATCAGCAAGCTTGAACTGGGACAGTTTAGCCAGGTCTAGCTCCATGGTTCCCTAGTTTTGGGTCACAACAACTAGGCACAACAGACTTAGAACAATTTGGAAAAATCAAAACAATGGATTAAAAACAGTTTAGTCCAAATTCCAAAAATCAAACTAAAAAGTCTTGTTCTAAGGCAATTTAGAGGATTTTTATGATCTTAATTCACTTTACTGAAAGGTGTACTTTTTAAACACAAGTCCTCATCCACACCGCTGAGCACCAAATGTTGGAAAGTGGATTATTGGTAGGGGCAAATGTAGGTCTGCCACTGGCAATAAAGCCACTAACACATGATAGGACTCAGCATAGGTCTTAGAAAATTATTCCCATGCTCAACCCTTGGTAACGTGGCTGCGAGCAGGCAGGCTTAACTTCAAAGACAGGTATGTAAAGCATTTAAAAACACCAATTCAGTAAATAATTAAAACACAACACATAATAAAAATCCAACACTAAAAATAGGAAATATTTTTATCTTTAAAATAACACCAAAACGACAAAAATCCAATGTAGGGAACCGGAGATATGAATTTTCAAAGATTTAGCAAAATATAGCACTTAGAAGATTATAGCACCATATTGGGATACCTGCTCGCGATAGACCGGGTCAAAGTCAAAGTTTCAGGCCAACCGCGATGGAGCCCTGGGTGGCTACAGCTCGCGGCAGGTCCCGGTCTCAGTTTCTACCTTCACACTTAGAAACTTTTCTGGAGCTTTTCTCCCCGAGGTCCCTCGAAGCACCCAGCCAGTCCGGATTCGGTGAGGGTTCGCCGGATTGCCTTTCGACGAGCTCCCGGTCAACTTCCCTGGAGCGGACTTAGAAACTTAAGCCCAGGCCGACACGCGATGGAAGGCAGGCAGCTTGGCTCTCGCGGTTGCTCCCGGTCACCTTTTCTACGAGCGGACTTAGAAACTTTTCTGGAGCTTTTTCTCGCCGGGTCTCTTGATGCTCTTCATGTAGCCGGATCCGGTGAGGGTTCGCCGGCTTCAGATTTCTTCTAGTCCCGGTCAAACTCTGGAAGTTGGACCGACGGAGCTTTTAGCGGGACGAACCTGGGTGGTTTGGCCGGCTCGCGGTTGAAGGCAAGCAGCTTGGCTGACCAGGTTGAGTCGGTCCCTCTATGGAGCTTTTTTTCAAAGTTCCTCCAAAGTTCTCCAAACTTCTTGAACTTCTTCCTGAAGTTCCTCAAAGGGTCCCAAAGTGTCTCAAACTCACTCCAAGGGTCTGGAAGATCCAAGATGGTCCTTGAAAGTTGAGGACTTCAGTTCCCACAATCCACTTGGACGTCACCCTTACAAATCCACTGGTAGTTCTCCAAGGTGCAGATTTAGTTGGTGATGTTCCAGATGAGCTCTTTTACCCTGTAGCTTTCAGGGAGTCCACTCTTTAGTTCCTTTTCAGCAAGATAATCCACAGGGCTGTAGTTTCAGATGGTGCAGTCTTCAGAGGTCAGGCCTTAGAAATCTTTGCACAGTAAAACTTCTCAGCTTGGCAATGTCTTGCTTCAGTAAGTTTCAAGCAGCAGATCTGAGAGGCTCTGCCCCTCTCAGATACTTATTCTAAGTTCTCTGGGTCAAGCAGGAGGTCACTGCTGACCAATGGGAGCAGGGTAACTCCTCAAAGATATGACCACATCCTGTAGAGTGTGGCATTATTTTCTCCCAGAGTACATCAAATCTTCCAAATCCATAATGGCTGATTTTCCAGCAAGGAGGTAAGAGCTGGCTAAACACACCCCTAGGATGGCTAATTTACTTAGACTCTCCCCCCTGCATCTGCTCATACCTTCCTTAATCCTCCCATCTGCCTAAGGTGGGAAGTTCAGAGTTGTAAATGACACTGTTCTCTGCTCTCCTCTTTGATGAACATAGTTTACGACTCCTCCCCCTGGCCTGGCATTCCTATGGAACAGCACACTGCCCTGCCAGCAGAGCTGGTTGACCCCAGGGGCTCTTTATCACCTCTTCAAGGCAGCCTGGCTAATCCACTTAACTCTGACCAATAAGGGCAGACCACTGGAAGGCTGAATTAGTACTTACAAACAAGAAAGTCTTATAACTTCTTGTATGTACACTTTAGGAGAAATTCAACAATATCATATTGTGGAATTTATTAATACCATTCGGGGAAGTCTTTGAATGGTACTTCTAGCCCTCTCCTATCAAGAGTTATTAATCAATAACTTCCTACCATGTTAACCTATGTAGCAGGGGATTTGCAATGGGAAAAATGACTTAGGCCATTTTTCCAGCACCAGGACTTACAAAAACATATTTTATAAGTACTTTGCTTATATCTACAGGACCCCCATCCCATGGGACAACTAGGGGAGACTTTAGGGGTTCCGAATCTGTAGAAATATTGCAGATCCTCCCTCCACAGTGCTCCTAGCCTCAAAGTCAAATTTGGGCAGCACTTTATCACAATGTGGGGAGTGAAATGTGAAATTTCACTTAACCCAGGGCATATAAAACTCATTTTACAAGGGTGTACCTTATAAATATCTGACCCCCCACCCCTGGGACACCTAGGGGAGGTTCCTAATATGGTTATTCATTGTTAAGTGCCCCAAACCCCAAAGTCGAGTTTGGGCACAATGTACTTTTTAAAAGCAGTCCTGGTACCCAGGGCTGCTTTTAAACTGACCTCAGGCTTCAGCAGTGCACACATGCAAGTGCAAAAAGAGCTGCTGGCCTCTAAACTGCCATGCCCTAGGGTACTAGGGACTTCTAGGTAGTTTCAATCCCCCTGCCCTATTATATACTAGGGGCTTATAGGGTAGGTTATGCCAATCACAGGGGTACCCCACCATACCATTGTGTACCCTAGTATATGTAGGTGTTTTAACTGTATTCTAATGTGTCTTTCAGCATAGCACTGGCCCTGGGCCTGGTTAGGCAGAGCCCAGGGTCAGTCAAAGTCAGTTACCACCAGTATCAATCAGCAAAAAGTTGGGGGGTGCCCAGGGCACAGGATGACTTTGCAACACCAAGGGTATGCTGAGACATGGGTCCCGTGCTCACTACGCCACCAGATTCAAGCTAACCTGTCTGATGCGGGGTGTTACCCCGAAACTGGTCTCAGGATGCTTGTTTCTGGTCCAGAGAAGACCTGGCCTGGCAGGTTGGGCTGGACTGTTCCCATAGGGAACATGGTCAAGACTGATTTGCATATGGCTGGGTCTAAACTGGAATGGTGTGGTGTGCACAAAAACAATGGATTTACCCCAAATCTGTTACTGGGGTTGAATGTTTGATTAATTCAGCATTCCGTCCATTATATGTTCTTTATGCTAGGCAGCCCTATCGGCAAGTTGCTGTGTAGGTGAAATGTAGGACATGTGCTTTTATTGTGTGGCATGTCCAGGTAGTAACAAGCACCCTATTTTGTTTCTCACTACTGTGAGGCCTACTCCTCTCATAGGCTAGCATTGTGAATTCCCTAATATATGGTAATTCCTGATCTGAAAGGAGTGGTGTTGCCATGTTTGGTATGTTTAGAATGGTAGTGATAAATCCTGCTTACTGGTGTAGTGGAATTTTTTATTACTATTTTAAAAATGTCCATTTCAGAAAGTGGGCATTTCTCTGTGCTTATAACTCTAGTGTCTTGCAGCCTGAGTCCAATCAACGTTTAGGGCAGAGTGACAGCTACACTTTGTGCATACTTTTCAGACAGCCACCACACAGGAAGGGCTGGGTGTGAAATGAGAGGCATCTGCGTCCATCTGCATACTGATAATCTTCCTGGGCTGAGAGAGAAGGAGGCAGGCGCACTTACATTTGTATAGCCTGTGTCCTGCCCATACACAAAGGGCTGATTTACCCACTACTGATGTCTGGAGCCTGGGCTGGGATGAAAGGGCTTTGTGTTATATTTGAAAGGGTTTCTTTGAAGTCACCCCTTACATCAAAGACACTTACTAGTATAAGTACAGGGTCTGACCCCATGTTTTTAGAGCGCTTTTGAAACTGCGACTGGACCTCTGTCAGAATTACTGCTGCACTGCACAAAGGCCTCATCTGGACTGCTTTCCTGCTACTTGCTGGGTGGTCTAAAGGACTCACTGGATTGCTTTTCTGCTGGTTGCCCAGCTGCCAGCTGCTTCCTGACTTTGGGTGTACTCAGCCCTGCTGAGTTGCCAGATGGAATCACCATAAAGCTACCTGCTCCTTGTGCTGAACTGCCTGCCCCTTCATGACCCTCAAGTGCCTCCCAAGAAGTCCAGCGCGTGGGGAGTGCTGTTTCCTGCTCCTTGGCTTCCCCTCTTGTTCTCAATTCAACAAGTGTGGGGTAAGCGCTGCCCTTCGCATTTCGTCTTGTGTCAGGAACTAGCGCGTGGTGAGTGCTTTGTTTTCATCTGCTCTGTGTCCTGCAATGCTTCACTCCTCATCGACCTGCGACCAGCTACCGCTTAGTGATCGCTTTACGATCCGACGCGTGGTGAGCGCTGCATGACATGGCTGCCCATCGCCAGCCGCACTGTGAGAACCCCCTTCCATGGGGCCCCGACAGCCGGACCGACGTGCTGGAAGCCGCATTGCATTTGGAGAAATGCCTCAGTGCACCTCCTCCCCTCAAATCTGTTGGTTAAGTGACATGGAGGGAAGCCTTTCACCAGCCCTGCCAGCACCTCTGAGCTGTGATTTCTGCCACCAGGTACCCTCTTGTTGAGATTGGGCACCTGGGGGGGTGTCACACCGCCTTCCCGCAATGTCTTCGTGGGCGGCGCTTGTGTTTTCAGCCAGAGGAGGCAAGCTGGACCCCGTGGGAGTTTGGAGGCTTGCCCGCGCCTCCTTCACGGGCAGCTGCCTTTGGTTTCCTTGGATGCGTGGGGACAAAACAGGTTCTCCCTGTGGATCGCTTCTGTGGGTGTTCGCCCCTCCTTATATTGAGGCATTACCTGTGGAATTGCTATTGTTGGTGATTGATCCCAATGTGGATCCTTTCTAGCATATGAATTACCGTATATTATGTAATAGGGACCTTGTTCTCTCTGAGACCTACATCTTAGGTCTAAAACACCCCCATTTTCAGTTAAGCTCCCAGGTGGACCGTAACCCTGCTAATTGAATGGCAGGGGTTGCTGGACCGATGGGGGCTGATTGGTACTAAGGTGCTCCTGGTGATATTGGTACTATTGGTGGTTTTGCGTAATTCATGTACTTTGCCTCCAAACGAAGTTACAATATTCACATTCATGTCCTGATTCGAGTGATTTTACTTACTAATATGCTGGATTCCATACTTTACGTATGCACTAATGTTATGATGGATATCGTTTTTCCTAATGTGCACAGTTTCCATGATTCATGTTGTTTTGATCTATGTTTGATGTACAATATAGACAATACATTTTTATAATCCTGTGTGGAGCCTTTTTTGGGGTGTATTTATTGTGTTGGTGTTGTTAGTGTATCGCTCAAACGCTTTACACGCTTTACACATTGCCTCTGGGTATAGGCCTGACTTCTCTGTGCCAAGCTACCAGGGTCCGAGCACAGGTGTGTAATTTACCTGCCCTGACTAGACTGGTGGGTTCTGCCTGGCTTAGGTGCATGCCCTAGCCAACCAGAAACCCCATTTTTAAGAGTCTGGAAGTAGGGTGTTGGATAGTTTGCATCTTGTGTAGCAGCTGTACAGACATGCTGTGGTAGAGGGTATTGGTGTACTAGAATGTACATGTGAGGAGGGCCTGGGTGATGGTCTCACAGGTGTCAGGAGGAAGCCTTCTGAAGAAATGCCTGACCATGCTAATAATGTGGAAGGAGGTGGAGTTGATACTGGGATTATTAAGTCAGACGGTGAGGTAAGTGTCCAGGATGATGCACAGGTTTCTGGGATGGTTTGAGTTTGAGGGGTTTGGGCCCAGTCATGTGGGCATCCAGAGTGAGACTTGTGACAGTCCCAGAGGCTCTGGCCACATTGATAGAAGATCTAAAAACAAGCTTTAAATCCCCCTGGCACAGCAAGGATCTGCAACTGGATGTGCAACAGTCTCGCTTGACTGGTGGTTGCCAGGCTCCTAAAAAAATGAGTAGATGTGGGGATCCAAAAAAGGACGTCAGGCCCTCGCAAAATGATCCATCTCCTAAAAATGCAATATTAATAAAGACCCCCCCCTGACTTAACTATGGTCATACACAGTGAGGAGAATATTAGTGAATCTCAAATTCCCTTTCAAGTGCCTTCAGAGGCCATAATGTTGAAAGAATCAAGGAAACTATTGTGCAAAGCAAGGAATAATACAAAGCAAGCTTAGTAATTGTTCCTGGCACAAGTACAATACATTTGCGGAACAACAAATCTATCACCGCACTCGAGGCAGATTCAATTATAGAATACAGCAAAGGCCCGATAAAGAAGGTCAAACCTTTTCCGCTATTTAATAAAACACACTAATTCGGGGACTGCCCACCACAGATACTGCTACCACTGAAGGTGCTCCATCTAAGCTGCCCCCTCATAAAGGCGCCAGCTCCCCTATGGAGCTAATTCAGAGAGACAAGGCGCAGAGAGAGATGGCTCAATTACACCAAGTAAACTTGTCCGATAACGCTGGCAGACCTGAGCCCTTAATATTCAATAATGGTGAGGACCAACAGAGCCTAACGACTGGCCCGGTTAACACTAAATATAGGGCAATACTATACACAACAGTCCCTCCCAGCTCCGGGCCAGCAATACCCCGTGAATCAGGAGACACCATGATAGCCAAAACATCATCTGATCATCTTTTCCAATCGCTTAGTACCTCCTTTAAAACAATCTTTACCACAGTATATCAGTCGAGAGGGAGGCATGTGAGACATTTGTCTACTCAATGGCAAATTGACTATCCTTACTGGTGACAAATCATCACCCGCAAGACATTGGCACTCACAACTATGGCACATAGTAAGTGAATTACAAAGGAAAGCCCACCTGTATGTGTAGCACGGTGTCAGTCATTTACAATCCCTACTTGTGTGTATGCCACACCATATAGCATGCGATTTACAGTAAGTAAGGTGTATAAATCAATCAGGACACATAAGGAGAATGGCCATGAATGTTGGGCCATCCCTTGTCATGACTCTTAACTAATTGTACACCCCCTGTGTTTGCAGCGGACCAAGGATATACTCTGTTGCCGTGGGTCATGACTCCTCTGCAAAACCCACAAAATGAAGCCCAGCAGAGCTACAATCATGCCCTATGCAAGCCCATCATTGAGCAGTCATTTTGAATTTTAAAATTCGACTTCAAAGCCTAAACATAGCTGGGGGCCAATTGCTATACTCGCCACCCATGGTGTGCAAAATAATATAGGTGTGCTGCATATTGCACAGCATGTGTGTAAGGACGAATGTGCCATGGGCTGATGATAATGAGGAGCAGAAACTGCTGGACAATGAGGATGAGGAGCCTCATCAAACTGTACCATCAGTTGCCACAACACGTCAGAAGGAACACATAATCAATAATTTCTTCACAGAAGCATGAGTGATGTACATGATATCGCACAATGATAACAGATCTAACTTTCTTAATCTATATGTAAATAAATGTATGAGCACTACCACTGTGTATGCATTTTGATTCCATAGTCACAGTAAATACCTAAACATTCGCATTTGACCTACTACTAATTGTCACACAGATAATATATGTAGCTATGTTTAGCAAACACCATTGAAAACAACATCTGATAAAAATGAAATAATGTGCATGCCAACTACCTGTAGCAAATAGTTCTCCATTGCCAGCCACAATTAACATGGTGTGGTAATGTAAATAGTGTGCTATGACTGTTTGTGTGTCTCGCTTGCTGCTAGCCATTTCATACTTGTGGACGATAGTAGAGTCCACTCATAGTATGGTGACTGTGAAGTGTTCAACAAAGTATGCACATGGTAACACACTCCCAAAACTACAGTCTACATATGCTACATCAATAACTGTATCCACATGTTAAATCCATTAGGTGATCTCATATCACACATACAAATGCTACATACTATACTTTGCCAGTGCAACTGTGTTGAATGTGAACACCCACTGCCGTGCACAAGCAACATTGCCTTGATGCAGAGTGTAATTATGGTGTTGGTTACGCAGTCTGTCAGCAATATGTAGAAGGTCACGCCAAGGCCTGATTGCTGATCAACCATAGCATCATCAGCATGAGTGAGAATCATGTTGGCCTCAAAGGATGACACTGTTACTTTCCTCTGGGGTATACCCCTTGGATATGATTGGCTAATACACAAACAATCAAATTGTGCCCTCCATAAAGCACCTTCCAGTTGGGTGCAGCCAATCGTGGCACACGCCCACATTTCTCCACAGCCTGATGCCTTTGGCAGTAGGCTGCACTGCCGTAGATGTGGGTGCACTGAACACATGGCAGTGCTAGTTTGTCACATCCCTGGGGTAAGCTAATACAATATCAATGGGTGCTAAGATTAAATTATCACACAGAGCACCACTGGTAAGGTGCGCCCTTGTGTTACCACGGTGTTTGGGCACTATGCGTAGGATGATCCCTGAACAGCATTAACTCACACATTTGTTTAGTGTCAACACAAATGGTAAACACATGCAAAGACTACAAACATGTTAATTCCACTATTCACACCCATCACTGCAATTCCTGTACATTATTACATGCATTGCACATCCCAATACAACAAAAAATGCATATTTGCCCTATTGCGTAAGAAAATGAAGCATGAGCATTAGGCATGATTTTTGCAGGCACCGCGTCAGCCAAAATTGACGCTTCCCAGCAGACACCTCTAATAAACTGCATTGTTTGAAATTGACGCATGAATGGTAACGTAAAAAAAAAACGATGTATCGGCTGAAAACGTGCCACATCTGCCTAGGAAGTGAAGTAATGGATAAAGGGAAGTGGTGTAATAGATCCTGCATGCCCCAAAGCAGGAACTGTGAAGTTACTCTCATTTTCACATAAGGTCACTGTTTTACTGTCTGAGCTTGGGAGTGGTTGTGTTTTGGTTGTGCTGGAGACTGGTTTTGGTGTGGTTGGAGCTGGTTCGTCATGTCTGTTGTCCCTGTCGTGTCCCTCAAGTGTTTATTGTACGTAATTGTTTTATGTTGTTGTGTATTGTGCTGTGTACTGTTGGGTGTTCGTCTTTTGGGTTATGTTTGTTATAGGGTTAGTAGTGGGTTTTTGGAGGGTTTAGTTGTGTTTGGGTGTTATATTTTGGGTGGATCATGCTGGGGAAGAGTCGGTCTTGCCCCATGACTAAGAAGGAGTTTGGGAGCTTCCGATGGCTAGTCACACATTACCTGCCTACCATGGTAGCCACTGGGGGATGTGTCATCCAGGGTTACCCTGTGAAGGTCTGCAAACAACGGTGGGAGAGTGTACGGCTCCAGATACAGAGGCTGTTCAGAGTGGACCGCAACACTCATCAGCTAAAACATCGCTGGGCCGATGTGGTTGGCAGGGGGCGAGACCTCCTGGGCTATGTTGCCATAGATGTTGGTGGAGTAGTTGGTAAGTTCACATGATTTGTCTGCTATCCTATGTGTCTCATGTACCCATTGATGATTAGTGGTTTCATTAAGCATGGCTCACATGAATTTTGCCACAAAATAGTCATGCCCCATGTAAAAGTGGGAAATGCTGTGGCTATAGTACTGGCACAATCTTTGCACCAGCGCTATCTGTGACACTGAGGGGCCACACAAGTATTTGTGTCCCTGTAGGTGATACGAATGATTCCCAAGGAAGCATTGAGCTGATGTACATGCCATAACCCATCCGTACAACTCATTTGATGACAGACCAGGTAGTGTAGATCAGCTCCAGAGTTGCTTATTTCACAACAAGCATTTGTCAAACGTGATGCACCAGCCACACAAGGGCCTTGTAAATAGGCCCCATAGTGATGTGCTCATGATCCTCCTTGGCCTACCCTCCCTGGATTGTCAAGCAGCAATGAGGCCTGCCATGGCTTACATTGCTTAGCTAACCTCTGAATGTGGCAAAACACATATCACTGGTCTTGAACAGCATTTCCTATGTAAAAGGTATGGCTCCTTGATGTCCACTATAGCTTTGCTGTGCTTTGCACGGGCTTGCCTGACAACATACCTCTAAATGCATAGCAAAGCCCACATGCTGCATTTACATGGCCTCATGGAGGAGTTTTCGAGGCCAGAGCCACTAGAGCTTTTCTTACATATGAGACTCACATAGTATATGCCTCTAGTATGAGAGGCCCAATGTATGTCAGATGGGAGGCTACTCATGTAATACTGTATCCAAGGATATGCTAGCCTGAATGTAACACATCTCAACCCATCCCATATGTGTTATTATTCAACTATGCTATTTCAAACATAGGGATGCATGGAACATGTATGAACAATATTATGCACTCAACAGCACTGACAGGTAAATTTGGGAACAAGTATGCATGATGTGAGATGTACATAGCGTACTCATTTCCTGGTGTCAGAATTTATGAGGGCTTGGGTATTGCTATACCATGCTGAGTATGGTATGTGATTTACGTAGGTGCAGAGAATCATAAAAGTCTGCTACCATAGTGAAATTTGGTAGTGATGAGGTTCATAACCTGGATCCGTAAATTGGCCAACTAGTGCATGTTTTGGCTCTTCATGTGCATGTACACTTCAGCCAGCCTTACCTATGTGTATCATTCGGGCATGGCAACTGTGTAATTTTATTACTTACAACCTGAAGGGTTACATAGCCAATAGCTATATATATGTACTGTGCTTCTGTTGTATATCTAATATGTGTTTTAAATTTGCTGATGTGTTTTACATGTTATGTTTTGTAGCTGGACCCCCATCATTCACACATGATGAGGTGAATAATTTCAAGGCCCCCAACTTCACCGGTGAGTAATTGTGTAGGATTAAGTGTGATGTCAGATGCTGTCTGACTTGCCAGATTGAATGTAAATCCCTATCACAATAAAACGTTTGTATGAAGATAAATAGGTCAGAAAGAGTAGACATTAAGTGCTGCATGTCTATCAGCCTCTGACTATTGTCAAGGAGGACACGTTGCCAATCAGGGATGGACCACATGATAGAGGTTTGACAGAGGAGCCATGATCACAGTGGCAGACTATGCGAATATATGTGGTAGTGGGTACACATCTGAACATGGCCGTGGTTGTGAAGCATTTGGAATGCATGTCAGTTGCACATGCTATGATATTGGGAACATGTAATGAGCAGTGGCATGGTCCACCATGGACTTTCAACAGGTCATATAGGAGAGGTTTCATATGCCTCTCCTATCATATGCCTTTGTGTGATGTGAGGTACTTATCCAGCGGCCATTGTTACATGTCATACCTGCCAAGTGTTCAGTATAGTTAGCAGTGTTTCCTGATATGGGTCCTTGCCATATCATTTACACTACGTTGTGAGACAATAAATGTACTTTGCAAAAATTGCACATCTTGCTGTGGCAAATGCCTATGGCATAAAGGCCATTGCGGAATGCAGGAGGCACACTAATGTAAAATAAAGGAAACGTGTACCATTCCGTGGGTACCAGACAGCATTGTTCCCAAGCATACTAAGTACTGACATGGTCATACTTAGATGTGCCGAGGTGTTGTAATTGCATTGTGCAACAATTGCCCTGCCTTTGTAATTAGGGCTTCGTACATCTGATATAATGGATAATAGACATGTGTATGCTCACTCTAAGCAGCAAAATGAATTTAGGCTGCAGGGGCTGCTACCTTAAATGTTGTGTAAATAATATTTTTTCATGATGTTCTACCTGTTCCTAGTCACCCTTTGACTTTGACAACATGACCCCAGAGCAGCTGGAGCAGCATAAAACCCAAATGGAGCGCTACAACCACCTAAGATGAGTTGCAAAGGCACACAGGGCAATAAAGAAACGGTACGAGGAGGAGAAGGCTCAGGGGACGTGGAAAAGCTTTCCTCTAGGACCACCAACTCGGGAGGAGAGGAACTCAGGCAGGAATGGGAAATCAGGTGAAGGCTCCTCCAAGGCAGCCGCACCAGTGGACCAATGCAACCACCTGGCCCACACCTCAGGCCACATGCGTCCCTAGCTCTTTTGAACTAGACATGAAGAAGGACATAACTAATTTGAAGTTGTGGTTGGCTGTTTTGGAGAACAAAATGGACCTGACATTAACACTCCTCCATGAGATGAAGCAGGCAGTGGGAAGACCCAAGCAACAATAGCCACAGCGAGCCTTTCTGCTCTTCCCCGTGTTTATAATTTTAATGTTTTACATAATATTTTTGTAGCTTAGTTAAGGGTAGTTAGTGTAGTGGAAGTGTATGGATAGTGGTTTTCGGGGTTTTGTACGGTTGGGTTACAATTTCAGTGGGTAGGCGTACTTTTTTGTTTTGTGGGGTGGGGGTTGATGTGTTTTATATGTATGCGAAAAAATATATACAATTTTACAAAAATACAAAAAGATATGATTGTTTCGGATTCTATGTGTAGGTAATTGATGTTTAGATGTAGTTTCTGTTGTCCTTGTGTGAAGACTTGTCTTAGGGGGTTGGGGGGTTGATGTTTATCATGTTGTGCTAAATGTGTAGAGTAAGGTAGGTTAGGTTACAGTAGTTTTAGATAGCAGGTAGGATAAGATAGTGTAGGTTAGGTTAGAATAGTTAATTAGTATAGGGTAGGTAGTTTTATTTCTTTAACTTTTCTATTGACATTGAATGTTATTATTTGCTACATACAGGTCTACGCTATGATTTATTGTGCGGGAGTTAACTTGTGTACTCAGGTAATGCTATGTGCATGCATATGTCTTTGCAAGCAATGTTTGGCAATATGTGTGAGTATGTGTCTCATCTATGAACAGGGATCTGTCAGGTTGGTCATGACTTTACAACATCTAACTATCAGACATTGTTGAACAGTGGACGTGGCAATCATGATGGAAATTGCACACTGTGCAAATCATGTGTTCACATATAATATCTCTGTGTGGTTATGCCATGCAACATATCTTGGACGGATGTTGTGGTCAAAAACATTTGCCCAATTAGTAGGTTTTTGGACTCACACACAGATTGCTGCCCCATACCCACTCACACTTGCAGTGTTTACTTGTCAGCCCAATGTTGTATGCTTGCTAGTAACCATGGGTGGACTCGGCACGTGTAGGGTGACTTAAATCACTATTAACATTGACTGCATGACACCAGTTGAACTTCATGCTTGCAAGCTTGAGTAACCACTTTCTAGTCAACACACAAATAGTGTTCACCAAATATGTTAGACACTCACTGCCTAGCATTGTCACTGACTCCACAAAAAACATGTCCTTTTGTCAAGTAGTTGGTGTATATGCCTCACGGAATGGCCAATTGTCAACCTGGTCCTGACTCCTACAGACAGACAACACACAGGTGGTTCAAAGTGCATTTATTTACATGTGCAAATGTTGAAGTGACTCACAGGTAAAGTTCATTGGACAACAACCCCAAAAGATGTTTAGAGCCAGTGGATGACCAGACAGAGTCAATGAGGAGATCATATAATTGAACATGTGGAGGAGAGGAGTATTTCAGTCAGGAGGGTGACCACAATGTCATTAAGGAGGATAGGCCACATTGACAGCAGGCCTGCGCGTAGTTCGTGGAGTTTTGCTACGCGGAACTACGCGAAGTTACAAAAAAACTCTGTGGAGTGCAGTGCGAACTGCCATTTGCGCTGGTCTTCCTGCCGCTCGGGTAGATATTCTACCCGAGCGTTAGCTCGTGCTCGCGAACTTACCGTTCGCGAGTGTGAGCAGGCAAAAAACTCCACTGCACCACGCAAAGTGGAGTTTTCTGCACTCTGCGAGCGCGGAGAGCAGAAAACTCCGCAAAGTCCATGAACGGGGCGGAGTTCACCGCCCAGGCCTAATTGACAGTCCACATTGACAGTCCACAAGGTGAACAGGGTGAAGTCAAAATGAGGACAGTGGCAGCAGATGTTCCCTGGCATGTTCATAAGCACAGGGAAAAGGAGAAACTGGGCATGTGGCCCAGATGACTGCTACCGGACACTTTTTCATTGGAAAGAGTTGCCTTCCACATCTTCCTCCTCTAGTGTGTGCAGTGTCTCCCGTGAGGATGCACACGCATATTATGGGTGGAAGATGTGGATCCCGGGCCTGCAGCAGCATTCATCTGTGCCAACACATGAAGCAGAACAGCAGCAAGGAGGATCTGCTTGTTTTGCAACACGCAGCAACGTCACGGTAGTAGGCAGCTATGACTTCAAAGTGGGAGTCCTGCTTACGCTCCATGGACTCCAAGATGGTTCTCATTGACCCAGCTGGTTTTACACCATGCTGGTGCCACTTTGGCAGGGCATTTGTTCATGCTCTGCCTCATGACACCAGTGATGTCAGCCAGGTACTGCTGGATGCCACGGAGTGGAGAATAGGTGCCTCTATTGGGAATGAGGCACCCACGGACTTCCTCTAGGGTGGTCGCCACGCTCTCCAGCCCCGCCCGCACCTGCTCTACCAACTCCCGCTGGACTCCTATTGCAATATGTTGGAAGGTAATCTATGGGTCCTCGGAGTTCAGGGGTCTGGGTGGGTCTGGATGGTTAAAGGGATGCCCCAGCCAGGTTGAAGGCACCACTCCCATCCAGTGCAGGCGATAATAAACACTGCACAACCTGTGCTCCCTCTTGGGTAGCTTGGCGCTGAGCAGTCAGGCGTCCTTCAGAAGCAATGTGTAAAGCAGGAGCACAACACACACACACAATAAATAGTCCACATGACGCAAAAGAAAGACTTCAGACCTGGTGTCGAGAAATGCAGTTTATATTCAACACACACATTCAAAAAACATAAATATCATGGAATCTGAGGCATAAATCACACTTAGCGATATTAATAGCAGTTCTAGGCAAAGTTTGTGTTGATTATATCTCGATAATATGCACACATGGGAAGTACTATTCTAATCCCCACACAGCATCCTTATGTGGTGCGAGTGCGACACGTTATCAGCCCCTGGCCCACCCTCACAATCCTAATAATGCAATTTCACACAGCCATAGAATGCACCCTGGGCTACAACAATATTAGTAATATGTACATATAAAGAATTATAACACTTTTAGCAGCACTGCAGGATGAGGCCACGCGGTTAAACCCACTGTTCAGAGGTAAAGTGCTTTTGGCATGAGAACAACGTATAAACCAACACCTCCGACCAGTGGCATAAAAAACAGTCAGTCCATAGAGAGTCACTCCCACATACTCATGCTCAGTTTGCACCGCTACGCAATGTGACAGGTACCAGCCTGGTTTGTATGAACACTTTCACACACATATGTGCCCGACACCCTAATGCGGGGGACTGACTCCAAACAGGTCAATTGATAATACTCCGCGAACCCTGTGGCTCCAAGCCTCCCGCCACCTTCCAGTTCACCCCCACTGTCTCAGACACCCCAGATGGAAGTTCACCAGCCCCTCCCTCCAAACACAAGGTCACTCATGGCTGAGGCAACACCTCATCTGGGTCTCCAGAAATCAGGTGTGGATAGACAGTAAGCATAAACAAGAGGTAGACATAAACAAAGGGGGTCTTGGTGCCACTCAGGAAGTTCACCAGAAAGTTGTGAAGCAGAAATGGACTAAGAGCAACAATATGTTACACACAGGGGTACTCCAGGGCCTTCTGGCTCCAGCTCAGTTCTGTGAAGCACAGGGAGGGTCACGCAGTCTCTTGACCTGCTCCCGAACCTTCTTGGAAGCGCTCCTATGGCCTAGTCAATTCCCCCTTACTCCTACCTCGTGCCACAAAGTCTTCAGAAGGGCCAGACGGGGAGAGGGCTCTTGGTCAACCATGATGAGGCCAGTGGGGGAGCAAGCAGTGAATGGGGAACAACACACAGGGGAGCCTCTCAGCTTGCGGAAGCACCCCATCGGTTACACGTTGATCCAGATTGTGCCACGGCAATCTGGGCACAGGGTATGGTGCACAAGATGAGCCGCACCAGACACTTCAGGTTACATGTAGTAGAGTGTCAGAACCAAGCACCTCAACTTCCAAGTTGCACAGGAGTAGAACGCAGTAATTTCCCCCCACTCCCTTCAGAACTATTCCGCAAATACTTCTTTTCAAACTACTTGCGAATATCCTCCAACGGGGGAAAGGGGTTGGGGAGAGAGAGAGAGAAGAGACAGCCTGAAAATCGTGGTCTTCATCTCAAGGGTTGTAGTTTTCATTTTCTTCTGTATCCCTTGATTTACCTGAAAACTGTAATAACATTAATTCCCAATTAATGCTACAATCTTCCTTAAACATTTAAATGTATATTTAACTAAACCACTGTAATTCCTACCCAATGTTTTCTTGGCTATTGCTCCTCTTCTATTTCTGTTGATTTGCAAGATTAACTAATCACAACAACACTTTTCTTAAACTCTAATGTTCTTTTTTTTTTTACTTCCAGGGGAAGTACTTGCGGTTCCAGGAAACAGCCGACTTGAACAGCAGAGTGCAGAATCGTCTTCAGGTAAGTGTTAGTCTTTGTTATTATTCATTCAATTAATAGCACTTCAGAACAAGTAGTTAATAGGAAAACCTGTTAATTACTAACTGTTCTTAGTTTAATTGAATCTTATCTCGTAAGCGCGGCAACGACTTTCGGGGATAGATTCCTCAAATCTTTTGACCTAATATTTAGTCAGCGAGAACGGAGCGGTCGATGACAACAGAAGGCTTTTCTCTACTTCGACAAGGTACATTAATTAGCTCAGAAAACAATGTTGCGAGAGAGTTGGCAAAAATCTTCCGACTAATTATTTATACGTAAGGGCAAGCCCGGCTGACAGACACTAACGAAGAAATATTTGGGCATGCGCAATTGAAAACCAGAATTATTTACTAAACCGCAGCAACAGTAAACGACGAATACGTCGCGTCTACCCTGACTAAACTAACCGATGAGATTTCCACAAAACGTCTACTCACGGACAATTCTCAGGTGAAGTGCGCCGATTAGAACTCGGACGTGCTTCACATTCCAAAAGGACTTCAGGGAAGAACAACTAGTGCATTAAAGGAAGGACCAAGTTGGCGGACATCTTGGTTTTCCAATGTCACCAACTTGATCTCCATTTTCCACTAGAGCCAAGGTATCTATGTCGTTTTGACACCTTACCTCCCAGTACACCCGCCACAATCAGATTATTGATGGGAACTTTCTTAGGGGCCCTGACATAGAGTTGCAATTACATACCTCCCTGGAAATGAGGCACTATGTCCAGCACACCATGATGTCGGTTGCACCAGAGGATTCCGGTCACACACACAGGTGCAAGTTCAACAAAGTCTCATGCCGCACTTGAGAAATGCGGTACAGTTAACAAAGCAGGCGACTTTGGATCCTGCAACCGGTGAATCCGCTCACCACCAACAAGAAAGGTTATTCATGCCAAGGTCCTGGCAGTACAGGAACCACTTTGCCGCACATGCGGGCAACTTCTTCAGCTCTGCACTAGACACTCCAGTCTCCAGGCATGTTTTTGTGGTTCCAAGCTCACACCGCACTGTCCAGCTTTCAGCAGGCATTGTGGGTACTCAGAGGGCACCGATCTCCAGATGTCACCGGTAGATGGTGTGGGCCCCTCATAGGAGACCTTTGATATCCCTGGGACCTCCGAGACAGCAGGAGACCAATCAACTGATCTTTGGGAGCCCACTACAGGATGCCAAATATCAGCAGTTTGTCGGCCCACGACAGTTCCTTTTCAAGAAGGCAAGCTGCCCTTTCCATGGGCAGTTATCTTCCATGTGCACGACAGAGTGCTTTGGCAATGTGCACCACCCAGACCAGGTTCTCTAGTCCTGCGTCCTCACAAGTGGATCTCTTCTCTTCGTGGGTTGGCACTGGGTAGTTATACCCCATTGGGCCTTTGAAGTTGGGGGAAGTTTCAAAGGGTATTCCTTTGAACCACAGATCTGTCGCCTAAATTTCCATCCTGTCTGCTATGAGGCCGCGGATTGCAGATCTCTATCTTTATGGGGGCCGTAATCTGGCCCCAGAGACCAGGTGTCACAATCTCTGCTCTTCCGCCAGACCCACAAATGGCAGAGGTTGGCTATCACAATTGCATGCCCAATGGTTTATGGCTGTCTCTGGGGAATGCCCAGATGCACTTCCTGACCTCCAGTTCTAACCCGCAGAAGACACCATGGCACACAAAGAGTTTGATGGATAGAAATGTTCACTTTCCATAAATGGCATTTCCACGCAAAATATGCCAAGCCCACTGTTACCATTGGAATGTGTTTGGCCTAGCAAATTCATTGATAGGAAACATCATGAGGCTGCACCACTGCAATACCTTTATTGCAGCTTGAATACAGCCGACCCCTTCCCCATGCTAACTTAAGGGAAGAGCAAGCCTCCTCGGTAGGGGAACCATCGTGGGTTCTCCTTACTACCTGGACAGTGAACACCAATAGGTGCCTGCCCAGCCCTTCACTTTCCATCCTAATGGAGGCAAAAGGCCTCGTCTGGATGGACCGTGTTTGCAACGGGCCAGCTGGATTAGGCACGCAATGGTGCTCTCACATATCTACTGTGGCAGGTCTGACAGATGTTTGAACACGCAGTACGTGCGAGTGTGCACACCGGCCTTCAACAGCAGGTCAAACACGTGGGTGTAAAACACACTAGCGGTGTAAGTGCGCACCCAGGCCGCAATGGCAGGCCTAATCTATGTTTACAAACGTCATGTCCGCACCACTTCCTAACATGTTTCAGAAGGGTGCGTGTACTTTCCCACTGCAGTACAGTGGAAAAGGGCCTGGAGCTTAGCACTCCACCTGAGAACCAGCCCACACACTGGCCTGGGTCTCCAGGATACCCATGGTGCCCGTGCACTATGCGGGTGACAATGGTGGTCCGGATTCACTCTAACCACTTCCTTGGTGCCAATGCGCACATCAGCCCATCTTGGTAGGCTGACGGTGGGTCCTAGAAACATGACTGGTGCAAGGGCTCAGACCAACCGGCACTAGCAGGCTGGACACAGGCCTAGCACAACTTTGGTGCTAGAACACCCACTGCTTGTCATGTTAGATGGACGATCCGTTTCATCCCCTCAGCTAGCGCTGCTTCCTACGAGACGTAGGAAGGGTGCGTGCACTTTCACACTGAACCAACAGTGGGGAAGGGTTCCAGCCCTACGACCGCAAAGGGGCCTCTGCAACCTTGGGAGGTGGTCCATGGAGGGGAACAGACCTCCAAGGTAGGAGGACTGCATCTAGGGGCTCTCCCCCTGTTTGGGCAGCGGCCACGCTTGAGCCCCCCCTGGCTACTTGCCTACCCCGAGTTATACCACGCTGGATGTACTCTAGGGCAGCTCTGGCAGTAGGGGATGCCCCCTCTGGATTGGCTCACCCGTGGAGACACCAATCTGAGTAGGAGAAATGATAGGCCGGCGAGTCCCACGGGGCATGATCAGTGCCACATCCCTCAACTTGCCAATCGTGTGAGCACCCCGCTCCTAACCCAGGTGGAAAGGGTGCTCGTCCCTTCCCACTGCAGTACAGTGGGAACATGCTCAGAGTTATAGGGTCACAAACAGAGAGTAGTCGAAGACTAGGAGGATGAAAAAAGCTAAATGTTTTTGGGAAATTCCCTTAAGAAGGCCATGCCCAACAGCTACTTACGTGGGTGGCACAATCAGTGCTACAGGCCCACTAGTCGCATTTAATTGTAGTGCACTTTACTAGGGACGTATAAGTAAATTAAATATGCACTTTAGCAATATTTAGCTGAAGTAAAGTGCGCAGAGTCCTAAAGCCAGCCAAAAGGAGGTCAGAAAAATGGTGGGAGGCAGGCAAAAAGCCGGGGGAAGACCACCCCAAGGCTGTCAGGTCTAACACCCCAGGAGCAGAAGTGACCAGTGGCTCCTTGATAATGCCATTTTGAAATGTCCCAGCATGCTGTGCAGGAAGGTTGGGACAGGGGTGGAGAGGTGATCTGGCACCTCAAGATTGGCTGCCTGACTTCTGGAACCTTCCTCTCCCCTTTAAAAACTCTTGCACAAGAGAGAGACTCTCTCTTGCCTGTGGGCTCTTCTACATTTCATTTGCAGGCTTCTGGGACCACCATGGAGAATTGGAAGGAGGAACCCCCTGACCCCGACTCAGGACTAAGGACTGTCCAGTTGACCCCAGGGCCAGAGGGTTTCTCCAAGAGTCACTGAGGCTGGCCCCCTTAAATCCCTTAAGGAACAGTTGGGGGAAAGCCCTGGACTTTTCTGCACACAGAAACCAAGATCAGGAAGCGAGCTGCCGCAGGGAGCTAGGAGAACAAGCACTGTGAGGACTACCCCGCTTTGGAGATGAGGAGGGTTGCTGCAACTGCCCCTGGTGGTTAGAGGTCGCCACCAGGAGAAAAATGAGACCAAGATCATCAGAAATCGTCCCAACGGGGAACGGGTTATTGCATTTTATAGTTTGGTGACCTTTAACCTTTCGCTTGGCAAGGCGTGCATGGGGCCCCCTCTCCTTGGAATCCCTCATGACCCGAGGACCCCATTACTCGGACCATTCGTATTTGAAAAGGGGGATGGAACCTCACCCCCTACCTCCGATGCCTCCTGAGACTGCGAAAAGTGTGAAAGGGCCCAGAACCCCATCCCTGGGCCCCGATGTCCAGTAAGGCCAGTAACCAACATTGCGCCTACTCTCAGGAGATCGCTGCCAGAAGACCGCTGCCGGCTCCCGTGGCAGCATGCCGAGTGCTGGGCGCACGGGGAGGCAGCAGGGTCAGCCGGGGTGGGCTCTCTAAGTTGCCCCCCTGCAAGCATGGTCAGTCTGACCAGCCGGGCAAGAGGGCAATCCCCACAAAGGCTGGAGCCCCAGGAGGCTGGTTTTGAAACATGAAGGCCGGTTTCAGCCTCCAGGAGTGGTGGTGCGCGTTACACGTTACCAGCGGCAACTTGAAAGAGTTGCTCTGGCTCTAGCATGCATTAGCACGCCTGAACATAGGGGCTGAATTTATAATTTTTGCCAAGGCTGGTTTAATTTCCCATTCTGGCCCTGCCTGCGAGGGATGTTGCCTGTGGGGTCCCCTTGTGGGAAAAACGCAGCACAAGACTGCAGATGTAAACAAAAGGGCAAAAGGAAAAGCATCACGGCTCTCCCAGCATAGCGGGAGAGCCAATACTCTAAAGTTCTCTGCACTCTGGAAGACTGCCTCATAATGCTGCACCCTCCAGAGGCCATGTGCATGGTGACATTCATTATGGCTTGAGTGGCCTAAAGGTGGTTAAAGAAAGTGTTGTTATTGAAACATCCTCTAGAGGTCAAGTGTATGGTTGCAATGCAATGTCATTACAATTGGATGCCTCTAGGGGCTGCTTTTAATAATGCAGTATGCAGTAATGACTTTCCATAAAGATTTGCAATTTTGGATCACATAAGGATTTTAAATGCTTTATTGGTTCCCATAATAATGTCAATGATTACTGCTCACAGTATATATGTTTTATTATCCTTAATAAGTGCATTCACACTAGAGTATTATTTTTGATATTTGCATCTAGGTACACAATGATGATTTTAACATGTGGTCGATGCTCTTGAATCATGACAAAGCCAATAGACTCACTTGATATGTTTGTGTGACATCTCTTGGGGGTCACAAGTGATTACACAAAGCCACATATGGTATTTCCCATCTGCCAATGTACATATTTGTCAATTTGTGTGTAGTATTTATTAGTGTATAGGTAATAAATGTACTTCTCCTTTTTCTAAATAAAAAGTACTGACTGAACAATCACTTATTGAGAGTTATTTTTGCATACCAGTGAATGGTGATTACTAGCCCACACCACCTCACCTGAGTAGGTCTTGGACTGCTCTGTCTCGCTACCCTGAGAGAGTCAGGCACTACAATGGGGTGCTTGGTTCCCAGAAAGGGAAATGTGGCTCTATTACTTGTACAGGCCACACACCTAATACCCCAAAATCCTACAGTAGCTATCCCTGGCTAGTCCCTCAATGTATCTTAAAATAAGGTGAGCAGTGACCTCCGCAGTTGACTGATGCAATGGGGTTGTAAATTCCTCTACCCAGCCTCATAATATTCTGGCCTATACCCATTCTTTCCGTTGCCCATACCCCTGATATGCTCCATCAAATTCCTTCTCCACATCCTATGACAAGAGGACCTTTTCATTGAAGTCTCCCTTTACCTGCCATATTATGCGTGACAGGTTATGTAAATGGTTAGCTGAAGAGTGGCCTGGTACTAAACCCGCCTGAGTAGGATGAATCAGTATGGGAATGATTTTTTTCATGTGATTTGCTAGTACTTAGGTCATAATCTTA
Source organism: Calotriton arnoldi (assembly GCA_963921515.1). Lineage (NCBI taxonomy): Eukaryota > Metazoa > Chordata > Amphibia > Caudata > Salamandridae > Calotriton > Calotriton arnoldi. The sequence goes on from CAWUFW010003980.1 coordinate 1,630,629, forward strand.
TCATCTACATTCATGAGAGAGAAAGTCTTATAGTATAACTATCTAGGGGATTCCTATCAGGTTTAGGAATTAAGCATATTCTAGCCCTTACCAACTCATCGCTTAAGAACCTGTCCTCTAAAGCTTCCGTGAATAGTGAGACTAGTAATGGTACAGTCAGTGGTTTGGTAATTTTGTAGAATTCTATGGGAAATCCGTTGTTCTCTCGACCTTTGTTAAATGCCATATTGTCAATTTATGTCACAAACTCTTGCTCTTAGATGACCATTCCAGCTTTTGTCAGTCTGGGAATGGTCAATTCTTGGAAAAATTTAGTTTCATCTGTAGACTCAGGGCAATCATCAGACTTATATAATGTCTCGTAATAAGTCGGAAATTCAGAAATAATATCCATAGAGTGTATCAGTAATTCCCCTCTATAATTGCTCAATGCTGTGAAAGTCCTGTTTGATTCAAACTGTCGGAGCTGTGCAGCCAATAGTCGGCCAGCATGCTCCTTTCTCTTGGAATGCTGTTGACGTAAGTGGAAAAGTGATTTCTCCACTTTCACCATGTACAGCTCATTTAGGGCCTGATTTAATTTTTAACGGACATCCAGCCAATTCGCCATGGGGATGGAGTAAATTATGTACCCATAGCAGAGGGACTGCCCGTAAAATTTATAAACGACTGCCAAGCAGGCATTAATTTATAATAGATTGTCAGGAATCACTGTCACGGTGGTACCTGACAATATTGCTGTTTGGTGCAAGGCTGTGTCAGCATGACGCAACCCTGCACCAAACAGGTTTCTTTTTTTATTTTCAAAAAGAAAATCCAGACACGATAAAAGTAATGCTCCCTTCATAATGGGAATTATCTCCCATTATTTGCTTTTTATTATCTCTCACTCCACGGTTTGCCTGGCAGTGACAGACAGAAAACAAAATTGATACATTTCCGGCCATCCTGCTTGGGTGGAAAGTCATGTACCATGTCTCTGACATCCCTTACTCCACCGGGCTGGCAAAGAGGTTTGGCTATGGAGGTGACGTAGTATTCACTGCTGTAGAAAAACTTAAGGCTGACCCGCAATTAAATCAGTGGGTGAACCATTATGTTGCCGGTGTGTATACGCCATCGCTGTTGCGATGGAGTATACACACCGCCAACATATAAATGAGGCCCCTAGTTTAGTTTAGCATGAAGCAACTCACATAATATTGTTTGAGTGGGGGTTTTGAATTAAGCTGAGGAAAAGGTCCGGGTTTAAGCTTATAATTGTAGCCTAACAGCTTGAGCCTTCTTCTTTGCAATGGCCGAGTCTCCCCTCAGTGCTACTAGAATACAATACTTCCATGCACCCGATGGTGTCTGTCAGCTTTGAGAACCCCTCCTGAGAGTGAGCTCGGTGGGCTTTGGGGTAAAATTAAATCTGGGTCTACATTGGACCCAGGCCCTGCGAAAATCCTTGTTTAAGCACAGGAAGCTATTCTGTCCTATTTTAGCAACCTATTAGCCAGGTCTTTCTCACTGGGACAAGTGCCCTAAAATGGAAACAGGCAATGGTTGCTCCGCTACTAAAAAAAAACCCATCCCTAAACCCCTCACAGTTGAAAAATTTAAGACCTATCTCCCTGCTCCTCTTTTTTGCAAAAGTCGCAGAAAAACTGGTCAATAGCCAGCTGACTAAGATTAGTGAGGCCAATAACTTATTGCGTTTTGCTAAACCTGGCTTCCGAGCGCACCATTCCATGGAATCAGCCCTATTATTGGCCACTGAATCTCTGCGGCGCTATGCTGATGGGAGCCCGGATGGCGGCACTAACTATGATAGACCTGAGCGCTGAATTTAACACTGTGTCACAAGGCCTGCTCTTACACAGGCTAGGTGGCTGTGGTGTGAGGGGCTTTGCCTGGCAATGGCAAGCATCCTTTTTACAGGATCGCTCCTTTCAAGTGGTGCAAAAACCTTACTCCATAGATCCCATCCCACTGTCCCAGGGGGTGCCACAGGGCTCTATCTTGAGCCCAATGCGATTTAAGATTTATATGCGCCCCTGGCTGAAATTGTTGAGTGTCATAAGGTGATGATTGTATCCTATGAGGATGACACTCAACTAATAGTTGCTCTATCTTGGGAGTCAGAGGAGGGGCTTTACAATTTGAGAGGTGCCTGACAGAGGTGGACACATGGATGGGCAATAGCTGCCTCAAATTTAATGGCAACAAAACTGAGGTTCTCATCGTAGGGAAAAGCCCCTCTATTTGGTCATTGGCTTGGTGGCCTGACGTAATGGGCCCCACCCCTGTCCCAAAGGAAAAAAGAAAGAATCTGGAAGTATGGTTATACCCAGCATTATCATTATAACACCAGATAGCTGCTGAGGCGGGAAAGTGCTTTAACACCCTGAAACGTTTGAAAAAGATTTTCAACGTCCTTTCGCTCTCTGCAAGCAAAATCATTGCACAGTCATCAGTCACCTCCCAGTTGGACTGCTGTAATGTACTCTACTTGGGAACTATTAAAATGAGATTACAGAAACTACAGCGAGTGCGAAATGCTGCGGCCCGCTTTGTACTAAATCTTCCAAGACGTGCTGCTTCCAGGCCTGCTCTCGCTAGCCTGCACTGGCTGCCACTTAAAGAGAGAATCCTTTTTAAAGCCATGTGCTTCTATCACCGAATCTTTAAATATAGAGGTCCAGGGTACCTCACCTCTTTGGTGAAATGCCTCAAACCAAGCCATAATCTCAGATCCTCCTGAACGAACCAGGCAGTTATTCCGCGGGTAAGGAAAGCTAGATGGGGTGGTTGCTCCTTAGCCTTTCTAGCGGCTCAGGCATGGAATTCCCTACCCCTCCATCTAAGGATGGAACCATCAGAGCTACTGTTCCGAAGGAGACTAAAAACATAGCTATTTCACCTAGATGCCAGCGCAGTCATGAATCTCAGCTCAGTCAAGTAGATAGACATATGGCATGACATCTTTCTTCTAGTCACTCTCTCGCTGCGCTGGGACGCGCCGTTAGGCGTAACCAGGCACTTTACAAATATTTTTATTGTTATTATTATTGTCTGTGCAGAAAACACAGTCTCTGTTCTCATCTAAGAATTGTTTAACATGTTAACACAGCCCTTCCTTGTCAAATGGTTCTTTAACTTTAGAGACATTCATGCGGCAAGGACCCATTGGGGGTGGCAGTCAAGTGGGTTATCGAGTTGAAGATCTATAAGATCACTGTTGGAAATCCAAGTCTTTATTATATTATAGAAGTTTCTACTATGTTTCCTTTTAAGTTGAGTTATTATAAGGTTTTGAATTGTGGTATGGATTCCGAGGGCGCAAGAAGTAAAAAGTATAATCAGTGTCTCGAGGATGTAAGATTCTCCAGAGTTCAATCAAGCTGTTGTCCTGAAACATATCCTTCAGGATATTTCAGCTATTGTTTCATATGTACAGTTTCTACAGTGACATTCACATCACCTTCCATCCAGACTCTTATCTTACCAATCGATGTGAGTCATCTACCGAGTATGGAGAGGAAGTCAGATTTATCCTCTAAAGGGGCATACATTGACTCCACAATTATTTGTGCATTGTGTATGCAGAACATAGAAAAATTACATCTCCTGTCAGCATCTGACGATATATGCAATAAATTGGCTAGTACTGATGTACGTATTAATATCACAACTCCCCTTTTCTATGGGATGTTCAAGTGTCTCGGGCTGTCTACTCGGTGTGTGTAGCTGGCATGATGTACTTGTCTTATTCAATCCCTACGTACCTTTTTGCCTTCATATGTCAGGAATGTGAGAATTTTCCTTTGTTTAATGAAATGTGTTAAGCTAGTAATGTAAAGGATCTTTAGCATAATATCGTGTACTAGTGAGCAGTTTTCAACCGTGTTCCATATGCGGGTAGGCATTGGTAGTTATCAATTAAAAGGCAGAACTGAGTGCCTCAATAATGGATGTTCAGATGTTTATGTGACTGTATATAGTTTTAGTATATATGCAGAGTCCCTGAAGATGGAGGTGAGCCATGCCCCATTGAATCAGTGAACTCTCCCCACTCTAAAGATAATCCAATGATAGGCCCAAGTCAATGATATGAGGAGGTAAAAAGTCGATAAACAGGGTCTATGGTGTATCAAATTCTGTTCCTCATCGTCATTTATCAGTCTAGGAATTTTAGGGTAGAGGAACTCAATGTTACTCCTATTGCCAAGAAATGTCAGACTGCGTCCTGGTCTCTGCTAACCAGACATAGGGCCTGTTCTCTGATTAAAAGTATATGGTAATTAGGAGTAGTTATAATAGATACTGATAGCCTAGCTTTAAGTCTCTTGCTTAACACACACCATGTAGGTTTAGAGGCCCCTTGATGCACTTAAGTGTGCACAACTGTGTTGCCTGCTGTCATTTTTAAAGGCAGCCCTGCTTTTCAGGCTACCTTTACATTAAATGTATATGCAAATTCGAATTTGTATTTAAAGGTACTTACAAAGTCTCAAACTCCCTTATTTGTATATATAAGTCACCCTAAGGTCTCCTCTAGGTGCCCCAGGGTAGAGTGCTTGCAACTAAAAGCAGGGACATTATAACTGATGTTTTATAATCCCTGGTGAGGGAAAAACTGGCAATTAAATTTTTCCCCATTGTAGAAAACTAGCTCCATTGGCTAACATGGGAATATTTTATTTAACTATAAATATTGACAAGAGCTAGCTAAACATTTAACTCTAAGACATAAAAGAATGGTAATGATAAATCCAACAATTTGTTATAGCTATTATAGAAAAGAAGGTATAGAACTTTCTTTTCTGTTAGTCAAAATCCAGCCTTCCAGCTGCCCTCTCCTGATTGCTAGCCTTTGCCAGGCTGAGTCAAGCTGTCTTAATGAGGTGTAAACTGGCCTGCTAGAGAGGCAAAGGATTTCCTGTGGGCGGAGAACTGCAGCTGCAGAACAAAAAGGCAGGATGGGGGTGGAGTAGCCAGACTGGTCTTTAAAGGGAGAATGACACTTTAGGACAGCACAGGCTCACCCGGACCTCCTGAGCCCCCAGCCACACAGGAGGCCTTGTAATCAGATTAGTGAACGGGATGGAAGTGGAGTGGTAGAGAATCTTAGCAACACCAGTGGGTTGGTTTAGTCAGATATAAGACTCCCCAAAAAGTTTTACCATTTTGGATTTTAAAAGAATAGTGCTTTCTGGAACAAAAATATGCCACACTTTGGAGGAGGTGGTCATAGCAGAGGGTAGCTCCCGGCTTCCCATTGGTCAGGGATGGCCCCCTGCTTGACGCCCAGGAACACTGAATAAATATGGAAGAGTTGCCAAGCAACTCAGATCTACTGCCTGAACTTATAAGGAGAAGAAGAACTGCCCTGCTAGAACCCTGATCTGCACCCAAAGGATATCCAAGAAATGTCCAGAGCACCACCACAATAAAAATGAAAGGTCCGTCACTTTAACGGATCTGTTCAAGTGGAATCAATTTCGATGAGCAAAAGGTAGACACAAATAAACTGATGGTTCCATTTGTTTTGATTCCATGTTAAAGCACATAAACAGCCGACACGTGTTTGGTCGCACTCGACGACTTTTTCAAGGCTGTAAAGCGAAGATAAGGCATACATATATTACAATTTCTGTCTCTCAAATCCCGAGAGTGTATCACAAAAATAGACTAGATAGTGCATATAAAAAGTTAATTATAGGAATAAGGAAATAAATAACAAACAGGTGTCTATAGTACAACCTATCAAGTGAAAAGAAAATGCTACATAATGTGTAGATAACCAACAGGAACATAGGTACAGTTTCATACCTCTACAGCAAAAGTCACAGAGTGTGATCAGAAAGAATTTCAAAAAGTGTGTCAAAAGCAAACACGAAAAGGGAAAGAAAAGAAAGAAGAAAAAGAAATAGAAGACGAAGAAGAAGAACAAAAGAGAAGACACAGGAAAAACCCAAGAGCCGTGTGCACAGGCACATTTTTAGTCCAAGAATTAAGTGAAAACAGAACAGGAAATATAGATTACTAAACACTAATATATAAGGGAGCTAGCTTCAAAGTAGTAAAAGACGATTCATCCATTGAACATTGTAAAAATAGACAAGCCGTGGCCCCCAGAGCCCCATGGACTAGAAAAAAGGATAAACTGTGAACGTAATTGAAAACAAAGTTTCAAAAGTCGACAGAACAACAAATAAGCTATCACCAGTGTACACAAACAAAACCAAAGGTGAATATAGAATCAACACCCACAGAGATTCAATCCATATATACCAGTCAGTGTCATAGTCTCTAGCTGACTTGCGGTCATTCTTGATAGACAATTCAGTGAAAAATTCACAAAGAAAAACATTGTATAGAGAGTAAAAGAAAGAATCTGAAAAAAAGGCCCGAACAACATAGCAACCATGTGACAGTCAAAATCAGAGCACAAGTGATATAAGCCAGTAGGTGCTGAATTAAAGTTACCCAAAATCGTCCATATATCCGCAGCCTAAAAATTAGACCTGTTAAGAGCAGTGCAACATGCAGCTACGTTTGTTATTAAATCCCCATCCAAACACATAATCAAAAAATGGTATGGTCGTACCTCAAACACAATTGTCGAAAAAAAACATTCAGAGCATGGTAGGATTCAAATATATATTGTCGGGACCTTGATAAGTCAAAGACACTAAAGAGCTGTAAAATTCCAACCTGTTGAGTCAACCGGTGTCCACAGAGACATAAAAACAAAAGAGATAAAATAAATACTAAGCACAGGCACCGGGGTCAATATTCCCCTCTCCCTCACATTTGAAAGTAGACCTCACCTCAGTGTAACGAAAGTTGACCACCCTGAGTTGCGCGTATCATTGCAGTCAAACACCATTCCAGCGTGGCTCCTTATATGTGGTAGTGGAGACCCTGCTGGAATAATAGACATAAAGGAAAGCCAAAAGCCTATTCAATGCGCCTACCCATGTAGTCTAAATAACAATGTCACTGAGTGGACGCCATATTGGAATGGGGTCTAGGTATAGAAAAAAAGGACGTAAACATGTCATAAGGGTGAACAAATGAACTAAATAATAAAAGTACAAGAGCTGTTTTGTTAGAACAGCTCAAAGATATTCCCACATTAGTGTAAACCCCTTTCGAGGGCAAGAATATTTGAAGACGCATTAGCCGTTACAACACGTGAGAGAAAGTTGATGTCAATGGGCAACACAAAAAAATAACGGTGCAACTCAAAATGTCTTTTGGTCAGCCAAGTTATAGCCTTAGAACTACTTCAGCGACTCCATGCTCACGAAGTACTGCATGTAACACCGGAGTGACCTCTGTTCATGTCATTAACAGTCCCAATTTTAACACCTGAATGGAAGAACAACAAGCATTGGCATAGCCAATAGGTCTCGCCTTTGGGATCTTACAAGAGAACAATCGCACTTGACACCCCCATGAGGATTGAGTGAGACAGCCTGTGGATTTGGGGTGAGTCAAGCTTAGCGTATCAGAAAATGGATGTGGAATGTAGCTGAAAGCACAAAGACCAAGCGCTACATGCTGGAAAGTCAAATAGACAGCCTGTTTAAGTGTGGCAGGAGGCTTGTTTTTTATTTATTAAATAAGCTGAATAACAGCGCACAGGTGAAAGCGATTAGTTGAGGCGAGCGCCCGACATCTGTTCTTTCAAAGTCAATCTGAGTGATAAAGAGCAACTGCCACATTGGTGTAGTTTGATATCGTGTGTTGCGGCGGAGGCACAGCGCAAGGTGTTTGAAGACAAAAGTTACTGTGAATGCGCGAAGCTTGGCAGAGTATGAGAAAAAGGATCTGAGACCGTTTCTGTGCTGATAGATCTTGATGCAATCATATATCGGCGAACGCTCATGACTCATGGACGAGCGTAGTCTAGGAGTAACTGTCACTGTGGCGCAGTTAGAATTTTAAGGAACTGCAGCCGCGCAGTGAACGAAGTGTGGAAGTGAAGAGAAAGACGAAAGCGTTTTGAATTAGTGAAACAATCAGCACTGCGAGGCGCAGGGTAAACGTTTTGGTCACATTTTACGCGGCAGCTTCACAGCAAATGGCAATGTGAGGTGTGCAACGAAGCGTGAACGTCTTTGGCAGTTTAACACACAGCGCTAAGCAAACAAAAGGAGGAAAAAGAGTAAAGTTAATATTCTAAAACAAATGAGTTCACCTTCAGAGGGGATCGAGAACCTGCATCCAGCGCTGTAAAAAAAAAAATAACATATGCAAAAGCGGGCGGCCCCCAGATTGCAAGCGAAAGCGAAAGCACGGCGCGTTGTGTGTAAATAGTAACCTGACACACGAGGAATGCAGCTGCCACCCTGCGCGCCGCTGCTCGCTCCCGAGAGCAGAACGCCGAGGGAGTGAACATTACAAAAGAGGTGGGACATGCACCCGCATTTAGCCATTTGCGTGCTTTCATTATTGAAAGACACACGCAAAAGCCAATCCAATGTGTGGGAGGAGTCAGACCCACACGGAGTAGACACAAGAAGCCTCGCAGAGCAGCGCATGCACGCTGCTAGGCTTGACCTAAAAAGTGAGTACATAGAGAAAAGTGCACAGATACTTAAAGATAAAAACCAATCCCCATGGCATCAGATAAATTTCTAAAGATAAGACGAGAGACCAACCTTGTGTATTAGAAGAAGGTACACAAGCTAGCAAGAAGAGATTACAGTATTGAAAAGTGATAAGAGAAGAGGCATTGAGTAAGCCATATTGTATGCGTTTTGTTACATTGGCTAATCATCCGAGAAGTATTTTGATTCACACACTGTCAATACAAAGAGAGATGGTCCAATGGAAAAGCGAGTTACTCATGACAGACAGTTGCAGTTATTAAAAAAGTTATTGCCAGATCGGTGCAATTAGAGTCATACAAGGCATGTATACATACGATGGTATGGCTAATACCCTCTGAAGATGGTTATGAGGTACATATTCCAATATATAAATGGTACATTTCCAATATATAAACAGTACCCCGTGTCTGTAAGTCAAGGAACCCGATCCTAAGGCAGTTGGAGGATACATACACGTACACAGTAGACACACATGTAAAATCATAGAAGGACATTCTGGAGCCTGGTATAGTTAATCCCTCAAAAATACATGTAGTTTCCTGTCTGTATTTATACCAAGTTCTACCGCTCTAAGTTCTGTGATCCATTTTGTTTCTAGTTGTCGTAATAGCTTGACCCTGTCACCTCCTCTTGGGTGATCACATGCAATAGCAATACCATGGAATCTCACAGATGGTAGAGCTGCTGAACCATGGTTTTCATTAAAATGAACTGCTAGAGGGTAAATCTTGTCTACATGTCGTATTGCTCTAAAGTGTTCTTGTAACCTCTCCTTCACAGGACGTATGGTACTACCAATATATATATTTTTGCAAACACAAATAATGCAATATATAACAAATTTAGAATTATAGTTCATGAATGTATCAATCTTATATTTCTGAGGAGTATTATATTGGAAATACTTGATCTTGTCTAAGGAGAAGGGACATATATTACAATGTCCACATTTGTGGAAACCTTCGGGAAGAGAGGGTAGCCATTGTATACCTGGCCTGGCCTTTTTTGTATTGAGAAAACTAGGACACAGTCTATTACGTAGGCGTGTTACTCTGTTATAAGTGAATTTAGATTTAGAGGGAATCAAACTACTCAAATTCAGATCTGTCTTCAGAATATGCCAATGCTTCCGTATGATGTTATAGAAGACATGGCTTTGAGTATGGAAAGGGGTGATAAGAGAGATTCTGTCATCTTTCCTAGTGACCTTCTTCTTGTTGGATAATATCTGTTTGCGCTCACACCTTTTTTTTTTTTTTAGCAGTCGTTATTGTATCAGGTGGATAACCCCTGTCTAGAAATCTTCTTTCTGCCTTGTCAAGTTCAGTGTGAAAATCCCTGTCCTCACTACAGTTACGTCATATTTTCATCATCTCCCCAAATGGAATGGAGAGAACTTGGGACCTAGGATGAGAAGATTGTGCATGTAACACAGAATTGCAGGCCGTGTTTTTCCTGTGGAGTGTGGACGCTATGGTATCATTCACAATGTACAATTTCAGATCCAAGAAGACAATTTCGTTTGGGTTTTGATCATAGGTAAAAACTATGTTACATTGGTTGTCATTTAGAAATTCACTGAATTTTTTCAATAAAACCTGTCCACCCGTCCAAATCTTTAACACATCGTCGATGTATCGACCCCAGTACACCACATGGTTCAGGAGATCACACAGGCATTTCTTCCAAATATAGTTCTTTTCCAACCACCCCATAAACAAATAAGCAAATGAGGGGGAAAATGTAGAACCCATAGCAACACCCTGGCACTGGCGGTACCACCCACCATTGTGTAGGAACACATTATTGTCCTTAACCAGTCTGATCATCTCGATTAGCATTTGTGTGTATTCCCACATATTGGCAGCCCGGGATGCCAAAAAATGTTGACTGGCCAGGATACCTTCCTCTTGTGGTATTGAGGTGTATAAGGATGAGATATCCAGTGTAATGAAACAACAGTCGCTTGACCAGCTAAAATCAATCTGGTTCAGAAGATGTTTGGTATCGCGAAGGTAGGAGGGGAGATTGCTCACTAGAGGTTGCAAGAAAATATCGATGTATTCAGATACACGTTCAGTCGGGGAACCGATCCCTGAAATGATCAGCCTTCCGGGTGGAAAAGGGGCCTGTTTGTTTATTTTAGTTAGGGCATATATGCAGGGAGCTTTTGGATATGGCACAAAAAGGTATCTGAATTCTAGATCATTAATATGACAGAGACCAAGCCAATTTTTAAGCTTGTCCTCAATCAAAGATGTAATTTGTAATAATAGATTGGAAGCCAAATGTACATAAGCTGTGGTGTCAGCCAGTTGTCTGTTTAGTTTGTGTATGTCGTCCTGGGTGTCCATAAGGACCACATTACCTCCCTTGTCTGCTTCCTTGATGGTAACCTGGGATAATATAGATAGTGTAGTCAAAGCAGCTCTTTCTGATTTAGAAAGATTATCCTTAAAAATGTCCTGCCGTCCTACATTCCTATGCTCCCACTCATAAAGATCTTTGTTACCAAACGATGGAAAATCTCAATGGCACTGTCATTTTGGGAGATAGGTAAAAGGGTGGACTTGGGTCTTAAACCACTGTCGGACATTGAGTCAGAAGCAATACCAAGAACTGAAAAAATATGTGGGATAGAAGGTGTAGTGGATAAATCACCATCAAGGGATAGTAAGAGTTGTAAATACTCAATGTCCTGGATAGTTTTGTTACAAGGTACACGGGTAACCCCTGTTATATGGGCAGTTTTCTTTAGCATTGAGCGCAAAAAGATTCTTGAGTTTGACTTTACGTACGTATTTGAAGAGATCTACATGCATTTCGTTGAAGTCAGGTTTGGCAGCAGGACAGAAACCCAGGCCTTTCGATAACAAATTTATTTGTGCAGTATTCAACACCAAACTAGACAGGTTTACAATAGAAATGGCGTCTGACTGAGCTGTAGCAATCGGAGTAGGATGGGTAGTGTTACTGTTCATATTCTGGATGGTTGATACCATCATTTTCTCTGCGCCCTCGAGTTTGACCTGGTAGTAACCCCTTCCGTTCTTATGTTGTGCTGATCTGTTCCTCCCTCTCCTTGTTTTCCTATGGTGTTTGTACGGTGTTGAAATTCACTTTCGAGCCTTTGCAGTACCTCTTTACCTCCTGTAAAAAAGCTGATGATGTATTTAGATGGGAATTACCCATAGTGTTAGCGCTAGGACTTGGTCCTTCGCTTGCTTCACTGCGTATACTCGAAATTTCTGATTCACTATTGGAAGTTACATCTGTAAGGTCACCTGGGGTAGTCTTAGCTGTAGGTTAACTAACTTGTATATTGTCAAACCGACGGGCAAACGTAAATATTCTCCCTGTTCTATAGTCATTATCGTCCCGTTTCCTATTGCGGGATTTCTTTTCTTTTAAGTAGATCTGATGCTTGTTTAGTACTACTTCCAAAATCTTGTAATTTTTCTGGGTAGCCTCAGGTAAATTCAATTTGTTGATCTCATCCTCTACGCTTTTTATTTCTAGAAGAATACAAGCTCTCTTTCTCTCTGCGTGCTTGTTTAGGATAGTCATCATATTATAGGAAGAGCTGTGCAAAAGACTTTCCCTATCTAATAGGAGATCCTCATCAAGATCTTCAAAAGAGGGAAAGATAATAATTCTTAACCCTCTTGGAACCTGCTTCATCTCGAGATATTTATTCAAAATGGTACCATCCCACCAACGTGAGGATTCCTGTTTCCATAATTTCTCTAGTCTCATAAATTTCGATTTCAATCTGTCATTTTTCTCCTTACTCCCTGATACCCTACAGGATTTTTACCCTGAAATAGTTCTTCTAAAAGGTTGTTTCTATCATCTTTGAAATTAGCCATTTGTTGTTAACAATATACAACTTCTACGGTAAAGTGTAGTGTACAAAGTAATAACAAATAAGAGAAAACAGGATATTTCTTGTGTGTTCCCTACTGATTAGTAGTGCATAGCAACCATAACAATCATTAAACAAGCAAAAGGATGGCAATGGCCCAGAACAATGCTGGCCCATACACAGTTGCAGGAAAGTATTATTAACATATTTATAAACAGGTGTGCTCAATGAAGACAAAAACACTAAGTCATCCAAATAGTGTCAAGTACAGAGGGGGACCCCATATACATAAGATATCCAAGAAATGTCCAGAGCACCACACAATAAAAATGAAAGGTTTGTCACTTTAACGGGTCTGTTTTTTCACTGTGCCTGTGAGGACTTGTCCTTCAATAGTGAGCGAGCATGGTATACAAATTTCCCAAAATTAGCCATGTACCTCACGATGTCCAAGGAATAGAGCTGTTGGCCTCCTTTGCTGTGCGGGTGCTGAATAGAAGGAGAATGGGTCTGAGGTGTATACTGCGAACTTGCCGCAAAGCAGGACAGCAAAATAAAATGTGTGCCAGGGACTCTCTTTTGTAATTGCAGAGACGACACTCTGTGATGCCCAGCCGTGCTTTCCAGGATGGATATAATTCTTTTAAGGGAAGCGGATGCAGTCTTGCTGCTAAAATTCGATGTAATGCCTTTCTCCCCACAGACTGCGTGAGGTGGGGATTGTGGTTAAGCAGGATGTGAGGGAGACATTGGGTTTCATGAAAGTCTCTGGCTGCCAGTGATTCCATGTCCAGACTGCGAGAGCGTAAATGTAGTTGCTTTTTTATTGTTATTTTGATGGTAGCATAGTTGATTGTGCTGGGGTACCAGTTCTCTGTCGCTAATTGCAGAAGATCTTTGGCTGTGGCAAGGCTGGCATACCAAGGGTTACTTGGTTGTAGAAAGATGGATTTTATTGTGGCCTTCATGGTGTTATCCGGAGCCGTGGTTGTTAGATAGAAATATTTTGTCAAAGTGGCCAGCTCTTCTAATTTTTGTTGATTGAGATCAAATTCAAGGCAAATCAAGGTGTTTCTAGTGCAGGCTGGTAAGCGAAATATCTTTTTATATCCTGCGCAATGTATTTTTTCCAAGTCCTGTGCAAACCTCCCTGGGAAAGCCTGTTGCGCGTAATTAAGAGACGTTAGTAGTTTAGCCCTCAATACTATTTGAATAGCCGTCGTTGTTGGGCTATCTAAGGTGGCATATAGTTTACAGAGGGCATGTGTGACCATTTTTCCTTTCTGCTGCAATTTCTGGAGATGAACCAGAGGGCGGCCAGTCTCGCTAAGCCAGGACCCAAGATAGTTATAGGTTTGTACACAGTCCAAAAACAGGGGACCCAGCTTCCACTTTGCAAGTTTTTTCTTTGGGTAGTGGCCAAAAGTCACTATTTTGGACTTACTTGGGTTGACGACCAGTCTGTTTTCGGCATTGTATTCAGACAAGGAGGTAAGTGCTTTCTGGAGGCCTATTTTGGTGTGGTCCAGAAGAACAAGGTCATCAGCATATTGCATCAACTGGATATTTGTGTGGCCGATCTTAGGAGTGGCTAGAGACGCTCCGTGCAGCGCTTGGCCCATATCGGTGGTGTACAAGTTAAAAAGCATCGGTGCCAGGACGCATCCCTGTTTTAGCCCCCGGTCTGTGACAATTTTCTCCGTGGCAGACTCCCTGGAAAGTTTGACCCAGGTTCGAGTATACAGCAATCTGATTGCTTGTAGTAGTGACGGGCAGATGTTCCATCGTGCCAATTTCTGCCAAAGAATACTGCGGTCTACCCTGTTGAAGGCAGCTGAGTAATCAATTAAGCAGGCGAAGAGTGGAGGGGAATGATGGGCCACCGCTTGTTGGGCTAAGTATGACAGGGCTATGATGTTATCTACAGTGGAGCCCCCGGGTCCAAAACCCGTCTGGTAAATGGCAAGAGACCTTCGATGTGGACCCAATTGACTAGTTCCTGCAAAAGTGTACCTGCGTAGTCCTTACCCTCAATTTCCAACAAGGCAATCATCCGATAGTTCTTAGGGTCAGAATATTGCCCTTTTTTTAATATTGGTTGCAGCAATGAGCCCCTCCAGGAATCTGTGACATCCTCCAGAAGCCTGCATTCTGCATATAGCCATGAAAGATTGGAGTACCAGAAATCTATGTCCTCCCTGAAGAGGGAGCCGGGCAGCCCGTTATGGCCGGGCGCTCCATTTTGTCGAATCTTTTTTAGAACGGTGTGTACTACTGCCTCGCCTGGAAGTGTTAGGTCAGCCGGAGCTCCGGTGGGCACTGTAATGATGTTATCCACTAGCCTCTATGGTATGGTGGTGCAGTTTGAAGAAATGGCTTTCTGGTCGACGGTGTACAGGAATTTCACATGAGCTACCCGGGTGTCCGCGTCAAGTGAGTTCTCTGCTGGAAGTCCGGTGGATTAAGTTATTTAAATATTGCCAGAATTCTTGGGACTTGCATGGCGCCATCAGCGTGAAGATCTTTAACCATTTTGCCTTTGTGGATTCCTGCTTTGATTCCCAAACCAGTTGCGAGTGGGTCTTTGCTGCTGAATTCAGCTGCATTTTAGTGATCTCCGATCCAGTTTTTTGATACTGCCTTCGTTTGATGTTTAGTTGTTTAGCGCATTGCTTGATCAATGGAACTTGACCCAGAGTGTGTGTTGGATTATTTTTAGTTATGTGAGTAGTGCTTCCTTGGAGCAATGTAGCTAGGTCATATGCAAGTTTGTCCCATTCGCCTATTAGTCCCCACTTGTTTACGCCGATCTGCCAGCCAATCCAGGTCGATTTCCATGAATCAAATTTATTGATGGACGTCTGCCCCATTTATTTCTCCTAAGGAGTCTGCGCTGTTCTTCACCCTTGGTCACTCCGAAGGGGCAGAGGATATGCCGGTGTTCCGCTGTGATTGTTAAATGCAACAGTAAGGCGGCATGATCGCTTCCGTGGGAGCACTGCATAGTTTAGCATGTATTTTCGTAGCCTCTCACTTAATAAGACGTAATCTACAGTAGTCTTATAAGTAGTACCCACTTATAAGGGTACGTAGGGTAACCCTCGCTTCGACACTATAGATGAAGAATGAGTAGTTGCCAAGTTGTATGTCCGAAGGAGAGCATTGAATCTCCCAGTGCTCCCGGAGGAGTTGCCCTCAGATGGCTGCTCCCCTATGTTGTGCGTGTTAAAGTTCCCAAGAATAATGGGTTCCATGGATGCAAATTGTGTGAGCAGGGTTTCAATCTGTGTAATCAGCCGAGTGAGCTTGTCCTTGGAGCTCTGGCCATGGGGATTATAATATACGTTGATTAGGAGTATTGGTAGTGGGCCATCCGCGGTCTTGAGGCCTTTAAGAGTGCCGGCTAGGAACATGTCAGAGGAGTTCTTTATCTCTGTAAATTGTAGTTTTAGGGCATGTTTGATGTATATGGAGATGCCCCCGAAGGGTCTCCCGAATAGATTGCATTTAGTTGCAGGTTTAAAGTATTCTGCTTAGCCTGCTTGTGCAATGGGGCGGTTGCCCATGTTTCTTGGGCGCAAATTAGGTCGGCCCCTTCTAGGAATGTGATCGCCAATGAGCTTTTCAGAACCTTGTACATCCCAGCGACGTTCCATGTCATAATGCTTAACGATTGGGGGCTTTCTGTTGTACCTCTGTGATGACAAGGCCCCTTACTCGGTAGGGGCTTGAATTTTGTCAGCCAAGTTGGAGGCAACCCAGCCCCAATAGGCCGAATTTGGGGAGGGTGGAGCACAAAAGGGCGAGAAGGTTTTGGAGGTGGAGCTAAGCTGTTTACTCCCACTCAATCCATCGACTCTACACTAGATATTCATGATTGCTCGTTCAAGGGTACCTTCTCCTTGGCGGGACCCTCTCAGTACACAATCCGTGGGCGTGTTCTTCAAGGATGCCTGTAAGATGAACGGGTACTTCTCTTGTTCAAGCCTCTGAATATCAATTCCCCATTCTGCGAATTGTTCTTTTTCAGTGTAAACACTTGCAGCTATGTTCGGGTTGGTCCAAGTTGCGATGATTCGATCCTTCCCTAGTTGATAGGGCAAAGTGACGAATGGCACCCTGACGATGTCCCTGCTGGTAATATGGGACAATGACTGTGGGTGTTTTGTTGAGAGTATCGATGTTGCCCTACGAGATGTACAGCTGAGTAATGCTTGTTTTTGCCAAGTGGCCTCCCCCTGGAGCTAGAGTGTTTGAGCTGACCATTGAGTCGTTATGGTAGGGCCTTAGTGTTGTTCGCGTTTTGTCAGGATGTTTAAGCGTGTTCTGTGAAGCTTGCGGAAAGCCTGCAGGGCCTGCTTCAGTTCCTTGGGGTGGTATTGTGGGTTCTGTTGTCCTGAGGGCAGGATTATCCTGATGAGGCTGTGTTGTTAACTTTCCATTGTTGTTACACTGGCTTTTTATTTGGTTTGTTCCATGCCCGGTGGTACCAAGGGCTCAGATGGTGCTTGGGGCCCACATTGTGGGCCAAGTAGTAATGTATGTCTTATCTTCGCTTTACAGCCTTGAAAAAGTCATCGAGTGCGACGAAACACGTGTCGGCTGTTTATGTGCTTTAACATGGAATAAAAACAAATGGAACCATCAGTTTATTTGTGTCTACCTTTTGCTCATCGAAATTGATTCCACTTGAACAGACCCGTTAAAGCGACGGACCTTTCATTTTTATTGTGGTGCTCTGGACATTTCTTGGATAACTTACGTATATGGGGTTCCCCCCTGTACTTGGCACTATTTGGATGACTTAGTGTTTTTGTCTTCATTGAGCACACCTGTTTATACATATGTTAATAATACTTTCTTGAAACTGTGTATGTGCCAGCATTGTTCTGGGCCATTATCATCCTTTTGCTTGTTTAATGACTGTACCAAAAGGACTGCCCTCTTAAGGATTGCACCTGCTGCACAATCTGGTACTTCAGCCCTAAGGACGTTGCCTGGCTTCACAAGGATTAAGGAGTGAACTCCCTGCAAGCTACAAGTTAATAGAGCCCACCTGCATTATCTCCACCAAGAAGTCCCCAACCTGAAGTGCGTCCAGTTGACTTTTAAGGATTTAACCAGGTGCATTGTTGGAATTGTAGTCCCAACAACCCAACGACCATCTCAGAGCTTCTAGACCCTTGGATTGGCGTTTTGGACACTTTGTACCCACAAGAGGAACTTCAGGAAGGAGTTCCAGAAGTTTGGAGCAACTTTTGTAAAATGATTCATAAGTTGACCAGGTGCATTGTGGGAGTTGTAGACCCAGACCCCAAGAGGCAAACCAGAGCATCTGAACCCTTGGCTGGTGCTGTGGACCACTTTCCTGCATCAAGACACACTTCTGGAAGGAAGTCTAAATGTGTTACATAGTGGGTGGTCTGAACTTTGGACTCTCTCCCGGTCAAGCGTGACCTTTTTTTAACCCTTTAAGCACTACTTGCTTGTAAGCGCTAGTTTTACTTTTAATCTTTAAAATTTCATATCTCTGGTTCCCTTCATTGGATTTTTGTAATTTGTTGTCTATTTGTTCATAAAAATATAAACTATTTTTATAAATTGGTGTTGGATTTTCATTGTGTGCTGTGTCTTACTTATTTAATGTATTGGTGTTTTAAATGCTTTACACACCTGTTTCCTAAGTTAAGCTTGCCTGCTAGATGCCAACTACCAATGCTTGAGCAAGGGAAAATTTATTGAGTGCTTGAGTGAACCTTTTATTGTGTTTGTGGCTGTATTACTAGTGGTAGGTCCCTACTTATCACTATTAAAATCCATTTTCCAACATTTGGTGTTCAGCGGTGTCATAGGGTTTCTGCACATACAGAGCTATGCACAGGATAATAGGACCTCGGAATATAGTGGTGAGCCAACCATAGACCTTAGCACCCAAAACCCCAACCCAACTAGCCTTAGCGTCCCATTAGCACCAATGTACCAATGATTAGACAACCCAGAACACGGTATCTCTCTCTCTCAGGACTCGCAGAGGCAAGAACACTCTTTCGTCACACTCGTACTTGTCCACAACGTGCGTAAGAAGAGACACTGTGTAGTTCAAAATGTTTATTTCAACTTACGTGCTCTAAGATACAGTACACGTGTCAGTACTATTATCATAATACATATGAATAATATAATCAGCATGGTTACAACTCCATAGAATACAAACGGGGAAAGCATCTCATAAAGCAGTGGATATATGTCTAACTAACATTACCACCCTCCCCGTGCTGTAAGCTAGTTTATTATAAAAATAGAAGACCTCTGGGCTTTGCCTAGCGAACCCCCATACCTCAGTCTCTAGATGCAAAGCTACATCAGCAGACAATCACAGCTCTTCTCTCTGGAAAGGTTTTCTCCAACTGTAACTAGAGCGGGCGAACCGCAATATTAAAAGCACACTAATTTCTCCATGGCAGCTGTACATAGTGTTATGTCTAGGTGCGAGGGACAGACCAAATCAGCAAGAACAAGGAGATGCTGTTATTCGACCTTGTACATGTTGTGCAGTCTGAGCCCAAATCAAACAGGAGAAAAGGTGAGAGACAGGAAAATGCAGACAGCGCTAAAATAACTTGGCAAGAGCAGTGGTCGATAGAACAACGGCTCAGAGTAACGTGTGCAAAGAAAAACAGCATGGCGGCCAGGCCCAAGACTATACAGCAAGGCAGGCCAGGGCCAGGCCTCCGCAAACCACAAGACACCCTCCCCTGGACAGTTCATCGGACCAGACAAAGGATGTAGACAGAGTTCAAATAGGCCGAGCAGAACAGAAATGTTGTTAGGTTACGCAGTCACCATGAGGGAGAGGGACAAAAAACAAAAAGATACAACGAACAACGAGAGTCAGCGAGGCAGGCCACATCAATCCAAAAACGTAGAAGTGCAGAAAAACGCAATAGCATCCAAGAGGACATCATTGGAAGTGTCAGAAAACATAGACGCCATCCAGTCCAACAGATCAAATGAGCAGGAATGTTCCTCAGAGGAGGGAGCATCCAACAGCAATGCGGGACAGCTTGCGTGATATTCAATATAACTTCGTTGTAGGAGATCCTGAGCAGCCGCCCAGATATCCCATTGTGCCAAAATCCCCAGTGCAGCCGCACGCGTCATAAAGCCAGCAACGGAACAGTCCCGTTCATGGGCCTCTAAGGGACCCACCAACTGAACAAAATCCGGAACAGACAACGACGAATTGGAGAGGCAATAATCCATGGTCCAGGTGAAAGGACAGCGGATGCAAGACATCACAGGTTGCACGCAAGTGAAATACGCAAAGCGAAAAGAAAGGGTGTAGGACACACTGATGGTCGCCAAGGGCAGAACACCGAAGCCAGCCAGAAGTCACTCACGGAGCAGCTGGAGGCGTTCGGGATCTAGAAGGGCCCAGCGGGGAGCAGCCATTGCGCAGAAAACAAACCAACAGCAAGACACCAGCCGCCAAGGCGAGGATTAATGGGAAACCACCAAAGACGCTAGAAAATATAGAATGAATGAACGCCGGTATCACACCGAAAATAGTTTCGAAGGTGGACACCAGGCCGGACCCCACAATCTTAAAAAAATGCACTAGACCCTCAGTGTTTGATGCATTAAAAATACGATGAATTAACTCCCCGAAATGTTGGGGGAGGTTGGTGTTCAGAAGGGCCTGTATTTCACTGTGGGTACTCGCCACCTGGAGTACAAATGTCTCCCGGGCGGACGTGAGCGTAACCTCCTCATTCAATAATAGGGCCTTTATTCTGCTCAACTTATTGAAGTCTGCCTCCATGGTAGGAATGGAAGGCCAAATAGAGTTATCAACGATGTCGTGAGGGGAGGAAAAAGCACATTCTTGCAGCAGACAACTCTGTGCGAAACCGTGACAATATACGGAATGCCGGCCTGTAGGCCACAACATTCTTCGTTATTTAAAAGCAAATAGCTACCGTTAGTAAGCAAAGTAAAAGTAGGAGAAATAGCAGGAGCAGGAATACCCTTTAGCACACATGCAAGATTCGGAACGGAAACGCTACAAGCTCCGTGCAGTTTAATATGTTTACAAATAAGCGAATGACCCACAGTTGAATCACAAGACTCCCCCGTGAGAAAAACTTCCTTGCCGTCTCTAAGGCATTTATACATGAAAGGCAAGGACCAGAGTTCATGCAGGAAAGCACTACCCAAAGGCTGGAAACGGCCGACAGGATAATGTTTCATGCACGAGCTAAATTCAAACAAGGAAAAAGGTAAAGCGATAACCCCATGAACTAGCCACACAGCAGAATCTAGTTCCGCTACAGAGAATGGTAAAGGATCCACTTTCTCGATATGTAACAAAGTGTAAGATGCATCTTTCATGGACATGAACTGCTGCTTTTCAGTCAAATTAAAAGGCTTAAAAAGGGCAGATGTTTTCAAGAAATTCCAAGGAACTTTACCTAACTTAAGGGTTTGCAAAGTCCACGCAAACTGCATTACTGAACGCAATTGATTCTGACCATGATATAAAATAGAAACATCATCTTGTACAATGTCAACAACAGAGGACACAATATTCTCTAATGTGTAAATGCGGGAAGACAGGGTATTTATACTATTGTCAACAACAGCAAGCACCTTTTCCAAATTTGCTTGGTCTATTTCCCAAAGACGGGAAGCAGCTTCCATTTGTGACAGCTTCCAGAGTTCATTATACGCTTCATAAATTAATCTCTTCGGTCGGGGACCACGAGGTCCCAAGATAAAGTCGGACAGATCAATAGTGCCTGATAGGAGGGACAAATGTTTTTTAACGGAGTCTAGGGACGAATGGTGTAGCCATTGTTTACATAATTTACCAACTGAATACGTGGTGACAGTACGAGACTCAGCAAACCTCGGATCAGGCTTGTCCTGTCTATAGCCAGGAACTGTGCCATGAAAACGCAGTTGGCATGCATTCGATGATATGGGCCACGCCAACCAGGGTGACTGTACCATTGCAGAAACGTTAAAGGAGTTGTTTTGAAACAGAGACTGCAACGTCACAAGGGACATATTAAAACGCAAGCTATCATTTGGAGAACTCGACAAGGATGGGATGGCTGGCGCATTTAATTGTTTAGTGGTTGCCAACCCCCAACAAGTGGTTTGATGAATGGAAGCATTCAGAAACACAATTTGGGCCGGGATAAGGCAAGCGCGGTGCAAAGCCTCGGTGCCCTGCACCTGCCATGGCTTTGAACCCCAGATTGATTTTAAATCGACTGTGTCTTTCCAGTACTCATAACCACCCACCGCCAAGGCGCTCAAAAAGGAACCCGAATAAAGTAATTTGGTGTGGGTCAACATTATTTTTTGAGTCAATGGGGCACCCAATTTAAAATAATAGGACCCAGGGTTCGATCGATTAAAATCAGTGAAATAGGTGAATTTATTTCGAAGAGTCTGGGAGCTACCTGGTAAGGGGGTTGGGCAATGTTCCCATTGGGCGTAGGTAACAGGGCTATGTAGTACACTTGGTTTGTGGAGAAAATGGTTGCCCCAATGCTGGTAGCAATACAAATCGGCATAATTCGCAGAATTCATATACAAATCCTCAGCATTAAAGGAAGCATAATATTTTAAATCAGCAAACAATGCTTCAACGGCATGCACATCCCAATCGTCAGAATGAATATTACTTTTTACTACATCACCCATCGAAACTCGAAGGACATTTGGTACATTAATAATTTCTGTCGGGCCATGGATTTGAAAATTTACCGCATCCCATACGATGCCATCAGCAACTGGAAACGCTGAAATGTTCACAAATGTGTGGTCACGCTTCATGATGTGTGAAGAGGAATGTGGAGCCAAAGTTCCAGCAACACTGTTCACAGCAGAGCGTTCAGGTAAATAGTGACCATTGATGAGTAGAAAAAACACTGTGACAAAGCCAATGGACATGAACAAAAAAATCAAGAAAAGCACCATCCAGATGTATGTCCAAGGTGGAATCAAAAAATTGTCTCTAAACCAGGATACAAAAAGACTGAACTTGGACGGGACCGTTGATGAGTTGGTATCCGAGTCAAAGGAATAACGTGTCGGGCTCAGTGGCGTTGTTGGTTGGTGTGCCACCGACTCTGTGGCGGGATAGGTATACTCGTCCTCGTCGATGCAGGGGCTGACAGAGGGTTCGAATATATTTTCAGGCAAATCAACCATCTCCATGGTAACATCAGTGACCGTTCGGGCAGGAGTGCCTCGAACACATGTCCGATAAATGACAGGACAAGAGACCGCTGGTGTGACACTATTCAGGATCGGCCAGATGTTGTAGCTTGACATTTTCCACTGAGATGTATCTGTTCTCCTTGCGACCAGGAAGCGGTGGTAAGATGACTGTACGTGTTCCCTTCAAGCCCAGGACTGGAACCGGTGCACGAAAAGAGGGGCCAAATTCTTTTTTGTTCTCCACCTTCTCTCGAACCAGGTCGCCAATCTTCGGAAGCCAGCCGGCAACCGGAATCTGCAGAGCAGGGTCTGTGGCTGAAGGCAAATGTGCAATTGCAAGTTTGTCTCGGGCTTCTTGTAAGTCCTGTAACATAGTAGAATGGTTATCTACATCAAACTTGGCGGATTGCGCCGCCATGTCTAGACCATCAAGGTCAGGCACAAACATTCGTATGCCAAAGAGCATTTCGTAAGGGGTCCGCCCACCCAGAGGTCTTCTAGGGAGATTGTTAAGTGCACGCTGAACGGTATACAAGTGGGCCAGCCAGTTCCTGCCAGTACCTATAACTCTAGCTGTCAAGGATTGCTTTAAGTCACGGTTCATTCGTTCAACGATAGAGTTGCCCTCAGGCCTATACGGAGACGAAAATTTCACCCGCACCCCCAAGGAACCCATTGCGTCCTTGTAAGCCTTAGAGGCAAACGCCGGACCTTGGTCAGAATGGAAGGTGCCGCATGCAAAAATTCCCACAAAGACACGCAAATCCCTGATGACATTTCGAGCGTCAGCACTCCGTTGTGGCCAGACCCAGATGAACCGTGTGCACGAGTCCACTGCCACTAGAATATATTTATAGGCAGTGTCTGAAGAAAATGGACCGCAGTGATCCAAGTAAACACACCCAAAGGGTCTGTTTGAAATGCCTAGCGAGGTCTGAGGTGGTCGTGTGACCGTGGAAGGCTTGATCTGTTGACAAACGTCACAGGAAAGCACATAAGTACGGGTATCTTTATATAAACCACGCCACCAGTAACGCTGCTGCAAAATGGAAACTGTCGCAGACACACCAGCATGAGCCGAAGCCATGCCTTCGTGTGCTGCCGTTATCAAGGAAAGCCTGCGGTCCGCGTTGGGGATCAGCCGATCCCCAACACCGGGTATTGTTACATAAGGAGCCTGTTCGGGACCTAACTGATAAGAATATTTGGAAGGAAAACCCCTAGGGTAATTAACGCCTTCCTTTGTCGCAGCAATAGCTGCCAAGATATCGGTGTCTATTTTAGACATGGATCTAGTAACTGCTGCTACTGAACACGTGACTACTGCTGATCTGGCAGCTTCATCTGCCAGACTGTTACCAACAGCGTGTGCGCCCACCCGCTGATGGCCTAGGGTGTGAACCACCTGTGTGAGCGGCAGACGTTGTTGTAATTCTGCCACTCGAACCCAAAGCATTTTATGCTTGATTGTGTTGCCTTTAGCGTCTCTATAGTCGTTTTGCGACCAAAAGAACAGATTGTCATTGTATGATTGAACACAGTAGTAAGAATCGCACACTATTAGAGTGGTCACATCAGGATTAACGAACTCAAGTGCAAGCACCAAAGCGCGCAGCTCGGCCAATTGTGCGGTACTATCCCCGAGTGTCTGAGTGTGCACCACAGTGGATTTGAACTCTCCGTTCACAAAGGTACCTGCAACAATAGCACATGCGGCTGAATAAGCATGCTTGGACCCCGTGGCCGGTTGTGCCGAACCATCGGTGTAGATCACACAGTCGTAATCCTCAAGCGGCAATAAAGAAAGAGGAGGAGGGTGAACGAATTCATACTGTAAGAACTCCTGAGTCTGAAGAGAAGAATCGAATATGAAAGTGACATCCGGAGACGTCAACGAAGTTGCCATTGTATCCAACGGGGGTGCAAAGCTTTAGAGTTCGGTACACTTGCTTTGGTCACTGCCTCTAGAGCAGGATATGGTGTTACCACCAGAATGCGTTTTCCCTGTGCCAGTGCGCGCTCCTTTAGAATCGCCATTTGCACTGCTGTCAGAACTTTTTCCACAGATGAGAACCGCATTTCTGCGGAGGTGTACAGATGTGACTTGTATGCGATGGGTACTGTATCACCTTCATTAAAGGTTAAGTACGTGAAACCCACTGCCCCTGGAATGATTCTAATCACCAGGTTTGTGTGGTTATCACGTGTCAAAAGATATTTAGACTCAAGTAGGTCAGCCTGTAAAGACTGTAGAATGGAGGTATGCTCCGGAAGCCAGCAAGACTTCGAAAAGGTAGGTTGTATCAAGGCATACAGTGGCTTGATACGCTGGGCGTATTCGGGAATGTATGTACGTCCGAAGTTCAAAAAGCCCAGCAATGACTGAAGTTTCTTCAGATTAGTAGGAGGGCACAGAAGTGCACATTTTTCCAGAAAATGGAGGGCTAAGCCCTTACCTTCATTGTTGAGCTCATAGCCCAAGAACAAAACGGTAAATTCAGCAATATGAGATTTAGCAAAGTTAATTTTGTACCCTTGAACCGCAAATTCAAGAATAATGCGGTCTACTCGGGTTAGATGCGGAAACAATTCGTCGTCCGTCAGATAAATGTCATCTACGTACGAACAGGCGTCTGGATCGATGCCGTCTAACAAAGAGACAACACGAGCGGCGAATACGCCTGGACTATTCTTGTAGCCCATAGGAAGACGCCTGAATTTGAACATTTTACCACCGGAAGTAAAAGCGCTCCATTGGCCACTCTCCGGGGCTAAGTTGTGCGTGTAGAATCCATTTGAAAGGTCAAGGGTCGTTTTGTATTTTTTACGAACAAGACTATCTACAAGCGCAGAACTATGGGTGTTTTGCACCGCAAAGGTCCGACAATGAGAGTTCAAATGCCGGTAATCCAAAACTAAGCGGTACGATCCATCGGGTTTAGAAACCGCGAATAGGGGATTGTTCATAGGTGATACACAGGGTTCAATTACTCCCTGATATTCCAACTGAGTCAGAATGTCGGAAACGGGGCCTTTGGCTTCACGTTTTATGGGATATTGGGGTTGTGGCTGCGGTAGTGACCGCAAAGGTATTTCATGGGGGGAGAATCTTCGTCCCAACCCACGTGGTTGCGGTATAACGCAGGAGCTAGGGACACAGCCCACTCAGCTGCCAGAGCCTCCGCTTTGTCCTTTGGGACATGTCGAGAAAAGCTCGGAAGGATTACCTCCTCCCCTTACTAGCAGCAAGAACGAATGGGGGTGGCCAATCCACCTCTGCTAACAAAATATCATATGAAGAGGTTAGATTTTCCCAAAAAATCCCTTTAATTATACGCTGTATATCACCTTCGATTTGAATGACAATATTAAACAGTCTATCAGGGGGTGCCACTCTGGTGTCAGCTGTCTCGACAGTAATGAATGTTTCAGTTGCTGTCGCCTCCATATGAGGACGTAGCGCCTCCCGCACTATGGTAACTTCCGCGGCGCTGTCTAGGAGGGTTACTGCCCACGTCCAATTCAGGAGCCTCGTTCTCACCGTCTGTGGCATATTTCGCTGTTACAGCGGCAACTTTCTTCTTCTGAAATTGAGGTCGAAAACGTTGAAAGTCTTCTGCTTTTCCTCTGACTTGTTGTCGAGGTTGGTCTCGTCCCTGGGGAGCCTCCCGGTCCCTTCCTCTATCCTGGCGGTCTCCTCCACCGGCCTGTGACGAAGTCTGTGCCTGTGAAGAACGAGGAGAACGCGCATCAGGGATCTGAAACCTATCCGGTGATTTAATTCTCGCTCTATCGCGTAAATCATAAGTGCGTTCAGAAGAAACTGAAACCGGGGATGCGCCTCTCGACCCCGGCTTCTTTTGTTGCTTACCCTGTTTTTTCAGCCTCCAGCTCTTTTTAGTGAAGACTGGTTTCTCATCTTTCTCAGATTGAGATTTGGTTTGTTGTTGTTGTTGCGATTGTGTTTGTTGTTTTGCAAAAGGCTTGTTGCCCAGGCTATTTCTACCAATAGTTTTGTAAGCCTGGGTAATAATTTTCGGTAATTCGCGAGGCCGGTCCAATTCTGGGACCAGAGCCAAAGCGTTCGCTACTTGAAAGTTCACTGCATCGCCCTTGACATTCGCAAGGATCAGCTCAGCTACTACTTCAAACACTCCCACCAGTCTCATCCCTAATTCCACAGCCGCTTCAGGGCCATGTTCATCCTGTACTTTTTTAATTACGGAGGGGAGAACCGTCATGGAAGGAGTACCAAAACATTTAGAATATACTGCTGCGAATACCTTACCCCAGTTGTCACATGCTGTCAACTCAGGAATTAAGTCTTTTGGCAAACTAATCGTTAAAATACGGTGTTTATCCACTGGGGTTGTGTGTGGAAAAACTGCCTCCAACTGGTCAAATTTTTCTGCAAGCCAGTAAGGAAAGTCGTCCTTATTTTGTGGGCGTTTGCCCATCACTGAGTTTACCATTACAGGACTTATGGTAACTCCGGCTGCACCAGTTGGATGGCCTGCAACTCCAGGAGGGGCTCCCTGGATGTTGCCTGTAACATATTGCACTAGGGCTCGATGCACTCGCACCAAAGCCGAATACATGTTACGTAGTTCCGCGACTGGTATTGTCATATATCGCGGATGTGGGGTGTACCCGGCCAAAACAGGCCAAGTGGCCCCATCAATGGACAAGGGGCCTAAACGAACTGTGGTAGTCGGTTGGGGGAGGGTGCCATCGAACCAAACACGGTGTTGCCACGCCATGAGCGTTACCTCAAGACAAGAATAAGGTATATAGTGATTAGGAACTGCAGTGGCTGTATATTCATGGAACAAATCGTCAGTCCCATCCACTGCAGGAAAAGTGATCCATGAGTAGAACACCTCGAAGTGGTAAGCCGGATCGGCTTGTACCACAAAGATCAAGTCAACTCCAGTATCTGGCACTCCATACACCCGTAAGTGTGTTCGGAGTGCTCCGCGGCTATGTGCC
The DNA here is from genome assembly GCA_963921515.1 of Calotriton arnoldi. Lineage (NCBI taxonomy): Eukaryota > Metazoa > Chordata > Amphibia > Caudata > Salamandridae > Calotriton > Calotriton arnoldi. Next base: position 1,658,325 of record CAWUFW010003980.1, read on the forward strand.
GCAATTTGTACAGCCATTTCTGGCTAGAAATAATCGACAATCCAAAAGTAGGCAGCACAAATAGGGTTTGTTTAAGAAACCTTTTTTAACAACATCAAGCTTGAACGTACCTACAAAAACTTCAATATAGGAGGTATTACCGTCACACACGCTTCCGGAAGCGTCTGTGAGGGGATTGTGGACAAGCACAAGTACTACTCAAGCGTCTCGCAGATAAGCTGCCCCACGTTGGTCGCGCCATGTCATAGGGTTTCTGCACATACAGAGCTATGCACAGGATAATAGGACCTCGGAATATAGTGGTGAGCCAACCATAGACCTTAGCACCCAAAACCCCAACCCAACTAGCCTTAGCGTCCCATTAGCACCAATGTACCAATGATTAGACAACCCAGAACACGGTATCTCTCTCTCTCAGGACTCGCAGAGGCAAGAACACTCTTTCGTCACACTCGTACTTGTCCACAACGTGCGTAAGAAGAGACACTGTGTAGTTCAAAATGTTTATTTCAACTTACGTGCTCTAAGATACAGTACACGTGTCAGTACTATTATCATAATACATATGAATAATATAATCAGCATGGTTACAACTCCATAGAATACAAACGGGGAAAGCATCTCATAAAGCAGTGGATATATGTCTAACTAACATTACCACCCTCCCCATGCTGTAAGCTAGTTTATTATAAAAATAGAAGACCTCTGGGCTTTGACTAGCGAACCCCCATACCTCAGTCTCTAGATGCAAAGCTACATCAGCAGATAATCACAGCTCTTCTCTCTGGAAAGGTTTTCTCCAACTGTAACTAGAGCGGGCGAACCGCAATATTAAAAGCACACTAATTTCTCCATGGCAGCTGTACATAGTGTTATGTCTAGGTGCGAGGGACAGACCAAATCAGCAAAAACAAGGAGATGCTGTTATTCGACCTTGTACATGTTGTGCAGTCTGAGCCCAAATCGAACAGGAGAAAAGGTGAGAGACAGGAAAATGCAGACAGCGCTAAAATAACTTGGCAAGAGCAGTGGTCGATAGAACAACGGCTCAGAGTAACGTGTGCAAAGAAAAACAGCATGGCGGCCAGGCCCAAGACTATTCAGCAAGGCAGGCCAGGGCCAGGCCTCCGCAAACCACAAGACAGCGGAGAGGATATATACTTGGGTTTATATTATATCATGCAGTAAATTAAGTTAAAAACTTTAAAAATCCTCTAAATTGACTTAGAACAAAAGTTTGATCTTTGCATTTTTGAAATTTGGACTAAACTGATTTTTAACCCTTTTTTATATTTTTATACTTTTGTTCTATTTTTTATTTGTGAAGTTTTTGTGAACCAAAACTAGGGATACCATTGAGCTGGATCTGGGTAACCTGTCCAAATTCACAGTGGCTGACCTTAGGGTACAGTGTAGGGCTAGGGGACTACCAGCTGCTAACAGCATTAAAAAAGCAGAACTGGTGGAGTCCCTTGAAGCCTGGTCAGAGATAGCTCCGGGGAATGAAGGGGAGGGGGGCAATGGTCCCTCCAAGCACCTCCAAGAGGGGGATGATGACACCTCATCCATTTCTTCTAGTACTAGGTTCATACTTTCAGCTCATAGGATAGGGGAGGTTCCTCCACGGAGGGCCTAGATAGGGCCCTCAGAAAGTCAAGCGCTTGAGGCTCAGTTAGCTTCCATAGCCCTGGAAGAGAAGAAGTTATAACTAGCTTGAAAGAAGAGGGAGAAGGAGAAAGCAAGAGGAAATGGTGGTGGTAATAAAGAGGAAGTTCTTGAGATGTACAGAGGTGGTGGGTTCACTCACAGGCTTCTCAAGGAAATAGTTCCCGTGTATGTAGAAGGGGATAGCATAGACAAGTGGCTGACTGCATTTGAAATGGCCCTTGGGAAGAGAAGGGTCCACTCTGAGTATTGGGGTGCACTCCTGTGGGAATTGATTCCAGTAGCTGGGAGGGATAGGCTCTAAACCCTACAGGGGGATGAGGCAGTTATCCTACTCACACATGAGGAAATGTTTGGCCTGACCCTAGAGCAGTACAGGGTGAAGTTCAGGGACACCCAGAAAGTCAGCGTCCAATGCTGGGTGGACTTTGTAGACATCTCAGTGAAGACACTAGAGGGCTGGATTAATGGTAACTAGGAAAGTACCTATGAGGGGCTGTATATCTTAATTATTAAGGATCACATCTTGACTCATTGTGTACAGGAGAAGTTACGCCAGTACCTACTGGGCTCAAAGCTGTCTAGTCCCATAGATCTAGGAGAGAAAGCTGATAAGTGGGTGGGAACCCGGGTTTTTAATCAGTATCTGGGGGAGACTCCAGAAAAGAGGGGTAGGCCCACAAAAACCTAAGGAGGGTGGTGGTAAGTCCACCATTGAGACCTCAGTAACCCAAGAACTCTAAAAAGGAGGATAGAAGATCCCATCCCAACTCTGATAAGCAGAGGCAGGGGAACCTAGGGCTGAAAAAGGACTTGGACAACAGGGTGTGCTTTGACTGTCAGGTGATCCCGCCTGTTCCAAGAAGGTAGATAGCACTGGGCTGCCCAGTGCAGCCATAGAGGAGGACTCCTCAGATGAGGAGGTCCTCGTGGCATTTTGTTGGGGAACAGGGCCAGATGGTAAGCTGGAGATCCCTGAGGGTGGGAGTAGGCACTTCCACTCCACTCAGGTGAATGGGATCCTTGCCATTGGCCTGCAAGACACATGTGCCAGCCACACTATAGTGAGTGACAGGTTGGTGTCCTCTGGCATGTATCTGTAGGAGAGACCAGAAGAGGTGTCATAAGGTTTCTGCACATACACAGAGCTATGCACAGGATAATAGGACCCCGGAACACAGTGGTTTGCCTACCATATACCGTAGCACCCAAAACCCCAACCCAACTAGCTTAGCATCCCATTAGTACCAAAGCACCAATGATTGGACAACCCAGAACACGGTATCTTTATCTCAGGACTCGCAGAAGCAAGAACACTCTTTCGTCACTCACTCGTACTTGTCCACAATGCACGTATGAAGAGACACAGGGTAGATTAAAATATTTATTTCAACTTACGTGCTCTAAGGTACAGTACACGTGTCAGCACTAATAGCATAATGCATATGAATAATATAAGCAGCATGGTTACAATTCCATGGAATACAAACGGGGAAAGCATTTCATAACTCAGTGGATAAATGTCTAAATAACATTACCACCCTCCCCGTGCAGTAAGATAGTTTATTATAAAAATAGAAGACCTCTGGGCTTTGACTAGCGAACCCTCATACCTCGGTCTCTAGATGCAGAACTACATCAGCAGACAATCACAGCTCTTCTCCCTGGAAATGATTCCTCCAAGTGTGATAAGCGCCAGTAAAACCGCAGTATTAAAGACACACAAAGGTTCATGTCATTTGCGCCTAATGTTATGTCTGGGTGCGCGAGACTGGCCATATCAGGAAGAACCGAAATACATTGTTATGCGACCTTGTACATGTTGTGCAGTCTGAGCCCAAATCGAACAAGAGAAAAGGTGAAAGACAGAAAGTGCAGACAGCGCAAAAGAACTTGGCAAGAGCAAAGGGCGAGGGAGCCCTGGCTCAGTGTAACGCGCGCAAAGAAAAGCAACATGGCAGCTAGGCCTAGGCCAACATAACAAGGCAGGCAACAAACCACAAGACACCCTCCCCTGGACAGTCCGGCGGCCAGGACAGAGGGCCAAAAAAAAAAAAATCCAGTAGAGCACAGGGAGCGCCCAAACGGCGGAGGACAAGTCAATCCATGAAAGTGTAAGTGCAGAAAAAAGCCATACCCTCCAAGAGGACATCATTGGAATCGTCAAAAAACATAGATGCCATCCAATCCATGAGATCAAAAGAGCAGGAATGCTCCTCAGCAGAGGGAGCATCCAAAAGCAATGCGGGACAACTTGCGTGATAATCGAAATAGCTTTGATGTAGGAGATCCTGGGCAGCCGCCCAGATATCCCATTGCGCCAAAATCCCCAGTGCAGCTGCACGCGCCATACAGCCGGCAACGGAACAGTCCTGCTCATGGGCCTCTAAGGGACCCATCAACTGAACAAAATCCGGAACAGACAATGACGAATTGGAGAGGCAATAATCCAAAGTCCAGGTGAAAGGACAGCGGACACAAGTCATTACAGGTTGCACGCAAGTGAAATACGCAAAGCGAAAAGAAAGAGTATATGACACACTCAGTGTCGCCAATGGCAAGACACCAAAACCAGCCAAAAGGCGCTCACGGAGCAGCTGGAGGCGGTCCGGATCGAGCAGGTCCCATCGGGGAGCAGCCATTGCGCAGAAAACAAATTAATAGCAGGACACCAGCCGCCAAAGCGATGATCAACGGGAAACCGCCAAAGACGCTGGAAAAAATAGAATGAATAAATGCCGGGATGACACCAAAAATAGTTTGGAAGGAGGACACCAAACCAGACCCCACGACCTTAAAAAAGTGTACCAGACCCTCAGTGTTAGATGCGTTAAAAATACGATGAATTAACTCCCCAAAATGTTGGGGAGATTAGTGTTCAAAAGGGCCTGTATTTCACTGTGGGTACTCGCCACCTGGAGAATGAATGTCTCCCGGGCGGACGTGAGCATAACTTCCTCGTTCAATAATAGTGCCTTTAGTCTGCTCAGTCTATTGAAATCTGCCTCCATGGTAGGGATGGAAGGCCAAATAGAGATATCAACCTTGCCATGAGGGGGAGGAAAAAGCACATTTCTGCAGCAGACAACCCTGTGCGAAACTGTTACAATGTAAGGAATGCCAGCCTGCAGGCCACAACAGTTTTCGTTATTTAAAAGTAAATAGCTACCATTGGAAAGGAGAGTGAAAGTAGGAGGAATAACAGGAGCAGGAATACCTTTCAGCACACAAGCAAGATTAGGAGCGGAAACGCTACATGAGCCATGCAATTTAATGTGTTTACAAATAAGCGAATGACCCATAGTCGAGTCGCAGGACTCCCCGTGAGAAAAACCTCCTTGCCGTCCCGAAGGCATTTATACATGAAAGGCAAGGACCAGAGTTCATGCAGGAAAGCACTGCCCAAGGGCTGGTAACGGCCCACAGGATAATGTTTCATGCACGAGTCAAATTCAAACAAGGAAAAAGGTAAAGCGATAACCCCATGAACTAGCCACACAGCAGAATCGAGTTCTGCAACAGAGAACGGCAAAGGATCCATCTTTTCGATATGTAATAAGGTGTAAGTTGCATCTTTCATGGACATGAATTGCTGTTTGTCAGTTAAATTAAAAGGTAGAAACAAGGCAGAGGTGTTCAAAAAATGCCAAGGAACTTTACCTAACTTGAGCGTTTGTAAAGTCCATGCAAACTGCATAACTGAACGCAATTGATTCTGACCATGATATAACACAGAAACATCATCTTGTACAATATCAACAACAGAGGACACAATATTCTCTAAAGTATAAATGCGAGAAGACAGGGTATTAATACTATTGTCAACAACAGCAAGCACCTTTTCCAAATTTGCTTGATCTATTTCCCGAAGACGGGAAGCAGCTTCAATTTGTGACAGCTTCCAGAGTTCATTATACGTTTCATAAATGAATCTCTTAGGTCGGGGACCACGAGGTCCCAAAACAAAGTCGGACAGATCAATAGTGCCTGAAAGGAGGGACAAATGTTGTTTAACAGAATCAAGGGACGAATGTTGTAGCCATTGTTTGCATAATTTACCAACAGAATATGTAGTGACAGTACGGGAAGCAGTAAATCTCGGATCAGGCCTATCCTGTGTGTAACCAGTACCTGAGTCGTGAAAACGCATTTGGCATGCATTAGATGATATAGGCCATACCAACCAAGGTTGGCAGATCGATTTCGGAAACATTAAACGCATTATTCTGTAACAGAGCCTGTAGGGTCACCAGGGACAGGTTAAGACGTGAGCTATCATTGGGAAAACTCGACAGGGATGGAATTGAGGGCGTGTTTAATTGTTTAGTGGTAGCTAAGCCCCAACACGTAGTCTGATAAATAGAATCATTTAGGAACATTATTTGGGTAGGGATAAGGCAAGCACGGTGCAATGCCTCGGTTCCTTGTACCTGCCATGGCTTGGAAACCCCAAATAGATTTCAAATCTACTGTATCCTCCCAGTACTCATAACCACCCACTGCTAGGGCACTTAAAAAGGAACCCGAATAAAGCAATTTGGTGTGTGTTAACATAACTTTCTGAGTTGACGTGGTATTGAGTCTAAAATAATAGGATGCGGGGTTTGACCGATTAAAATCAGTAAAATAGGTAAACTTATTTCGAAGAGTTTGTGAGCTACCTGGCAAGGGGTTTGGACAATGTTCCCATTGGGTGTAGTTAACAGAACTACGCAGGGCACTTGGCTTATGGAGAAAATGATTACCCCAATGTTGGTAACAATACAAATCGGCATAATTCGCAGAATTCATATATAAATCTTCAGCATTAAAAGATGCATAATATTTTAAATCGGCAAACAATGCTTCAACGGCATGCACATCCCAATCATCAGAATGAATGTTGGGGCATATTAGCAAGACCGGCGATAATGGGCTTGCTAATATGCGTTATGGAATTCCAATAGAAGCCCAGGTTAGATGTGCAGGACATCTAACCTGGGCTTCTATTGGAATTCTATAACGCATATTAGCAAGCCCATTATCGCCGTTTTAGCGGCAGTTTCCTGTCGCTAAAACGGCGATAATTTTATCGCCGGTCTTGCTAATATGCCCCGTTATTTTTTACTACATCACCCATTGAAACACGAAGGACATTAGGTACATTAATAATTTCCGTCGGACCATGGATTTGATAGTTCACTGCATCCCATACGATGCCATCAGCAACTGGAAAAGCTGAAATGTTCACAAATGTGTGGTCACGCTTCATGATGTGAGACGAGGAATGAGGAGCCAAAGTTCCAGAAACATAGGGGCCGATTCCGATCTCGGTCGGAGGCGCACCCAATACCATTCGGTCGGGAAAAAGCCATGCGAAAGCCTGTTTCCCGACCGAACCGTACGCGGGTCCGGCCGAGCGAGTACGATGCGACTCCGCCGACCGACTCGTCCGGGCGACCCGACCGCTCCGACCGACTCGTACCCGGATCGTACCGCTCCGACCGACTCGGTCGGGACCCGATTCGCACCGCGCAATGGAGACGTTTTCCGGCCGGGTAAGTACGATGCGCACCTCGACCGCTCCGACCGACTCGCGCCGTCCGACTCGAACTCGCTGTCGGAGCCGTACTTTGGGGGTCCGTGTCGGACCCCCTGTACGCGTACCCGTGCGAGGCGCACACAGGGGGACCCATGGGTCCCCCCTACCTGTGCATGTACGCCGCGCAGCGCGTCGCGGCGGACTCGCTGTAGGGGGCGCCCTTGTCCGCCTCGCACCCATTGAGGCAATGGGAGCCCGCGTACGCGTTGTACGACCGGCTCCCATTGAGTTCAATGGGAGTCCGACCGACTCGTGTCCGATAACATACGGACGCATCGTACTCGTTCGGTCGGACTGCACGGGTCCGATTCGGTCGGAAATCTCTCCGGGTCCGGCTCGGTCGGAGAAATTTCCGGCCCGAATCGGAATCGACCCCAAAGTCTACAGCAGAGCGTTCAGGTAAATAGTGACCATTGATTAGTAGAAAAAACACTGTGACAAAGCCAATGGACATGAACAAAAAAATCAAGAAAAGTACCAACC